>CAJQZJ010000309.1:7866504-7891650 GCA_907164525.1 Lophiomys imhausi | reverse complement strand
AGAAAGAAAGAAAGAAAGAAAGAAAGAAAGAAAGAAAGAAAGAAAGAAAGAAAAGTAACTGGCCAAGTGAGGTGGTACAGACCTTTAATCCCAGCACTTGGAAAGCAGAGGCAGGTGGGTCTCTGTGAGTTTGAGGCCAGCCTGGTCTACAAAGTGAGTTCCAGGACAGTCCCAGACAGTGCCAACAACAAGACTGTTACACAGAGAAACCCTGTCTCAAAAAAAAAAAAACCAACAAACAAAAAACTAAAAACTAAAAAGAAACAAATAAATAGAAAAAACAAAACAAAAACAAGCCACAATGACTTTTTTGTGGTCTGTAGGTTTCCCAGAGCCTGCACTTGGCCCAGAATCCTTCTCAGCACAGCCTGTACAACAGACAATTTTGTTTTGTTTTGTTTGTTTATATGTTTATTCGAACAGAGTCTCATTATGTAGTCTTAGCTAGCCTCAAGCTCACAGAGATCCACCTGCCTCTGGCTGCTGGGATTAAAGGCGTGGACCACCCCATCTGGCCTATCAGGCAGTCCTTATCAATTGTTTGGAACTTGCCTAAAATCTGGACTCAGTTCTGGAGCCTTTGTACAGCCACTTCTCCAGTGTCATGTGCACAGCCTCAGGTAGGAAGTTATGTCCACCTTCAGCTCTGCATACTTAAGCCCTTGCAAGGTAACAACTGCCTCTCTGTTTAGGAACTTGCTCTCAAATTTCTGAGTTCATAACTGATTTATGACCTATAAATAGTAACGTCAACCTCATTGCTGAATAATTCACATACTAAGGTCATGCTCTTTGGATGAACCTGGCATTCATTAGTGTTGAACTAGGCAGACATGGGCATCCAAACCAGAACCCATGAAAGACCCATACCCCACAGTGGTGGGAACAGAGAGGTGGAAAACCTAGATTTTATTCCTCAGTCACAGCTAGTCAATCTACTTTCTCTTTAGCTTTTTTGTACTCTTCATGTCTAAAATGGGACCCACAGACGTTGATGTTGGGTGAGCCAGAAAAATGATAAAGATTAGTCCAGGTGTGGTGGTGCAAGCTGGTAATCCCAGCACTTGGGAGGTGGAGGAGGGGACTCAAGTTCTCAAAGTCATGCTCACCTATAAGTTCCAGATCAGACAGAGAAACATGAGAGCTGGCCTAAGGTAAAAAGAAAAACAAAACCATGAATGAATAAATGAGTAGATATCTTTAGGTTGCCGGGCATTAAAAACTTCGGAGTCTAACCCTCCTTTCTGCCACATAGCCCTCTTGTTTTTTTTTTTTTTTTTTTGGTTTTTTTTGGTTTTTCGAGACAGGGTTTCTCTGTGTAGCCCTGGCTGTTCTGGACTCACTTTGTAGACCAGGCTGGCCTCGAACTCACAAAGATCCACCTGCCTCTGCCTCCCAAGTGCTGGGGTTAAAGGCGTGCGCCACCACCGCCCGGCCACATAGCCCTCTTAATGGAAACCCATTTACATTCACTATGTGGAGAAGGCCAAGGCCTTCACACTCGGATGCCGATGATGTATATAGTCCATATAGTCCCCATCTGCAAAATGGGCACATCAAGCTTAATCCTTGTCTTTGCTTGCAAAGACCTGATGAGAGAGAATTGGCAAACAGGACCTGGGTAAGGCATTTGACAAGAAAAACACTCACCACGAAAGCTGATAACCTGAGTTCCATCCGAGGGGCTCTTGGTAGGAGGGAAGGACCTGCTGCTTCAAAAGTTGTCCTCTGACCTCAACACAGGCACCATGACACCCTGACATCACACACTCATATACAACAATAATAGATAAAGTAACAAAATAACTTTTTAAAACTGAAAAAGAATTTGCAAATGAATGAACTTGAAAGTAGTGCTGTGGTGGAACAAAAGAGAACTAATTACACTTGAACTCAAGACAACACTACCTATATGATCTCTGCACCAGATTTAGTGGCAAAGTGACAAAACAGGAAACAGCAACAGAGGGAGTTAGGGCCAAGCATTTCAGTGGCAGACACAGGGATGACACGGGAACTGAGGACCCGAGACAGTGTCATTTTCAAATTCACTAAGTGTAAGGACAGAGAGAATAGAAGTATTTCCCAATAGCCACCCGGGGACGTTCCACTCCCTGAAGGTGCAGGTGTTGCCCCTTGTTTGTTGCAAATAGTGTGACGTGGGGGCCACAGGCACTTCATTTTAATACTAGCTCCTCAGTTAGCATGAGCACAAACTTACTATTTTTCCAAGAACACCATGTTGTCAAGGTTGATCTTATAGAGGAAAAGCTCATTCCATTCCAATCTGGGTGATGAACACTGTACTACTCCATTGGATAACCGTCAGAGGACAGACGGGAGCCAACATGTCCTCGAGGGAATGCTTTGGCCTAGGCTTTGTGACTAACTGTGCCTACTTCATTTTCTCCTCCAAAGTTCTCACCTCAGCAATTTAGACAAAACCTCAAAGATCACAGAGCAAAACCAAGTGAGAGTATGACAGCATTAGCATGGTGCTTTCCTGTTCACATGGTATTAAGACTTTAGTCAACTTACAGACAGTTTGTTTCAAAGAGAAAGGTTTTGGCAAGAGGAAAGGTGAAAAACCAGAAACTCAAACAAATTGTAATAGTAGTCTTGTTTTGCCTGGCGTGGTGGCGCATGCCTTTAATCCCAGCACTCGGGAGGCAGAGACAGGCAGATCTCTGTGAGTTCAAGGCCAGCCTGGTCTACAAAGTGAGTCCAGGACAGTCAAGGATACACAGAGAAACCCTGTCTCAAAAAAACCTAAAAACAAACAAACAAACCAAAAAACCAGTAGCCTTGTTTCTTCTTTCTTTCTTTTTCTTCTTTGAGACAAGGTTTCTTTGTGTAGCCGTGGGTGTCCTGGACTCACTTTGTAGACCAGGCTGTCCTCGAACTCACAAAGATCCACCTGCCTCTGCCTCCCAAGTGCTGGGATTAAAGGCGTGCACCACCACGCCTGGCTGTTTCTTATTTATTTATTTATTTTTGCTTGGGTTTTTTGTTTGTTTTTCTTCTTGTTGTTTTTGAGACGGGGGGGGGGGGGGGGGGGGGCTGGCCTGGAGCTCATATAGATTAGTCTGTCTCTGCCTCTCCACTTCTGGGGTTGAAGTTGTGCACCATAGTAGTGACCAGTTAGATTGTTTTTGTTTTTGTTTTCAAATTAGTTCTTATGTAGCTTATGCTAGCCCCAAAGTTGAGTGCAGCTAAAGAGAAGGACCTGGAACTCCTGGCCCTCTTGCTTCCATTTCCCAAGGTCTAGGGTTCTGGAGTGTCCCACCATGCCTGGTGACCTATTTTTAAAAACAAACTCCCAGGCTATGAGATGGCTCAGAGGGGCACTTGCCACCAAGCCTGACACCCTGAGTTTAATGCCTAGAACTCACATGGTAGAAGGAGAGAACTACTTGGTCCTTGGTCTTCACATGTGTGCCCAGGGTGCCAGTGCACTTGTGTATGTGTGTGTGTGTGCATGCACACACACAATAAATAAATTCACACACATCCAATAAATAAATCAATGAACATTTCAATTAAATAAACTCTGGAGCAGAATTGTGCTCAGTGGTATAGCACATGCTTAGTGTGTCAAAAGGCCTGGGTTTTGATCCCCCAAGCATTTCAAGATAAGGAAATAAATAGCTAAGAGAAGGTGATTTACATAAGAAATAAATCATTATGGTCCATTTTCAATTATGAGATGAATTTAGAGTATCAGTGAGTCAAAGACAAGGAAAAGGCACTAGGCACCTGTCTTCCCTAGCTAGCAGCTGGTGCCTGCTTGCCTGGGTGCTTTTGAGTTTATCTTCCTGGTGAAAAGTTACAATTGGCTACAGGCTGACCTCACTAAATCAAAAGAGGGGCTCACCAGTCCCAGAAGGATGTGCTAGACTAGTGGAAAAGACTGTACTTATCTGAAGATCTCATCCAACAAGAAAATCAGGAGGCAGAGAAATTTCATTGGAAATATAAAAACCACAGTTTTGTGCCAAATCAGAGCAGCAGCCATTTTGCCTTTTGTCCAGGCTGATGCCCAGCTTCTGCAGAACCAAAAATAAATCTGTCTCGCTTTCACTGCTTGGAGTCTTCAGCACTATTATGAAGTGAGGATCACTGTTTCTCACAGTTTAGATCTAGTATTTTACTAGCTGGGAGATAACTTAGTCTGTAAAGTGCTTGCTTGGCAAGCATGAGGTCCTGAGTTCTGGCCTAAGAACTCCCTTTAAAAAGTCAGTGTCTTGGTGCTGGAGAGATGGCTCAGAGGTTAAGAGCACTAGTGCTCTTCCAGAAGTCCTGAGTTCAATTCCTAGCAACTACATGGTGTCTTACAACCATTTATAATGTGATCAGATGCCCTCTTCTGGAATGCAGGTATACATGAAAACAGAATATCCATTTACATAAAAATAAGTAAATGTTTTTTTGTGTTTTGGTTTTTCGAGACAGGGTTTCTCTGTGTATCCTTGGTTGTCCTGGACTCACTTTGTAGACCAGGCTGGCCTCGAACTCACAGAGATCCACCTGCCTCTGCCTCCCAAGTGCTGGGATTAAAGGCGTGAGGCACCGGCTGTAAATTTTTTTTTTAAGATTGATTTATTGGGCTGGAGAGATGGCTCAGCGGTTAAGTGCACTGGTTGTTCTTCCAAAGGACCTGGGCTCAAATCCCAGCACCCACATGGCAGTTGACAGCTGTCTGCAATTGCCGGGCATGGTGGTTCACGCCTTTAATAACAGCACTAGGAAGGTAGAGGCAGGTGGATCTCTGTGAGTTCAAGCTAGTCTACAAAATGAGTCTAAGACAGCCAGGTATACCTTGTCTCAAACAAACAAACAAAAAGATTGATTGATTGATCATACAGCATACAGTATTCTGTCGCATGTATGCCTGTAGGCCAGAAGAGGGCACCAGATCTCATTGTAGATGGTTGTGAGCCACTATGTGGTTGTTGGGAATTGAACTCAGGACCTCTGGAAGAGCAGCCAGTGCTCTTAACCTCTGAGCCACTTCTCCAGCCCAAAATAAGTAAATCTTAAAAAAAAAAAAGTCAGTGTCTTACTTTGCTATTGCTGTGAAGAGACACCATGACCAAAGAAATTTATAAAAGAAGTTTATTGGAACTACAGTTTCAGAGGATGAGTCCATGACCAACATGGCAGGCAGTGTGGAATCAAAGCAGGCAAGCATGGCATGGAGCAGTAGTTAAGGATTTACATTTGATCCACAAGAACAAAACACACAGAGAGAATGAATAAACTGGGATAGTCTTTGTGGTTTCCAAAGGACACCCCCAGTGACACACCTCCTAATCCTTCCCAAACAGTTCCACTAACTGAGGACCAAGCATTTGGAGAGGCAGAGACAGAAGGATTCTTGGAGCTCACTCACCAGCTAGAAGATCCTACTTGGATGAGGGCCACGCCCGTAAGATAGCCTGTTTCAAAAAAACAAAGTGGATGGTGGCAGACACTGACTTCTGACATCTACTTGAGCACCCACACCTGTGTTATATGCACCTGTACACACCCATGCACACAAAGAAACTTTATCTAATATTTGGATCAGCAAGATAGCTCAGTCAGTAAGGAGGCTTGCCACCAAGCCTGACATTTTAAGTTTGATTCATAGGCACCCACATGGTGAAAGAAGAGAACCAACTCCTGCACGTAGTCCCCTGACTGCCACACTTGTTCTGTGAAACAAGTGCTCCTCACAGACACCACAAATAAAATGTAATGATCAAAAAACTAATATTTTGCAGTAGAGTTTCATTTTTATTTTACCAAACATAATTTCAGAAAATTTTTGTCTTCATCCTTAATTATCAGTTGCAAACAATTCCCAAAGCTTTCTGTCTTCAGTGTTCTGCCCTGGAATAAGTCTTTTGCTTTCCTTTCCTTTTCTTTTCTTTTCTTTTTTTTTTTTTTTTTTTTGGTTTTTGAGACAGGGTTTCTCTGTGTAACAGCTCTGGCTGTCCTGGACTCACTTTGTAGACCAGGCTGGCCTCGAACTCTGCCTCTGCCTCCCAAGTGCTGGGATTAAAGGTGTGCGCCACCACCGCCCGCCCTTGCTTTCCTTTTCTTTTTCAGAGTTATTTATTTTTATTTTATGTGCATGTGTGCTTTGCCTTCATGTATGTCTGTGCATCACGTGTACAGAGCCTGCAGAGGCCAGAAGAGGTTATGGGATTCCCTGGGACTGGGATTACACATTTTGTGAGCTGCCATGTGCATCCTAAGATTTGAACCCAGGTCCTCTGGAAGAGCAGTTGGTGCTCTTAACTGCTGAGCCGTATCTCTAGTCCAGCATTTTGCTTTTTGGCATGTCTGGGAGCCTTCGATGTCCATGGAGACAGGGTTTCTTTGTGTAGCCCTGGCTATCCTGGAATTTATTTTATTTTTTAACATATTGGTCTTACGTATATGTTTGCCACCATGTGTGTCTGTGCACTGCGTGGGTGCCTGGTACACTTTTAGGTCAGAAGATGGCATTGGATCTCCCAAGACTGTAGTTACAAATGGCTGTGAACTGTCACTTCAATGAAATTGCGATGGAATCGAATGAACCTGTCCTCTGGAAGAACAGTTAATGCTCTTAAGCTCTGAGCCATCTCTCCAGCACCTTCCTCCTCTGGTTTTCATCTTTAAATATCCATGTCCCATCATGCCAGAATAATCAGTGGATTTTAAAGCAGGGATCCCAAAAATATTCCCAATGACTACTTTTCCCATGAAGACGTAGTGTTAATAATTAACAGGAAGGAAATAACTACTTCTATTTACTAAGCATCTGACTCAAATGTTTTGTACACATTTAAAATTTCATTGATGAGGAAAGTGAAGTGCAGAGGAGTCTAGTATTGCCCAAAGCCATATAAACAGAGAATGGCAGAACTGGATGCCTGCCCATGGCTACTTAGATTCAGGTTCTGCTTGCTCCTGGGAACGCTGCTGAGGCTTATGAACTAGCACTGGCTGAGAAGGACCAGGAAAGGCTTTGAGAATGGATTGATTACCCCCGAGGCAAGAGTCTCCAAAGGGAAGCAACTCTCCCTCTCCGTGACAAAAAGACAAATCGAGGCCTACTGGATAGAGCAGTGGTTCTCAACTTTCCTAATGCTGCGACCCTTTGACACAGTTCCCCATGCTGTGGTGACCCCCAAGCATAAAATCATTTTCATTGCTACTTCATAACTAATTTTGCTGTTGCTATGAATCGTAATGTAAATATTTTTAGAGATAGGCATTTGTCAAAGGGATTGTGGCCCAGAGGTTGAGAACCCCTGCCATAGAGGAACCTGTTTGGTGTGGTGGTTCATGCAGGATGCTTCAGTTGGAAGTGCTCGAATTCAAATCTTTTAGTTAAGGGGCCATAGCTAGCAATCCGGGCAGAAGCAAGGGAGGTTTTAAAAGAAGAGATACTTGTGCCCCTCCCAGTGGCTCTCAGACTATTGAAAAAATGAGCACCATTCCCATTGGAATTTCCCCATGAGTCTCATATTGGAAGGAGAAGGTTGAAGTCCTACTACCAGCCAGATGGGGAATTTGTCTCACAGGAATAGAATCTCCTGGTTGTCAGGCTATGCTGGAGAAGAGATTGGAGACAACCATGATGGGTGAGATCACACCTTGACCAGGAGTGCTTAGTCTTTTTTTTTTTTTTAAGATCTATTTTATTTTTATTTGTGTGTCTGTGTGAGTGTCTTCCATGTGTTGAGGAGGCCAAAAGACGGTGTAGGATCCCCTGGAAATGCTGGCCTGTAATGTAAGCCTCCTGAGGTGGGGGCTGGAAATTGAACCTGGGTCCCCTGGAAGAGCAGCAAGTGCTCTTAACCACTGAGCCATCTCTCCAACCTAGGAACATTCAGTCTTGCAAACTTCTTGCCTTCTGTTTAAACCTAAACCTTAATGTCAAGACCTCAAAGATGAAGCTGAACTTAGGAAAGGGGTTATCCGACGTTATCTCTTCCACTTCCAATTGAATAAATCCGCCAGGCGGTGGTGGCACACGCCTTTAATCCCAGCACTTGGGAGGCAGAGGCAGGCGGATCTTTGCGAGTTCGAGGCCAGCCTGGTCTACAAAGCAAGTCCAGGACAGCCAGAGCTGTTAAACAGAGAAACCCTGTCTCAAAAAAAAAAAAAAAAACCAATTGAATAAATCCCTTTTCCCTGATCTTCACTGTTCTTTATGTCTTTAATTGTCCCATTAAGGATGAGTGGTCCAGCCTAGTGTGTTAAGGCTGTCATGGCCTAAAAACAACTCCAGTAAGACTTAGACAGGTAACTTACCCACGCCCACTCCTTTCCTTGTGTATGAAACAGAGAGGGGACAGGACATGAACTACGAATAAGATTACCTCCAGCACTCTTTTTGATTACAATGGGAAGCATCTCACACAGCTTCCAACCTGTAACACTCTGCTTCCTTAGGAGTGGTTAACTTTAAATTTTTTACATGAACTTATATATTTGTGTGTGTGTGTGTGTGTGTGTGTGTGTGTGTGTGTGTGTATACATACACATTGCATGGCAAACATGTAGCGGACAGGACAACTTGCTTCCTCAGTGCAAGATTCACAAAGCCTTTAAGTTTCAAAGATGGCACGATACTTTCCAGGATCTTTCCCTGGTTTCTTTTGATTATGTAGCTTTTTTGTTTGTTTGTTTGTTTTTGAGATATGGTTTCTCTGTGTATCCTTGGCTGTCCTGGACTCACTTTGTAGGCCAGGCTGGCCTTGAACTCATAGAGATCTGCTTGCCTCTGCCTTCCGAGTGTTGGGATTAAAGGTGTGCACTGCCACGCCCAGCAATTACAGACAGCTGTGAACTGCCATGTGGGTGCTGGGGTTTGAACCTGGGTCCTTTGGAAAAGCAGCCAGTGCTCTTAACCACTGAGCCATCTCTCCAGCCCCCATATGTAGCTCATTCTTATAGAGCAGCCTAAAGCTGGTGTTCATAGGAATAAACACACACCTGCCTTTCTTGGGTGCTCATGATGCATCTGTTACTTTGTCCTACCTCCAAAGCTGCAGGGCCTCTCTTTACAAATGTCACTGAAAGAAGCTCTACAGAGCACTTCCTAGTGTCCACTCAAGTGAGAAGTTCAGCTGCTGGCAGGCATAGGGAACAGTGCCTACAAAGCAGAGCAAACATGACCTACAGGGCCAAAGCATCACTTGGCTTTTCTGAGCGGAAAGACGTGTCCACTTCACTGCTTCTCCCAGATGAACTTTAAAAGTACAGGCAACTCCACAGACCACCAGAAGGCACCCACACAAGACCTTGTCACTTAACCAGAGACTAAGAGACCATTCCTTCCACAGGGGTTTGGCTTAGGCTCTGGTCCACCCACTTGTCAAAGGCCAGCTGGACCCAAGGGAAGTGAAAAAATTAAACAGGATCAGCTTTTTATTTTCATGTAAAAAGCACTTGCCTCGGGTTGTAAATGTTATTGCATTTGTGTAGCACTTTATGGCTACCCTCAGCTCACGAGCATCACAGGATCCCAGTGGCAGCACTGTTATAACCCTGATCAATAGCTTATTTCTATCGCCTTCAGTCCCAGCTGCCAATCCGCTCTGTGTGATGCGGGAGGCCGACTTCCCTGCTCTCCAGCTGTCCATGTTAGGAATGCAAAACGGTTCGAATATGAGTACTGTGAGTGTGTGCACGTGTCCATGAGTGGGGGACATTTTTGAACAAGGAATGACAAAATGGGTCCCTTGTTCCAGGAAACTACCTCAGGCCTGGGAGTGCTCCCACGCTCTCTTGTCTATCTGCCTGTCTGTCTGTCTCTCTTTCTTTCTCTGTCTGTCTATCTGTCCCCTCCCTTCATCTATCCCTCCAGAAACTCATTCATTTTCTCTCTTAAATAATGTGTTTGGTGGGTCAGAGAAATGACACCCAATTTTCTATTGAGTTTCTGTTTGTACTTTGTATACACTGGGAGGGGAGGTCAAAGGTGATATTACTGTCATGGGAAAGAGTCATTCTGCCTCATCTATCCATCCCCCGCCCCATTCCCAGCACCAGAGGAACCTAGATTGAAGTAGGTACTCCAAAAATACCCCTTGACTTAAAGAATGAATTCTGGTTCTCAGTAAGAAGGGGAGTCAGCCCCAGAGTACACTCTGGGCTGCTGTCCTAAGGCAGGAACTAAGGACAAAGGCTAGTGCTCTTGGCAGAAATGGGGTTCGCAACAGCTGCTGGAGTATGCTTTGTTTAAGGTTCATAGCCCAAACAACTGGAATCACAAGAGGAATAAGGCCACTAAGCTGAACCAGCTACTTGTGTCTTTCTGGGGAGTACTCAATGTAGGAATCCCTTAGGGACAAAATACACGGACTTACTCTGTTCTGATCTCAGAAGTCAATTTTAGGACAATCCCCTGTAGGAGAGACCCTGGAGGAACACCCCACCCCACCCCACCCCTGCATTGTGCAGTTCAAGGTGGATACCAAGGTGTAGGAAGGAAGCCAGGCCTCCCCTTGCTGGAACCTGCGTCCTTGAGACAAAGCCAAACCTCTGCCAGCGGCTTGGCGGAGGGCTGTTGAGGTGACATTCTTCTCCCTGCCACTCAGCATCTTTTCAACGGTCCTTCTCCACCTAGGGAGAATATGCATGAACTCCTTGCTTAGGGACTTCATAGAAGCTGGAAAAAAAAAATCCCCTTTCTCCCCGAGAGGGAACATGGTCCCAAAGTGGAAAAAAATGCATCTTGTGTGAAGCCGAAGAATCTAGAGTTTACATGGTCACCAGAAGGGATTAGAGTGTCCCGGGGTGTGGGGCACCTCATGGAAAGGATGTCAGGGTATATGTGGCACCTGGGCAGTGGCCTTCAGAAAGATCTGGGATGGAGCCTGAGAATGCAGGGAGAGATTAGGGGAATAGCTCCCCCAATCTGCCTGCTGCCAATTGAGGGGAACAGCCTCCTAGTCCTGCTCTACCCAGGATTCCCAGCCCAGGGTAGGGGGTGGGGAGCATGTTACAGGAAGGGGCAGGAGGTTGGCAGAGGCCCCTTTGGCTCTGGACCACACCACCTGTAGTGCAATATGAATTAATATTTTTAATAAATACTGTAACTATGCTGTGAACACAACATTTTTGTGGCACAATATTATTTGGCTTTAAAAGCATTAATTTGTTCAATATAAATATTAAAACTATACCATCTTTTTTTGTAACCTTGTTTTTTTTTTTTGTTTGTTCGTTTTGTTTGTTTGTTGTTGTTTGCTTTTTTTTTATGCTCCAGGATCCTCATGAAATGGAACTGGGGTCCACAACTCCAGCTATGAGATGCTTTCTGTAGCTACCCGAAGTGACCAGAGGGACTGCAGCCAGCTCTCCCACCCAGTGGAAATCTGGTAGAGATACTCAGCAGCTTGGCTTAGACCTGAAGTTCACCCCAGCAGGGTCAGCTGTAACTTGGTAGGTCCTCTTTTGGAAGAAGGAGAAAAGGGGTTGGCTATGGGCTACTCAGACACTCTCAGATACTTACTGTGTTATTCTCTCCCTGGGCTCACTCTGCACAGAAGGCTGGAAGCTGCAGGCTCAGCCAGCCTGCAGGGTGAATAGAGGAGCCAGGATCTCACTGACTCAACAGGGCTCACCTCGCAGCTCAGCTTCATCAATGTTCACTCGCTGACTTCCTTGAAGCTTGTCTCTGCTACACTGTGCTCACTTCCTTGATCCTAATTATTTTGTTTGCTTGCTTGCTTGCTTATAACTTTTGGCTTTCTTTTTTTTTTTTTTGTTTTTGGTTTTTCGAGACAGGGTTTCTCTGAATATCTCTGGCTGTCCTGGACTCGCTTTGTAGACCAGGCTGGCCTCGAACTCACAAAGATCCGCCTGCCTCTGCCTCCCAAGTGCTGGGATTAAAGGCGTGCGCCACCACCGCCCGGCAACTTTTGGCAACTATAGGAAAACAAAAGACACGAAACAACAATCAAGAAGTCGCCGGGTGTGGTGGCACACGCCTTTAATCCCAGCACTTGGGAGGCAGAGGCAGGTGGATCTCTGTGAGTTGGAGGCCAGCCTGGTCTACAGAGTGAGTCCAGGACAGCCAGGGTTGGTTGTTACACAGAGAAACCCTGTCTCAAAAAAACAAAAACAAAACAAAACGAATCAAGAAGTCATCAGATCAACACACATCTTGTAGCCATCTCAGGATCCTAACTCAGCTTAAGAGAGCTTGGTCAAAGTCAGACTTCTTCCCATCTTCCCTTTTTCTTTGCCTCCCCTCTCCCCTTCCTCCCTCTATCCTCATCCTTCCCTCTCCCTTTCTCCTTTCTGTCCTTTCTCTCCCCTTAACTCCCTCCCATCATACTTTTCCTTTCTGCCCTCCTTTCTTTCTTTCTTTTCCTTTCTCTCTGCCCTATCTTTCGTGGTGCCAGGAACTGATCCTTTGTCTCCACACACTGAGATATTCTCTCTCTCCCTCTTCCATCCCCCCCCTCTAAACATAACTTTTTTCTAGGAATAACACAAGAATTATGTATGGGAGTATGTGTAACAGAATATTTTTATTTATAACACTTATATTTATTAGTACTTAAGAAACACCTATAAAATACCTAAATCCTATAACCTATAATCTATCTAAGAACACCTTCATATCTATCTCCAAACATCTAACTATGGCTATTTTTTTAAAGATTTGTTTATTTATTATGTATACAATGTTCCATCTGCATGCACACCTGCAGGCCAGAAGAGGGCACCAGATCTCATTGTGGATGGTTGTGAGCCACTATGTGGTTGCTGGGAATTGAACTCAGGACCTCTGGAAGAGCAGTCAGTGCTCTTAACCTCTGAGCCATCTCTCCAGCCCCCTTTTGTTTGTTTTGTTTTGTTTTCTGTGTAAAAGCCCTGAACTATGCCTATTTTTACTTTCTTAAAAGGATATTAATATTCTTAGTGTAGGTCCATGCAGGATGACTTGGTTTTATGGCAGTCCTACCAGGCAGTCCCTTTCAAAGCTTGGTGTCCCTTCAAGTCCTTTGCTAGTTTGTGTAGCCAGTTTTGCCAGAGCTAGTTTGAGCGACTAAATTGTGGCCAGTTTATGAGACCAGTCTATTTAAACTGCCAAACTTTACCTTGGCTCCCTCCATCAGCTAAGACTCGCCTCGACCTGTGTAGGCCTAAGGGTCTATGCAGCTTCTGAGGAGCTTCCGAACTCCACCAGCTTTGCTTCCAGTCTTAATAGAGTCTTTCTCTCGGGCTACCTTGCAGTGAAAAGTCTTTCTCTCTTGGACCCCGCCTTTAAGTTTATGACCATTGTGGTCTAGTGGCTTGAGTATGCCTCACCTTGATGTGTCTCTCTCTCCAGCGTGTCTTCTCTGCTTGTGAGGGCAAGAAGAAGAAAGCGGCCGCGTGGAGCTCTCTGGCTTATATATCACATCATCTCGAGATCCTTGGCAGTCTCAGGGGTCCATAAGGTCTCTAGAAATGTCCAGCAGTCCTTCAGCTTCTTAGGGCAGCCTATGTCACCTGTGCAGCTTATGTAGTTTCTCAGCCACATCCCTTCAACAGGGCATATCCTATTTCTCACATTCAAGGGATGCTTGGTTCCTCCTTACATAGTACCAGATGCTAAGCTGAACTGCATGCTAATTTCACTAAAGAGGCCTAACTTATACCACAAGTATGAATGTAGCTCAGTTGGTAGAGTGCTTGCCTAGCATGCACAATGCTCTGGGTTGTAACCCCAGCACTACCTCCTTGGGCATCGTGAGGGCTCACACCTGTAATTCTAGCACCCAAGACGTGGAGGCAAGAGAATCACAAGTTCAGGGTCATTCTTGATCACATAGACAGTTTCAGGCCACCCATGATCACAAGAGCCCCTGTTTCAAAAATAATTGGGTTGGGCTGGAGAGATGGCTTAACAGTTAAGAGCACTGGCTGCTCTTTCAAAGGACCCAGGTTCAAATCCCAGCACCCACATGGCAGTTCACAGCTGTCTGTAATTGCCAGGCGTGATGGCACATGCCTTTAATCCCAGCACTCGAAAGGCAGATGCAGGAGGATCCCTGTGAGTTCAAGGCCAGCCAACTCTACAGAGTGAGTTGAATAACCAGGGCTACCCAAAGAAAAACTGTCTCAAAAACAAAAACAAAAACAAAAAACAAACCACACTCAAGGCTAGCCTGGTCTACAGAGTGAGTTCCAGGATAGCCAGGGCTACACAAAGAAACCCTGTCTTGAAAAACCACCAAACCAGCAAACAAACACCCAACCAAATCACACACAGCATCCAACCTGTTCAGAAAAAAATATGTAATGTCCCATAATCTCACTTCTTAAAGATAACCAGGTTCTTGTTTTTTGTTTGCTTGTTTTGTGAGTTTTCAAGACAGGGTTTCTCGGTGTAGCCTTGGCTGTCCTGGAACTCACTCTGTTGACCAGGCTGGCCTCAAACTTACAGAAATCTACCTGCCTCTGCCTCCCAAGTGCTAGGATTAAAGGCATGCTTGTGCCACCACAGCCTGGCACATTTTTTTTTGTTTTGTTTTTTTTTTGGTTTTTCAAGACAGGTTTTCTCTGTGTAGCCCTGGACTCACTTTGTAGACCATGCTGGCCTTGAACTCACAGAGATCCACCTGCCTTTTCTTCCTGAGTGCTGGGATTAAAGGTGTGTGCCACCATGTCCAGCAATTACAGACTGCTATGAACAGGCATGTGGGTGCTGGGATTTAAACCAGGGGCCTTTGGAAGAACAGCTTGTGCTCTTAACTGCTGAGCCATCTCTCCAGCCCCCACCAGTATTTTTTTTTAAGTCTTTTAAGTTTAGGTGTATAAACTTGCTATCTTTTTTTACTGCTACCTAGAATTTTATTTTATCCCATAGAATTAATGTTTTGTAATTCAATTTAGCAGTATCTTATGGTTGGAAACTGATTCCAATTTTTCTCTACTTTTCTAATTTCTCACAGTTGTAAGGAATGACATTAAGTATTACTACGAATATCTCTGTCACCTATCCCATTGTTCCTTTACAAAAAAATTCTTAAAAGAAAAATTGTTGATAAAATACAACTTTTTTCCTTTGGTTTTAATCAGACCTGGTATGTTTACTAGCCAGGCTAGCCTTGTCACACCTTGTCTATAATTTTCCGTGTTCCATGGGACACTTAGGACAGAATTACCAATGGCCTTTTCCAAGCCCTAAGTCTTTGAAACATATACTCTGTTATCATCTTCTAGAACGTTCCTGGTTTGTTTGTCAGTTTCTGATCTTGATGAACTTTCTGGAATTTACTCGCAGTGTGGTATAAGGATATTCAATGATGCTCATAACTTTTATGAAGCAGTACTCTCCCCACTAGTGTGAAATATCGCCTTCATTATACCCGAGTCCCTATATTCAGGAGCCCACCTCCATTGATCCATCTCCTACTCCACAGCATAACGCTTTGTTACTACAGTTTTATATTGGGGGAATGAGTCACCCGTTTTCATTATTCTCTTGGCTACTCCATTTGTTTATTAAACTAGGTAAATACTGCAATTAGCTCAACCAGTGAGTGTACACACACGCACACGCATGTCCACTCTTAGTATTTTGTTTGAACTCACATTAAAATTGTAGATTGATCTCAGAAGACCTCATGTCTTTACCAAAATCTAGACTTTCTTTCCAGGATTCTGGAGGTCGTCTCTCCATTTTCAGGTCTTCTTTTATGCCTTGTAGCAAGATTTTATACTTTCCTCATAAATATCTAATGTGGTTTTGTTATATTTATTTGTAAATACTTTACTTAAAATTTTTTACTATATTCATTGTGTGTGTGTGTGTGTGTACATGTGTGTGGCTACATGCAGGTGTGTGGTGATGCACATGTAAAGGTCAGAGGGACAACCTGAAAGAGTTCTCTCTTTCCATCCTGTGGACTCCAGGGATGGAACACAGGTCCCCAGATGTGGTAGCACGCACCCTGTCCCACTGAGTCATCCCACCAGCCCAGAGTTATGATATTTTTACCCTTTGAAGGATTAGATTATAACATTTTGAAGGTCTACAGTGAATCTAGCAATATGCAGTCTAAATCTTACCCTAGCGTGATGTTCCCCTAACAGGAGGCAGCAGCCATTCAGCCTGTGTGACTGTAGACTACTCCAAAAGTGGCTTCTTCTGTTGATGAACTGAAATGTTAATTTTGTTTACCTTTAATTATCTTTCATTTGAATTTTAAAGCCAAGGTGGCTTTCTTTTTCTTTTTTTTTTTTTAACATGTATGGTCAATTATTTATATTTCTCTAAAGGTTTATTTATTTTATTCTCTGTTCATGAATGTTTTGCCTGCAGGCATATGTGTACCATAAACATGCCTCGTATGTATAGAGGTTAGAAGAACCTACTGGATCCCTTGGAACCTGACTTAGGGACTGTCATGAGTCACTGTGGGAGTGTTGGGGACCTCTGCAAGAATAACAAGCACTCTTAACTGCTGAGGCATCATTCCAGCCCTAAAAGCCAATGTTTAAACCAGGTGTGGTAGCTCCTACCTGTAATCCCAGCACTTCAGGCGACTGAGGAAGTAGAATTACTTTGAGTTCAAGGCCAGCCTAGACTACATAGTGAGTTCCAGGACAACCTGGGCTACAGAGTTTCTCAAAAGAAAATTAATTTAAATAAAACTTATCCTGGTCTGCATTATCAAGTTCCAGGCCAGCTGGGGCTTCATTGTGAGACACTATCTCAAAATAAGTGAGTAAGTAAATAAGTTTGATTCAGTTATTGGAAAACATTGGGATAATGTGGATCTACTTTAAAGTGTGTGTGTGTGTGTTTGAGAGATGTGTGTACTGTGAATGTGCATGTGTGTGCATGTCCATGGGAATATGAGTGTTCATGTGTCTGAATACCAGTAAGAGTTCCACAGCATGCATGTGAGCTCAAAGGACAACCCTAGGTGTTGGCTTTACCTTCCCCCTTGAGGTAGCGTCTCCTGTTGTTTATCACTGTATACTCCAAGCTAGATGACTTATGAGTGTTCAAGAACTCTCCCACCCATCTCCCCAACTCTCCAAGGACCACTGGGGTCACAAATGTGTGCCACTGTGTCCAGCTTTAACATGGCTTCTGAGGACTCCAATTCCAGTCCCCACATGCAAACTTAATCCACTTACCTGTAGGAGGAATAAGGTCTGCCATTGAGCAGAAACAAGGCCTGCTGTTAAATAGGCCTTGCTGGGCTTCCACATGCAGCTGACCTGAGAGACCTGCCCAGGCATGCCCAAAAATGCCCGGCCTGAGACCTGCCTGGAGATTGATGACGCCACATTGGGCCAATGAAGAAGACCAGCAGCAGCCTGCAGTTTGGGAGCCAATGGAACTCTGGGCGGAAGTTATAAAGGGAACCCCCTCTTTTGGAAATAAACGAGTCTGCTTTTGCTTCTTACGGGACTCCTGGAAACTAGGTCGTTGATTCCACACCAGCTCATCTCTGTTCCCCAGAGTCCTGGGTATGGGTCCGGACAACATCTGGTGCCCAACATGGTCTTTTTACCCATGCGGGCATGGGTTTTGACTACACCTGGGTCAGAGTCTGTTTTTTCATTGCAACTACTGGTGTTTTTGGAGGGGGGGCCTCAATTTTCCATGGAACAGCGGTAGTCTTGCTTGTTGATCGCCCATTCCTTGGGACTCTTCCTCATGTAGGGCACACTGTGTGCTCCCTTCGGCAGTTCCTCGGTGAGCGGGCCTCAAGGTGGTCTATGTTATATGTTCTTTTCCCTTGCGAGCAGTAAGTGCAAGGGGTCCTCTCCTTTTCTCTTTTGTTGATCTGTTACTTTGTCTCACCCAGGAGGGAATGTTCCTATTTCTTTGTTTGAATTTTGGTTATATGTCTTTGATTTTTTGTTTGTTTGTTTTTTTGAGACAAGATTTCTCTGTGTACCCCTGGCTGTCCTGGACTTGCTTTATAGACCAGGCTGGCCTTGAACTCATAGAGATCAGCCTGCCTCTGCCTCCCAAGCGCTGGGATTAAAGGCATGCACCACGACCGGCATGTCTTTGATTTTTCTTATATCGGGAGGTATAAAGGATATTTTTGTGATTCGACATTGCTAAAACATGAGGGATTTTTAAGGATTTTGGACATTTTTGGAACTTCACTGCAGTCCAGAATTGTTCTCTGAGTTACAGAGTTACTGGTATCTAAGATTTAAGTGAAATGTTTGAGCAGGGTGGTGGTAGCACACCCCCTTTAATCCCAGCACACTAGAGCTATTGGTTTGTCTCAGTAGGAAGACACACACAATTTTTAGTTTAGGTTCACCCAGCATCTCCACACAAGGGCTGACACCCCAGGAGACGGAACCATGGATTGGCCCACCCGCCATGGGCTTTCTGATGCTGGAGACACTTTCTAGGTATATGGCTGTGGTGTAACTAGCCACGGAACTGAGCCCAGGATTCTCAGCCTGATACACTCCTTTCTTTTCTCTTTGTCACTTTCCTTTGTGCATTTTCTAATCATGGGCAATCTCCTGTCTCATTGTAAGGAACCCCAAATTCGGGCTCTGAAGTCTCTTTTGGTGACATGAGGCCTTAAAGTTAAATCAGGAGATATTGAGACTTTTTGGAACTAGGCTGCCATCCTCGCCCCATGGGTCTCACCCGAGAACATGCGGGACGCTGACCTATGGATGTGGATTCTTTTCTTGACTAGAAAGAAGGAAGTACAATCAGCCATTACCCCCTCCATCCCTTTTGTCCCTATCCTTTTAGGCATCATTGGCAGTCTTAAATCTTCCTTTCTTGAGGAAGTGATTGCTGCCCTTCATAAACATTGCCAAGACCAGGCCACTATCAATCTGTCCATTACATCCCCTCCCCTGGCTTTTAAAGCTATGGAGGAAACTGACCAGGAAGATTATCCGGAGGAGGGTAGCACTTCTTCTCCCACCCCTACTAAACCACCCTGATCACCTGGCACCTCCTCCCATCCCTTGCCAACTTCCAGTCCACCCCCAAAATACCTATGGCGTGAATTCCCATGCCCCTGTGGCTGAATGGTCTACCATCCCACCTTCAGCTCCCTCTTCTCATGGCATGCCCATTGCTTCCTCCTGCTACCTATTTTCCCCCTTGGAGCTATGGGACTGGGGAGGGGGGGTGATATTCCCGGTTAATGTTAGCCCTAGCACTTATCAGAAAAGCCGCCAAAGAGTTGGGACCTGACTCTCCCTATTTTGAGCAAGTTCTGTGTCAATGGTCAATGCAATTACAGACACACTATGACTGGTACAGTCTCCTCAAAGCAGTCCTAGAGCCTGGTGTCTTCTTAAACTGGCAGTCTGCTTATGATGATCAGGCAGAAGCACAAGCTTGTCTCAATCTCCAGTATGGTCTTATTGTTACCCTGGAGATGCTGACCAGGTGTGGCAACTTTATTGACCCTGTTTACCAAGCCACTATCGGACTATATGCTTACTATCAACAGGTCTCCCATCTGGCCTTTAGAGCCCTCAATGCACACACTCCTCATGACCCAGGTGACCCATCTGCCCACTTCTGTAATCTGGTTCAACAATCAGGAGAGTCATTTACTGACTTCCTCACCAGAGTCACTGAGGCAATGGAATGTAGGTTGGATCCAGGCCCCACCCAGGACATGATGATCAAGCAGTTAACTTGGGAGGAGCATAATGCTCCAACTCAAAATGCTGTGACGGCAGTGGGAAATGACATCCACAAGTGGGTACTTGCTACTAGAGACCTTGTCCCTGGGACAGGCCCTATTGCTCCCCTAACAGCCTCAAATGAGGCTTTAGTCACTGACAGGGTATGCTCTGACACCCGCCCACAGTAGGCTAGACCCCCTGATCGAATTTGTTGGGGATGTGGTAAACTCGACCACTTACACAAGGACTGCCTTAATGCTAGGCTTAAAACTAAATGCCCAAAATGTAATAAAGTATTTCATAGGGCAAGAGATTGCAGATCCCAAATTACTGAACAATCCGGCAGTGCTTTAAACTCCAAACGGGGCACCCTGACAGTAAGAAGGGAACCCCCCCAAGTCCAATATCTTTTGGACCTTGCCCATCTCCCCTCATTCCCTCATGATGACTGTGTCCTTGGGCAGGACCCCAGTCAAGGGGCTAGTTGACTCTGGGGCAGATGTCACTGTCATTAATGAAACTGAGGCTCTGAGATTCCTGCACTGGAAATTCAAACTGGGCCCCGCCATTACTGGTGTGGGAAGTCAACGGCCTACCAGGGAAACTCTATATCCCGTGTGCTGGAAGGACCTAGATGGGAACCAAGGTTCATTTTACCCTATAGTTGCAGATGTCCCCTGTAAACTTTGGGGAAGAGACATCCTTGAGGACATGGGAGTCATCCTAATGACTGACATAAAGGGGACATGGTCAAACAAGTCCTCAATTACTCTGTTTACTCAGGGAAAGCATTTCTAAACTCAATGAGACCAGGGTCCCAGTGCTTTCCCTCAATACGGGGTTCATAGAACAGGCTTGGAATAATATCAAAAAATTCTTTGACCCCTCCTGGATAGTCACCTATGCCATTATGGGAGGGATTGTGGTCATACTAATCATTCTGCTTAAGTGTCTTACACAGCACATCACCCAGCAACGCTACATCAGCAAGACTACCCTGCAGGTGCTCATGGCTCTGGAACGCCCAGCCCACAGCCCACCCAAAGAGGTGATCTGGGCCTGGCTCACGGAGATCTATGAAGCCTCTATTTAATACCCCACACACCCTATGCACTCTCCAGGGATGCCACGCTTTGAGGACTGGTAATCAAAGATCTGTTCGGCAGGTCAACCTAAGACAGGCACAGTCCATTATACTGGGGGTCCCTGAAGTGGGGTCAACAAGATCAGAGCATAAGAACTCTGGTTCCCACTGAGTTGTTAAAAAATTAAAAATAAAAACAAAAGGGTGAATATGTAGGAGGAATAAGGTCTGCCGTTGAGCAGAAACAAGGTCTGCTGTTAAATACCGCATGTGTTGCTGGGCTTCCATGTGCAGCTGACCTGAGAGACCTGCCCTGGGCATGCCCGAACATGCCTGGTCTGAGACCTGCCTGGAGACTGATGATGCCACACCGGGTTGAAACACAATGAGGAAGAGCAGCAGGAGCCTGCAGTTCGGGAGCCAATGGGACTCTGGGTGGAGGTTATAAAGGGGGCACCCTCTTTTGGCAATATACAAGTCTGCTTTTGCCTCTTACCAGGCTCCTGGAACCTGGGTCTTGATTCTGCACCAGCTCATCCCCGCCAAGAGTCCTAGGCATGGGCCCCAATAACACTTACCCATCTACCCAACCTAAAAATCTGCTTTCCAGTAACAAATTTTATAAAAATCAAATCTGCGAGTGAAGTATTTCTAGTGAGGGCCAGACAGATGGTTCAGATGGTTAAGTGCCTGGTGTGTCTGATGTACACCCATGAGGACCTGAGTTCCATTCCCAGGTGCCCATAGAAAATCCAGATATACTGATTAATATGTGTAACCTTGGTGCTGGGGAGTTGAGGCAAAGGGAACCCTGAAGTGCATTGGCCTGGCGGCCAGCGTAGCCAAATCAGCAAGCTCCAGGTTAAGTGAGAGATGGTGTAGTAGGAAAAGGTGTAAGGTAATCAAAAAGGCACCCACTGTTGACCTCTGGCCTTCACATGACCCCACGCACATTTTTTACAGTACGGCTGATGAGAATAGTGTCTGCCTTGCAATGTGCCATCAGTGTAAAATATACACAGAGGTTCAAAGACTCAGTGCGAAGGAAGAATGTAAAATGTCCTATTAGTAATTTTTGTACTGATTACATGTTGAAATGAAAATTTTAAATGTATTGGATTAAATAAAATATATCATTCAAATTAATTTTATTTCTTTTCACCTACTTAACAAGACTAAAGGTATGTGTTATGACACCTGGCTTTACTTTTGCTTTTAACAAACCATATTGCTCTATCATCTGATATACTAAGTATATTTACAAAATCTGTTATTTTTAATATTCAGGTTCTTTCTTCTTTTTTTTTTTAAATCTCTCCTCTTCCTTTATTTTGTTAACTATAAACACATTTGTGTCTGGAAAGTTTGTGTATCTTTGTACAGGAGACCACAGGACCAAACCTGTTCTGAAAACTCCTTTTGTCAAAACTGCAGAAACTTGCCGGGCGGTGTAATCCCAGCACTTGGGAGGCAGAGGCAGGCGGATCTTTGCGAGTTCGAGGCCAGCCTGGTCTACAAAGCGAGTCCAGGACAGCCAGAGCTGTTAAACAGAGAAACCCTGTCTCGAAAAACCAAAAAAAAAAAAAAACTGCAGAAACTTGGTGGCCAAGGTCAGGTGGTTTTTGGGAAACCCATTAGTAAGCCATGTCAAAGTTCCATAGAGAGAGAGAAAAATAGATTCTCTTGATAGAGCTCTGCCATATCACCAATGGACCAGACATGGATTGAATGCTGGAGTCACAGAAGGTGAATCAAATGCCAAGGATGATTTTTCATATTGTTTGTTTTGGTTTTTTTTCATTGAGACAAGGTTTCATGTAGCCCTGGCTGTACAAGAACTTACTATGAGACCAGGCTGACCTTGAACTCATAGAGATCTACCTGCTTCTGCCTCCCAAGTGCTGGGATTACAGGGGTGTGCTACCATGCCAATGATTCTTCAGATTTTTTTTTTTTTTATGTTTTTCAAGGCAGGGTTTCTCTGTGTATCCTTGACTGTCCTGGACTCACTTTGTAGACCAGGCTGGCCTTGAACTCACAGAGATCCACCTGCCTCTGCCTCCTGAGTGCTGGGATTAAAAGAGTGTGCCACCACGCCAGCAATTTTTAGGTTTTTGATGGGAACCAGAGGTCAGCGAGACTGTTTCTGATTTGTGAACCCTATAAAAGGACTAGCTTTGGGGAATGAGCTCTTGAGTTCAGTTTATGAATGCCCTTGAGACAGCCCAGTAGAAATGTGACAGTCTAGAGCATGAGATAAGGCTAGGATGGGGATAAACACAGGACTCATCAGTTACAGACACTATCTGGAGCCTCAGTGGACATGAATGAGACTGGAGAGAGCAGAGGAGGGTGTGGCTAGGACCAGCATGTAAGACCAGGGATGGGGGTATTTATAGGTGACTTGGCAGGTAAGATAACTTCCTGCTCTTTCAGAAGACCTGAGTTTAGTTCCAGCACCCATGTTGCATAGCTCACAACCTACCTGTGTAACTCCAGTACTGGGGACCGAGACACATGTGGTATATGCTCACACACAAACACACATAAATAAAAATAAAATATTTTAAAAATAAAGTCAGGAGAACAAGGAGGAGTCTATTCTGGCAACTCACTAACAGCAGCCAGGGTTAGAAGCAAAGCTAGCAGTGTGATATGGGTTTTCACAGAAGTCTAGGAAAGGGAGTGTATTAGAAAGGATGTCAACAATTTCTGAAGTTAAGTGACAGGAGGCTCTAAAACCAATAACAACAATTAAAACAAAACAAAAACAATTGCCGAGCAGTGGTGGCTCACACCTTTAATCCCAGGACTCAGGAGGCAGAGGCAGTCAGATTTCTGAATTAGAGGCCAGCCTGGCCTACAGAGTGAGTTCCAGGACAGCCAAGGATACACAGAAAAACCCTGTCTCAAAAAATAAACAAAAACAAAAAAGAAAAGAAAAAGTATCTTTGAAGTAGTGAAAGAAAAATAAACCAACACATTGTGCAACTCGAATATACCATTTTTTTTTTTCAAGACAGGGTTTCTTTGTGTACGTACCCCTGGCTATCCTGGAACTCACTCTGCAGACCAGGCTAACTCACAGATCTGCCTGCCTCTGCCTCCTATGTGTTGGGATTAGAAGCATGTACCATCATGCCCGGCTCAATTTTTTATTTGTCAATTAAAACGTAATTTTAGGGCTAGTGAGATGGCTAAGCAGGTCAAAGCACTTGCTCCCAAGACTAGCAACCTGAGTTTAATCTCCAAAACCCACATGTAGAGGAGAGAAGCAACTCCACAAGTTGTTCTGACTCCCATATATTTGAGTACTCTTTCTCACAGACAAACAATAAATGAATGTCAAAAATTTTAATTCATTCTCTTAAAAATTATGGATATAGAATTCTATATCTAATAAAAACACCTTCTTTAGAAATATGGCAAAATTCCCTTTTAGGCAAAAGAAATGGAAAGATTTTATCACCAACTAATCCATATTTGCAAGAATAGTAAAGGAATTTCTTCAGACAGGGCAAGATGTTTCCAAGAAGAAATCTAGAGCACATAAAAGAATGAAGAGCACTGGAAGTAAGAATAGATAAACAAATATAAATACAAATAAATAGAATGTTTTTCTTTCTTTGTTTTTTGAGACAGGGTTTCTCTGCATAGCCTGGGCTGTCTTAGAACTCACTTTATGGACTAGGCTGGCCCTGAACTCATAGAGATCTATCTGCCTCTGCCTCCCGAGCACTGGGATTAAAAGCATGCACCACCACACTGGGCTCTTTCTTTTTAGGGGGTGGGATTTATTTTTTAAGATTAGTAATATCTAGTGTGGGCAAAGTGGTGAAAGGGTTATTCTCATATCCTGTTAGTAGAGGCAATGGTGCCAGCTTCGAGGGTCTTGTCTTCAAATGTAAACAACAGAAACTCTTTAGCTCATGGATTTCTCTTGTAGGTATCTTGTCCTCTGGAGAGACCCACACAAGGTTGGGATTACAATACTGTTGACTGCAGCACGGTTTATAAAACTGAGAGTTGCTAATATCACAAATGTCCACTGGGAGAGAGAAAACCGTGGCACTAATATTGAATAGTGGGTCGACGTTTAAAAGACAGATGCAGATGTCTATGTAATTAAATGTAAAACTTCCCAGGACACTGAGGCGAAAAAAATAAGTTGCAGACCAGTATATACCCGGAAGTCCTATCGGCACACATTTGAAAACCTGCACATTTGCATATTTAGGAAAATGCTGGGAAGCTGGGCCACCCAGCAAACTGTCCCCCATGATTAGCATGGAAAAGCAGGTTAGGTTTGGGGGGAGGGGGCTATGAAACTAGGCTCACTTTTACACTGAGTACTCGGAAATGCTTAGGATTCATGTTTGTCTTTGTGTGTGTGTGTGTGTGTGTGTGTGTGTGTGTGTGTGTGTGTGTGT
>CAJQZJ010000309.1:7846366-7866494 GCA_907164525.1 Lophiomys imhausi | reverse complement strand
TGTGTGTGTGTGTGTGTGTGTGTGTGTGTGTGTGTGTGTGTGTGTGTCAGGACACATACACGAAGATAACCTCAAGTGCTGCCCCTCACTTTCCACCTTAGTTGAGACAGGGTGTCTTCTCTGCTGCTGTGTTGATTAGGCTGGCTGGCTCACAAGCTTCAAGAATTCTCCTGTCTCAGCCTCCCGGATAGATGTGCACTACCTCATCCAGCTTTATGTAGGTTCCGGGGACTCTAACTCAGTTCCTCATGCTTTTGCCTCAAGCCCTTACCCATTGAACCATCTTTCCAGCCCTAGATTGCCTTTTTTTTTTTTTTTTTTTTTTTGGTTTTTCGAGACAAGGTTTCTCTGTGGAGCAGCGGCAGTGGCTGTGCTGGAACTCACCCTATAGACCAGGCTGGCCTTGAACTCAGAGATCCTCCTGCCTCCACCTCCCTGGTGCTGGGATTAAAGGCGTGCGCCACCACGGCTCAGGTCCTAGACTGCATTTTTAAAACAAAAAGTTATTAGTGACCTATTTGGTTTTTGTACTTCTCATAATCAAGAGTCTTAAAAATAAAGAGAAAAGCCGGGCAGTGGTGGCGCACGCCTTTAATCCCGGCACTTGGGAGGCAGAGGCAGGCGGATCTTTGTGAGTTCGAGGCCAGCCTGGTCTACAAAGTGAGTCCAGGACAGCCAAGGATACACAGAGAAACCCTGTCTCGAAAAACCAAAAAAATAAATAAATAAATAAAATAAAGAGAAAAGCATACTGTGTTGGTTAGAGATGTACGCTGCTTGCTGTGGTAGTTATGCTTCTCAATGTGACATAAACTAGAGTCACAGGGAAGAGAGAGCAGCAGTTGAGGAATTACCTCCAGCAGATCGGTCTGTGAACACTCTTGTTTGCTGGTTAATGTGGAAGACAGTGCCACTCCTGGCTGGGTGCTCCTGGGCTGTATGACAAAGCAGGCTGAGCAGAAGCAGGGGGAGGCAAGCAGCACTCTTCCAGGGCCCCTGCTGCACTCCAAGCCTCCAGTTCCCACCCTGAGCTCCCCACTGGCTTTCCTTGATGCTGGATAGTAACCTGTGAGCCAAACTCTTTCTTCCCCAGGTTGGTTCTAGCCAGCGCTTTACCAGTCTTAGAAAAGCAAGCTGGACACTCCAGCAGAAGCTGATCTTGTGGATAGGATCTGATGTGGTACTAGAAACACGTGGCAAAGGCTCTGCCTCACACACATGTGCACTTAAACAAGTTGTGGATGCATGGACAGTAGTAGTATGTGACTAGGAAGGGACACAGCATAGAGCCTTGAAAGAGTCTGGCAATATTTTCCTGGGTGGCTGTTTTACTGCTCCTCTTGGCTCTCTCTTCACAGGAATGCTGAAAACTTGAACTCAGCTCCTCATGCTTGGTCAGCAAGAGCTCGTACCCACTGACTCATCTCCTCAGCTCCAATCCATAACTCTGCTTGTTTGTTTGTTTGTTTGTTTGAAACAGGATCTCTCTGTGCAGCTCTGATAGCCTGCACCTCACTTTGCAGATTAGGTTGACCTTGGACTCACAAAGATCTGCCAGCTTCTGCCTCTTGAGTGCTAGGATTAAAGGAGTGTGCCACCAAGTCAAGCATGATTTTTAGCTCTTAATCACATTCCAGTCTCTGTCTGTCTGTCCATCCATCCATCATCCTGGTTATGCTTTCTATGGTGATAAATAGCATGTCCAGAACAAACTTGGGAAGAAAAGCCTTCATATAATTTTACAGTTTATAGTCCATTACTAAGGGAAGTCAGAGCAGGAACCTAAGCAGAAACCTGGAAGCAAGAGTTAGAGCAGTGGCCAAGAAAGAACTGCTCGATGGCTTGCTCCTCAAGACTCACTCAGCTTGCTTTTTTATACAACCCAGAACCACCTGCCCAGGGTAGAGTAACCCTCAGTGAGCTGGGCCCTCACATCAATCATCAATCAAGAAAATGCCTACAGTCCTGCCACAGGCATCCTGATAGAGGCATCTTCTCAACTGAGGTTCTGTCTTCCAAGATGACTATGCCTTGTGTCAAGTTGATGAAAACTAACCAGCACCCAACCCAAGACAAAGAAGTACAGACAACTACTGACTACTGAGAACGGGAAAGCCTGTCTTCCCCAGGGATGAGTTCTCTAATTGGTTATACAATACCAAGTGATCAACCCGGAAATCATGTAGCCTACAAGTAGCAATATATAGACTGAGTGCATTCATTGTATTTACCTGTTTTGGAGTATATATGCATCAATTAGGGAATATGTAGCAATTAAAGAAAAAGAGAACATGAATTTGAGAGGGGGCAAGGGGAGAATATGAGAGGGGTTGGAGAGAGGATAGGAAAGTAGAAAATGATGTAATTATATTTTAATTTAAAAAGGTTAAAAAAACCATATATATATATTTGGTTTTTCAAGACAGGGTTTCTCAGTGTAGCAATGGCTGTCCTGGACTCACTTTGTAGACCAGGCTGGCCTAGAACTCACAGAGATCCACCTGCCTCTGCCTCCAGAGTGCTGGGATTAAAGGCATTCACCACCACGCCCTGTAAC
The DNA here is from genome assembly GCA_907164525.1 of Lophiomys imhausi. Lineage (NCBI taxonomy): Eukaryota > Metazoa > Chordata > Mammalia > Rodentia > Muridae > Lophiomys > Lophiomys imhausi. Next base: position 7,863,937 of record CAJQZJ010000309.1, on the reverse strand, counting down.
AGCAAATTCTTATTTATCATATATATTTATTAATAATTAACCATTACCTAACAATTATCTATAAAATTCCTAAATCCTAAACCCAAACCCTAACTCTGAAACCAAACACCTAAAACTTCTTAGTATCTATAATACATTTAACATTAACCTAAGGTTTCTCAAAAGGATATTTTTCTCTGAGCGTGGGTTCTGATGGATGGCTGGTATTCATACAATTTTTCAGTTTTAAAGTCTCTTAAAGTCTCTGAATTTCGTTCTGTGGTCTTAAGACCAATTAACACATGAAAGTTTCCCAGGCGGCTCACTGATTCAGATGCTTATGGCCTGCAAAGGCCCGAATTCCCGGAGCTCGGCGTCTGAGCACTCCTGAATCTCAGGGAGAATCTGTCTCTATTCAGATCCGAAACAGGTCAACATCAGAGGGTGAAGCTTTCCGATGAGATTGTGATGCGTGTTCTTTCGCAGGTTGGGGGAGAAAATCTTGAGTGAATCAGAAACAGGAGAGAGAGAGAGCCCACCCCGCATTCACGTGGATCCTGCCTTATATCTCTTTACTTGTCAGCAGAAGCTTTTGTGCACTTTTAAAGTTAGTTCTGGGGGCTCAGTCTTTTTCAAAAAATCTTTTTTTTAAAGATTTATTTATTATGTATACAGTGTTCTGTCTGCAGGTATATATCTGCAGGCCAGAAGAGGGGACCAGATTTCATTATGGATGGTTGTGAGCCACCATGTGTTTGCTGGGAATTGAACTCATGACCTCTGGAAGAGCAGCCAGTGCTCTTAACTGCTGAGCCATCTCTCCAGCCCCCCCCCCTTTTTTTTATTAAATACTTTTTTTTTTCTTCAAGTTACATCTCAGTCACAAACCCCTCCCTATTCCCCCTTCCTATCCCGCCCTTCCACCCTCTACCCCCCAGAAGTTTCCCCTTTCAGTCCAACAGATGGTTCCTTCTCTTGTAACAGTAAATATTATACAAAACAACAGATATAAATATGCCACATTTATGAGAGTTAAATGGCCCAGTATACCTTCCCAATGTCCAGTTTATACATATTTGGCCCCTGACTTTAACATTCTACTATCTAACCATCTCCATGAGTTTAAAGGTCTATATCTGACTCAACATTCATACTAACTTGCAACACACTTTTAAGAGTATCTTCTTAGATCTATAACACCCTCTTGATTCCTAAACAACTCAAAATTTAACTATGAGACTCTAGCTGTCTATTCTTCAACCACCTCAGAGACCTGAGAGGGACAAATATATCTGCTTATATAGGAAGTGCAGGGCCTGCAGCTTCCAAAACTAAGAAAGGACATACCAATGACTGCCTGGACAGTTCCCATTTTCTCTCCATACATTCCTGCATCAGTCTTCAGCTTTTGGGTCCTGTTTCTCTGACAGACATTTGTTGTAGAGCAGAATATGGCATTCTGCTCTTTTTGCAGAGGGGAGAATTCACAGGCAGTCCGCAGATGTGGACAGGTGCCTCAGGACATGTCATTCAGATGCCCTTCGCAGACAGCTGCGAAATGACAACAGACCTCTGACCTCTGGAGGGCGGGCACCCCAAGGGGCATGTCCTGCCCCCAGCCCCAAGATCAAAGAGGCCCTGGTCCTTGGTGAGTTCCCAAGGACATGTCACTTCGGATGAAGTCTTTTATTTTAAAAGTCCATGGCTTGCTCCCCCAGCCTTATTCCAAGTTCCCCATGCTACATATGCTAACACTAAACCTACCACAACGCCCAGCAGATAAATATTTTAAAACTAAAAAACTTCGGCCAGGCGGTGGTGGCGCACGCCTTTAATCCCAGCACTTGGGAGGCAGAGGCAGGTGGATCTTTGTGAGTTCGAGGCCAGCCTGGTCTACAAAGCGAGTCCAGGACAGCCAGAGATATTCAGAGAAACCCTGTCTCGAAAAACCAAAAAAAAAAAAAACTTATCAGCACGATTGACTCCTTGTCAACTTGACACCAACATATCACTATTAAATCATAACCTTTCCTTTCTTGTTAATTCTCAAGCTCTCATGTTAATGTCAATATCATAAGACATATTCCAACTTTTAAAAAGTCCCAGTCTTTAAAAATTCACACACTTTACAGTTTAATCTCTTTAGAACATCTAACATCTCTCAACCATGGGCTTCTGTAAAATCAAAATTAACATATGTTTTCTTATTTATTTATTTATTTTTATTTTTTTGGTTTTTCGAGACAGGGTTTCTCTGTATAACAGCTCTGGCTGTCCTGGACTCACTTTGTTGACCAGGCTGGCCTCGAACCAACAGAGATCCACCTGCCTCTGCCTCCCGAGTGCTGGGATTAAAGGCGTGCGCCACCACCACCCGGCCCATGTTTTCTTATTTAAAGAGTGACAAGCCAGGCCACAGTTACAATTAGATCAAAACAAAACTAAAATCCAGTAGTATGAAGAGTTCAGTGTACAGTGACCGGAACTCATTCATGATCTTCGGGCACCAAAGGGCTTGGGCCTCCACTTCTATGCCTGTGTGTGTGTGTGTGTGTGTGTGTGTGTGTGTGTGTGTGTGTGTCTTGTAGGCTCAGGCCAGCTCCACTCCACACCTGCCTCTGTCCTTGGTGGCCATCTTATAGCCCTGGCATCTCCAATGTCCTGGGATCACCTCTGCATCTGAGACTCCATCACCACCAATAGCCTCGGCTGGACTCTCTTCAGGGACTCCCCTAGCTTTATGATTACAATGCTCAGCTTCTCTCCTTTCAAATGTTGCCGTTTGTACTGTAACTAACGATGACCTCTCCTGGCCTCTTCCCAGTGTCAGACTTCAATGTGCTCTCTGCCATCCCTTCCACCCTCATGCTGCCAAACCAGTACTGTTCAGTGTCATGACGCTCTGATCACCTGAGTACAGTTTGAAACATGGTATCTCTTCATTTACCCTTTCCAGCCCCCATGAATATTCCCATTAAACAGATAAAAACAGCTCTGTTGGACATGGCAGTGCTACAGCCCGCCTCTTATCTCCCAACATCAAAATTGCATCTTTTTTTGCTGCTGTCCTAGAGCCTGGCGAGCACAGCCACCTCAGGTCTGGTCTGACACCGAGACAACCTGGCCTGGCTAACCTGCCATCATTAATCCTCAAATGCTCTCTCTCTCTCTCTCTCTCTCTCTCTCTCTCTCTCTTTCTCTCTCTCTCTCTTGTTTCCCCCCCTCCTCTTCCTCTTTTTGATCAAACTCTGGATAACCTTACACAAGCTAGAAAAACTTTCTGCCATTGAACTTCACTCCGGCCTCTATGACCCCAATGTTTTTTTAACCCTATTGACATTAAACACAAACCTTATTTTTAATTTATTTTATTTTTTAATTATTAAAATGCTTTTCTCTTTTTATTTAATCTGCATTGGTGTTTTGCCTGTATGTATGTCTATGTGAGAGTGTCAGACATGTGAACTGCCATGTAGGTGCTGGGAATTGAACCTTGGTCCTCTGGAAAAGCAGCCAGTGCTCTTAACCTCTGAGCTATCTCTCGATCCCCTATATATTTTATTTTATGTGTAGGAGTGTTTTGCCTGCATGAAAGTATGAGAACCACATGCATGCCTGTTCCCAAAGAGCTCAGAAGAGGGTGTCAGATCCCCTGGAACTGAAGGTACAGATGGTTGTGAGCTGTTATCTAGGTGCCGGGAACTGAACCCAAATCTGTTGCAAGAATAATAAGTGCTTGTAACCGTCTGAGCCGTCTCTCCAGCCCCAGAAAACCTTAGTTTTAAAAAACGAATCAAGTGGGGCATGGTGGCACACGCCTTTAATCCCAGCACTCGGGAGGCAGAGGCAGGTGAATCTCTGTGAGTTCAAGGCCAACCTGGTCTACAGAGTGAGTCCAGGGCAGCCAAGGATACACAGAGAAACCCTGTCTCGAAGAAACAAAAAACAAAAACAAAAAAGAGTCAAACATAGGGCTAGGGAAATAACTCAGCAGCCACGAGTACCTGCTATCATGTACACATGCCCCACCCTACCCCATCAATGAAAGGGAATTACACAGTCATTTAAATTCACCTTAGAGTTGCCCATTGCACAGCACAGCCCATATTATACTAAGACACCAGAGAAAAATGGAAAACAAATAGCAGCAGATTGAAGAACAAATTAACAATTAGAAGTTCTCCTGGGCTGTAGGATGTCTCAGTGATTAAGAACCCTGGCTACTTTTCCAGAGGACCCAAGTTCAGTTTCCAGCACCCATATTGGGTGACTGACAATCACCTGTAACTCTATCTCCAGGCCATCAGATGCCCTCTTCTGGACTCCAGGGGCAACTGCAGTCATGTGCGCATGTTCCCATACACAGATATGCCTTTAAAAGAATACAAGAAAATAGTTCTACTGGGGACTAGGAAGACGGGTCACTTGGTGGAGTTCTTGCAATGTGAATATGGGAGACCTGAGTTTGATACTGAGATCCCACATAAAAAATATAGATGTGTAGCCGGGCGGTGGTGGCGCACGCCTTTAATCCCAGCACTTGGGAGGCAGAGGCAGGCGGATCTTTGTGAGTTCGAGGCCAGCCTGGTCTACAAAGTGAGTCCAGGACAGCCAAGGATACACAGAGAAACCCTGCCTCGAAAAACCAAAAAAAAAAAATATATATATAGATGTGGAGGCACACAGTAGTAATCCTTATTCTGGGAGGAGGGAGTCGGGTGTATCCTTGGGTGTGGCCAGCCTAGGAGACCCAGTAAGCTCCAAATTCAAAGAAGGAAGAGATCTTGTTTCAATAACCTAGGAGGATGATGGTACATGAGGACAACACCTGAGATTGACCTTTGGCCTACACACACACACACACACACACACACACACACACACACACACACACTAAATTATTCTGCCTACAGAAAGCCTCTTTGAACATGCTTAATAGCTTTCCCTCATGTGTATTTATTCGCTAAATGGAAACTATTCTATTACTGACTTTTAAAAACTTCAGCAATATTTTGAGGATACCTTTCTGTACCATACATAAACATTTATCATATATACTTTAAAGGCTGTGGCATATTCCAATGAAGGTACCTGTCATTTATTTAGGAAGCCTACTAATAGAAGGAAGAAGACATTGAATAACATTTTTATTTCTGAACAGTTTTATGTGTACTGAAAAGTTGTGAATATAGCATAGAGAGCTCTCATTCACCACCTACCTGTGACTAACGCCTTGCCTGAGTAGGGTTCTTTGGGGAAGGAATGAGGTCCTGAGTGAATGTGTGTTGTTGATATGAGCCAGCCATGCGAAGGACAATGCTTCAGACCCATGTGAAGCTGACAGAGGTGTTCTTAGGTATGAATTTGAATTTGATAGTGCACACAGAAAATGTCCACTGTAGCTTTCTCCCCCTGAATTCCCCTTCCTACCCATGTTGGCAGCCTGGAGACCTCTTCCCTGCAGAGCTTGCTCCTACCCAGATTAGCTAAGCCATGTTCAGCTGTGCTGTGTACCATAAGCCTTGCCTCCTTGTTTAGCTGTATATAATAACCCTGCCTCTTGTTCAAGCAAGAGTGTGTAATATCTCTGCCTCCCTGTTCAACTGTATATAATAAACATGCTGAACTTCCAGGGTACTTTGGCTCTTCCACTGGAGAGCCAGTTCGTTTGACCCCAGCTTTCTGGTCTATGTATCGACCTTTCTCTATTCCGTTGCCACCCTAGTTAAGTCAATCCCTAGAGCTGTGAAGGACATGGCAGGGCTCATTCACTCCAATTAGTGAGCTTAGCCTGATCCATCATTATTATTATTTATTTTGCAGTGCTGAAGAAGAATCAAGCCATGGCCTGGAGCATTTAAGGCAAGAGACTGAGCCACTGACACGTTATTAACTTAAGCAAAGTCCACACTTTATTCAAATGTCTCTAGTTTCCACCTAATACTTCCTTTTCAGGACACCATATTATATTTAAGTCATGATGTCTCCTCTGGTCTCCATTAGGCATCTCTTGGCTGGGACATTTTCTCAGACTTTCCTGGTTTTAATGATCTTGATAGTTTGTTATTTTTTTAATAGAACACCTTTTACTTATTCTTTGACAACTTGAGACATATAAACAATGCATCTTGATCACAGGCATCCCAGCTCTTCTCCCTTTCCAAGAGCACCTGACTCCCCCTCCAGGCTCTGCAGAGCACCCACTCCTTGAATGTGTTCTCCCTTATTTTTTAACCCACTGAGTCCAGTCAGTACTGCCTGACAGAATGCTGACAGTTTTTTTTTTTAAAGATTTATATATTTACTTAATGTGCATGAGTTTTGCTTGTGTGTAGGCATGTACACCATGTGCATGCATGGTGCCTGAAGAGATCAGAATTGGGGTGTCAGATCCCCTGGAACTGGAGTTATGAATGGTTGTGAGCCACTATGTGAGTGCTGGGAACTGAACCTGTGTCCTCTGCAAGAAAAGTGAGTTCTCTTAACCACAGAGCTCTCCACTCCCAAAATCTTGACAGTGTTGAGAGTCCCAGTCAAGTACCCTGTTGCCTGCTCCTCCCCTGGTATTTTTCTCATGACTTATGTTGGGGGTGCAGATTGAAGATGTAGCTGTCATTGTCCTCACACCCTGCCAAGGGCACATGGCCTATCAGCCTTTCATTGGCACTAACCTCCATGCTTAGGCAGTGCTCCTTGGTTTTCTCTGTGTGCCGTTACTTCCATGCTGCTTCCTCTGGAAGGAAGCCATTGAGGTCAGCCCTCCCTGGAGTAGGGACTTAACTGTCCCTTTTGAGGTGGAATATCTGCAGCAATTATTTAAAATCCTCCTCAGTGGGAGATCCACCTCTGTTCCCTCACTCATACTCATTCATTCATTCAATCGCTAATTCCATACCATGCAACACTGCTTTATCTTGCTGCTCCAGCTGCCCTCTGTAGCCTTTGGAGTGCCATCATCTGGCCCCTGAATCCCTTCCAAATGCTCCTATCGCTATGAGGTGGGAGCCTGAATGAATGCTTCTCCTCACTTACCAACATTATAAGAGGCTTCGAGGTCACCTTCCTCTCTTCAACCCTAATCCTAGAACTGGAAGTCTATTTAGTTTTGATAGTGTGAATCATTTCCATGCATCCCCTCCCACACACTTTGGTTTTTGTTTTTTGGGTTGAGACAGGGTCTCACTATGTAGCTCTGGCTGGCCTGGAACTCACTATGTAGACGAGGCTGGCCCTCCCCAGCCTCTCCTACTATTTCTAAATATAGCTGCAATGATATCCATTTTGGGGGAATATTCACCTGCTGTAGGAGTTATGAAAGGGCAGACCTGGAATCTAGCAAGTGTATGAAAAGATTTGGACAGAACCCCTCTCTGTCCAGCAGGTCCATTGGCCTTGAGACTGGAATTGTGACCTGAGTGGAGGTGGGTAATGAAACTCTCTTTAAGTCTATTTGCATATACCATGAGATGTTGCAAGCCTGCCTGTAAGAACATGTCCCACATGACCACAGTGAACATTGGAGAGGATGGTAGAACCACTTAACAGTTTCCTGATTTCTAAAGCCATTTTCATTTCCCTATGACTGCCACTTCCAGTCCCAGGCACTTACCACAAAGAAAATTAAGCTCACAAAACATTAGCGCACTGTTCTCACAGCAGCATTATTTTCAACAACCCCAAACTGGGTCCACCCAAACATTCATCTGTAAGCAAATGGATGAAGGAATAGTAGTGGATCCAAATGACAGCCCATAGCTTAGCAGCATAAGAAGGAGCTCTTGAGGCATGCAATGTCCTCAAAGAATCTCAAAGATACCCGGCTGAGAGCAAGAAGCCAGACACAAGAGCATACATGGAAAACAGCAGCCATGTATGTGAAATTCTAGAATGGGGGAGAGATCAGCCTGCAGCTCCCTGGACAGATCAGTGTGTGGGCTAGGGTGAGGTTAGTGGGGGAGCTGGACCACAACTTCTGTGGTGATGGAAATGTTTGGTATCTTGAATGTGTTTCTGGTTGAACTAAACAATTTCAAAAACAAACAAGAAAAAGAATCTCACCATGTAGCCCAGGCTGACCCTAAACTCACAATCCTCCAGCCTCAGATTCCCCAAGACTGAGATCACAGGTATATAGCATCATACCTGGTTGAATTGACCTTTTTAATTTTTTTTTTTTGTTATTCAAACAGGTGCATGTCTGTGGTTTGTGTCTTTGTTTTGAAGCAGGGCCTTTCATTGAGCTAGAGGTTCTGAGGTTAGGCTAGGCTAGATGGCCAGCAGGCCCTAGAGATCCTACATTTTCCATCTCCCCAGAATTGGGATTATAAATATATGCCTTCATACCTGTCTTTTTACTAGGGTATGGAGTCTTCATGCTTATATGGCAGGTTCTTTAACATCTGAACTGTCTCCCTGGCGCTCAATAAAGTTGATTAAAGAAAATAACAAGGGCTGTGTAACACACACAAAACAAAACTTATATAATAAACATATGAACTTATATCTCACATTTGTATAGAAATTGTGATATATCTACGCATAAATATATATATGCATAAATATATATGCATAGATATATATGTATAATATCTATGCATTATATGTACATATATATATATATATATATATGAAACTGAAAGCCTGTCTCAGTTCTCCGCCAATAGGCTGTGAGCCACAGTTCTACTTAGACCTAATAAGAAGAGCTAAGAGGCAGGGGAGGCTGGAGAGATGGCTCGGTGGGTAAAGTGCTGGCAATCTGAGGGCATCAGTTCAGGTCCTCCACACCCATGTAAAAAGTTCTTTATGGAGTGGAGGATGCTGGATGTGGCACTAGGGACCAAACCCAGCCTCTCCCTGCATGCTAGGCAAGCACCATACACTACAATCCAGGTCACAAGCCCCAGTGCCAATCTCTATCCTTAAATACCCCCCCCACACACACACACACACACAACAGGAGATTCTGAAAAACATCTGGAAGTAGGTGCAGAGATGGATTGAGAAATTCCCATGAATAAACACATTCACAGATGGAGAACAATCCTCCCTTCCACAAATAAGAGAGAGAGATGAAGGGATGAAGAATCCTATTGTGTGCAATGCACTTTCAGTAAACACAATGGCTAAAATTATGAAAGTGTTAAGTGCTAGGGGGAAAAGGAAGGGGAAAACACAAAACAAAACAGAAGCAGCAGCAGCAGCAGCAGGCTGATTCATCGTGCAAAGGGGCCCAGGTCTGTCCTGAGCGCATTAGCAGCCCTCCTCAGACACCGAATCCCCAGAACAGGAACCGGACAGCCCCGTGACTGTCTCATTACCTGACAAATGCAGAGAAAGTGGCAGGTTAGGGAAAAACAGGAGTGATTAAGGAATGGAAGAATCCATGAGTAAAGATGAAGAAATAATTACGCACAGTTCAGCTAGCTCATAAATCAAGGGCGATCATTCCATTTACAAACACAGCAAAGTGAAAAGAATCAGAGAGAACGATGAGCTATTTAATGTGCATTTTAAAGTGAAACAATGGCTGGAATTAAGAGAGTGCTGAAAGTCAGGGGCAAAAAAACCACTGTGAAAACCCACCTCCCCAGGGAAAGGGGCAGAGCCGTGTAGAGGTGGGGAGAGGAGTTAAAACAAAACAAAACAAAAAACTGGACAAAATGTTACCCAAGGCATGATAGAGAGCACGCCCTGCCCTGGTCCCAGTGGGAGCTTGAGACTGACTTCTCTTCTTCCCACACTTCCACACCTCACACACACCCCTCCAGCACCCCTTCCCCAGAAGACAGGATGGCAGTTCAGGGAGGGAAACAGTGTCAACAAACATTGCAAGGTGTCATAACATAAGCCTGTGGTGCTTGACTTGGGGTGTGGCAGAGGAGCCCTAATTATCCCAAGAAAGCATCCCCAAGGCAGAAGCAGTTAGGGATAGCGCAGCCCCTAGATACCTCTGCTATGGAGTCTTGAGAGAGATTGCCCTGCTTCTTTTTCCACACTCGGCTGCAGGCACCACGTCCTCTCCTACAGGCTGTGCTTGGGGACAGGCAGGGTCCCCTTCACCACTGGAGTCATTTGTGGTGAAATCATTCCAGTGATGTGTTTTGTTTGTTTTGTTTGAGGTAGGGTCTCACATGTCCCTTGAACTTGCCATATAACTGAGGATGACCTTAAACTTCTGATCCTCCTGCCTCTACTCAAAGTGCTGAGACTACTGGCTTGTGTGCTACCACACTCTATTGGTTTGTAGTACTGGGGTCTTAGGTATGCTAAGCAAACACTTTATCAACTGAGTGGTATCCCCAAACTGGAGGAATTTTCTTTTAATAATGTCTGAAGCTGCCTTAGAAGGCTGGACACTGTTGCCCAGAGGGAAGAAGACCAGGGTTACTGTCTCTGAGATGAAAATATTTTGCCTAATCTGTCAAGAAACATTTTTTAAAATTAAAATGTACTTAAACGGAGGCTGGAGAGACCCCTTTTAAATGGTTCAGCAGTTAAGAGCACTGACTGCTCTTCCAAAGGACCCAGGTTCAAATCCCAGCACCCACATGGCAGTATAGCTATCTGTAATTACCAGGTGTGATGGCACATGCCTTTAATCCCAGCACTCAGGCTACACAGAGAAACCTTGTCTCAAAACAAAACTTAAACTTACATGTGTGTGTGTGTGTGTGTATGAATATGTGCCACATCACACGATGGCACTCAGAGGACAACTTCTGGAAGTTGGTTCTCTCTCCTCCCACTTGCGTGTCCTGAGGCTAACACAGATCCCTGGCTTGACATCAAGCGTCTTTTATTGGCTTAGCATCTTGCCACTCTCCTTGTTTGAATTTTCTTTCTTTCTTTCCTCTGCCCCTCCTCCTCACAGCCTCCTCCTTTCCTCTTCCCCCACCTCCTCCATCCTGTCCCCTCCCATCCTCTCCTCCTCCTTCCCCCCTTCCCTCCTCCCCCCTCCCCTTCTCCTGCCTCTTCCTCCTCCTCCTTTGCCTCCACTGCCACCAACTCCTCCTCCTCCAATAGCTGATTCTTGTTCTGGAATTCTTCATGGAGGGAAAGGGGCCAGATGGAATAGGAGCCAAGATTCAAATGCAGGTTTAGGAAATGTCCAAAACAAACAGCCTCTGACTTCCATGGATCAATTTAGGATTTTTCTATTTTAGAACAACATGCTGGAGGTGGTAATTGATACCTGTAATCTAAGAACTTGTGAGGACCTCCCCAAGTTCAAGGCCAGCCAGGGCTACATTGCAAGTCCCAGGCCAACCTGGGCAGAGTGACACCTTATTGTCCCATCCCACCTCCCAAAAAACAAGAGAAAACAATGATACAAAAGGGGTACTCATTCATGAAACTCATTTGTTAAGTTTGTGCACATGTATGTGTCTGTATTTGTGTAGGGGGTGCATAAGCACATGTGTGTGCACATGAAGGCCAGAGGTTGACCTTGGGTGTCATTCTTCAGGTGCCATCCATCTTGGTGTGTGTGGTGTGTGTACATGTAGGGGCGTACACATGTGTGCAAGTGCAGATAGAGGCCAGAAGTCAACCTTAGGTGTGGTTCCTCAGAAGCTGTCTCCCTTACATCTTGAGACAGTCTCTCCCTTTGGTTTGACATTCACGGATTAGGCTAGGCTGGCTGGGCAGTGAGCCCAGGGGTCTGTGTGTCTCTGCTTCCACAGTGCTGGGATTACAAATGTGTGTCTTCATGCCTGGCTACTTACAAGGGTTCTGGGGATGAAACTCAGGTTCTTATTTTGGAGCAGCAAGCGCTTTATCAACTGAGCCATCTACCCAGCCCTGTGCTTCAAATTCTGAATTCAGAGTTTGTCCCGAAGTGGACTCCAGATCCTCTCTCAGGACATCAGAGTGGTTTGGTCACCCCAGATCAGGAGGATGGTCAACCAAGACTCGAAGTATGCTGTGTCAGCTAGGATATGATACAGGGCACTTTTTAAATCTTCCAAATACTATCTTTTCTAAAATGAGCGTGTACTGGTTAGTTTTATGTCACCTGGACACAGGCTAGAGCCATTTGAGAGATGGGAACCCCAACTGACAAAAATGCCTCCAGAAGTGTAGAGAGCTGCGACGTGCCGCGCCCTGAAGATGGTGCCGGTTTCCGCCTTCCACCAGCCCGATGGTGAGCGCTCTCGGTGGTAAACAAGTCCATATTTGGCTAAGACCGCTGATCTGGCTTGCTTCCGCATACGTGGGCCTGTAAGATAGCACCACGTGGCTTTACTTGATTGGCTGTTCATATAGTATTTAGCCTGTGGATTGGGTCTGCCCGGGCATTCGGAAGACTGTTTTCAAGGGACCTGAATAAACTGCTTGAGAAGAGCTTTTGCGAGTTGCGTCGTTCTTGCTGGTCGAGGTCGACGCGACACAGAAGATACGGCTGTAGGCAAGCCTGTGGAGCATTTTCTTAATTAGTGATTGATGGAGGAGGACCCAGCCCATTGTGGGTGGTGCTATTCATGGGCTGGGTTCTGGGTGCTATAAGAAAGCCATGAGGAGCAAGCCAGTAAGCAGCACCCCTCCATGGCCTCCCTATCAGCTCCTGCCTCCAGGTTCCTGCCCTGTTTGAGTTCCTGCCTTGAATTTCTTCAGGGATGGGCTATGATATGGAAGTGTAAGCCAAATGAACCCTTTCCTCCCCAGTTCATTTTTGGTCATGGTGTTTTGTCACAGCAATAGTAGGCCCTGACTAAGGTTTACTGAATCATAACTGGACCCTATCATAAGTTATGGGGCCTCTGTGCTTCGGAGGAGATTTGAAGGAGGCAGGTGGATGGTGGCTCCTTCTCTTGAACAAACTGAACCTCAAGAAAAAACAAACCAACAACCCAAAGCAAGATAAGTGGGGGGGGGGGAGCATGAAAACCTAATCAAGCTTGTCTTACAAGTCCACTGGGACCTTAATTCCAAGTTTCTTACGTTATTATCAGTGTTCCATAAAGGTTCAGCCTCCATTGTGCAATTAAACAAGTATAAGAATGATCTGCAGCCGGGCGGTAGTGGCGCACGCCTTTAATCCCAGCACTTGGGAGGCAGAGGTAGGAGGATCTTTGCGAGTTCGAGGCCAGCCTGGTCTACAAAGCGAGTCCAGGACAGCCAGAGCTGTTAAACAGAGAAACCCTGTCTCGAAAAACCAAAAAAAAAAAAAAAAAAAAAATGATCTGCAGAAAAGAAAGACCCTGTGGAGACTGAGCTAAATAAAGCACATGGCATGAATTATAAGCTTATTGAGGGCAGGGGCCTTAAGGGTCTGTATATTGCTCTGTTTTCTTCAAGCATTCAAGGGGTAATAACTGACTCTGGCCCCAAAGCCAAGCGTTTTCACATGGCAGCGATTCCCAGGGGCTTGTTTCAGTTCTTCAATTTTTCTCCTTGTGCTCTAAGTGATTACACCCCCAACCCCCATCAAACAAGCGCTCCAAGTTTCTCATCTGATATGCATCTCAGAAATGTCTGTTGGCTTTAAGTGAGCTCCAGGCTGATAAGTGGCATGCTATAAGGCCAGCTGTGGGACATTAGGTCCAGCTTTTGAGTATGTCATCGAGGGGCTTGACTGGAGCATGCTGGAAGCCTAGGCTCAGCATCTTGGGGGCCACCTTTCCTATTTGTGTTTGTTCACCGAACAAACAGAGATCTCAAACAGACAAGGCTCCACATAAACCAGTGAAGAAGGAGCATCCATAGGATGCTAGGGACAGAGGCCTTGAGGACAGTACACAGGGCCACCGGTCCATATGACGTTTCAGTTACCAACAGATTTTAAGCAGTCCCACGAGACTGTATGGACAGAATCAGTGTGGGCAAAACCAGTAGGGGCTTGAGATGCTGAAGGGACTTTGGGTTTGAATAAGCCAAAAGGAATTCCTCAGCGCACATGCTTCTTACCTGCAAAACAACCCCTGTCTGTCTTGTGAGGCAAAGCATATGCATGTCATGCATGCATGCATGCAAAAAAAACCAAACAAATAAACAAAAAATTGTTTCAAAGGCATTAGAACATTTTGAAAAAGAATTATAAAAATCTGTGCTACTGAGCCAAGAGTCCTCTGGCTGAGCCGGGTGATTTCCGCCCTCAGAAGTTTATGAGCAAGCGCTTTATGGGGACACTGTGCTAAGCACTGGGGACACACACAAAAAAGATATGCTCTCCACCTTCGAAGTACAGCCCAGGCTGGCCATCCAGATGAGCACCATAGACATAGGTTTGCAGAGGAGGATATGGGTCTGGCAACCAGCCAGTCTTTGAGGGCTCAGTTCCCACAGGTTTCCAGTGGGCCTCTAGAGGCTGTTTGTTCCCCCACATGCCTATTACCTATAAGTCGGTGTGTGGAGAGAAGACTAGAATGGAAAGGCCATTCAGTGGCCAGCATAGGAAGGAAAAGGGTCTGCTTAGATGTCATTGGTCTATGTTCACAACCATGAGAAATTGGCTGGAGGACTGTAAGGACATGAAATTGACCAAGAAATTAGAAGGAGGTGGTCATGGTGCAACATTCTGACAATCCCAATGCTTGGGAAACTGAGGCAGGAGGATCCAGAGCTCTAGGCCAGCCTGGGCTACATATGGAGACACAGTCTCAAAACACATACAGATTCCTGCCCACCCAGACACACGCAAAGAAAGAAAAGGGAAGGGAAAGGAAAGAAAAACAGAAATCAGAGGCCACCTATATATACTCAGAAGAGGAAACTCTAAAATCATGTTCAGCAGGCTATAAAAAATACTATGTCATGTCCAAGTTGTGCTAAGTATAGAAATAGCAGTATGATTTGACAACAGAAAAGTATACTAGCAGGATGCAATGGTACTTACCTGTCATCCTAGCACCCTGGGGCTTGGAGCAGGAGGGTCCCCAGTTTTAGGTCAATTTGAGAAACTTAGTGAGTTCGTGGCTAACCTGAACTATATAGTGAGACATGTCTTACAAAAGAGAAAAGACAATTAATATAATTATCTACATTCATACAGACAAAGGAGAAAAAATCATGTGATTGAATGATCACAGAAAAGGAACATTTGCTTTCCTATTGCCAATTCATCCTATACCCGGGAGTCCAGAGAGGGCTCAGTGGCTCATGCCAGACACTTGCTTGTTCATTCCTCAGTGCCCACAGGCAGGTCACAACCACCTATAACTCCAGTTCCAGGGGATCCCATGCTCTCTTCTGGCATGCATGTAAACTTTACATTTGTGGTGCACAAACATACATGTAGGCAATGAACACATAAAAATAAATAAACTTACACATTTTTCTACCTAATAGTTTTTAAAATTATTGTGAATTGTGTGTGTGTATCCAGTGTGTGGGTATGTGCGTGCAAGTACAGGTGCCTTTGGAGGCAAGAGCCTTCAAATCCCCTGGAGCTGGAGTTACAGTTATGAGTCACCCAACATGGATGCTCGGAAATCGACTTGGGTCCTCTGCGAGAGCATTATACTTTTGTTGTTGTCTTGTTTTTTTTCAAAATAGGATTTCTCTGTGTATTCCTGGCTGTCCTAGACTCACTTTGTAGACCAGGCTGGCCTCGAACTCAGAGAGATCCACCTGCCTCTGCCTTCCGAGTGCTGGGATTAAAGGTGTGCACCACCGAGCCCGGGGCATTATATTCTCAACTGCTCAGCCACCTCTCCAGCCCCGACAGAGTTTTTTACCCTCCCCATTATGTTAAGTATGACTCTCCAAAATGAAACTTGAGGAACATTCCTTGACAACCAGGAACAAGAGGAAAAGTCCACATCAGCTCCCATTTCCACCCCTTCCACTGTGCTGCTTCTATCTGGCACAATAAGAAAAGAAAAACATATGTATGTCCAGGAAAGGAAGACATAACAGTGACCTTATTAGAGTTAATGTAATTTATTTAAACACAAAAGACTTTGTACATAAGTTGATAGAATTAATTAATTATAAGGTTGGGGTTTTTTTGGGGGGTTGGGGTGTTTTTGATGGATTTTTTTGGTTTTTTTTGAGACAAGATTTCTCTGTGTAGCCCTGTTAAAGTGTTTAGGAACCAACATAATATAAAATGTAGAGGACATTTGTTAAAGAGAGATAAATTAACCTCATTGAATTTATGAAACAATATTTAAGTACAGAGAACAAAGAGTTATGTTCTTAGATTAAAAACTTGTGTTTAGCCAGGCGGTGGTGGCGCACGCCTTTAATCCCAGCACTTGGGAGGAAGAGGCAGGCGGATCTTTGTGAGTTCAAGGCCAGCCTGGTCGATAAAGTGAGTCCAGGACAGCCAGGGCTACACAGAGAAACCTTGTCTCGAAAAACAAACAAAGCCGGGCGTAGTGGCGCACGCCTTTAGTCCCAGCACTTGGGAGGCAGAGGCGGGCGGATCTCTGTGAGTTCGAGGCCAGCCTGGTCTACAAAGTGAGTCCAGGACAGCCAGGGCTACACAGAGAAACCCTGTCTCGAAAAAACAAAAAAAAAAAAAAAGAAAGAAAGAAAAAGAAAAACAAACAAAAAAATTATAGTTTAAAAGGAGTCAGTTCTCTTCAAATTTATTTAGATTCAATTCAAATTCAGTCAGACATCTCAAAGTGATTTTTCAAGTAATTGGGCAAACTAAATCTAAAGCTCATATGGAAGGATGGTGTCTGAAAAGTACCCAGGGCATTATTGATGAAAAGAATAAAGTGCAAATCAGAGCTACAGTGAGCCAGGGATGGAGAGGTCCAGCTCTCCTTCCAGAACTTAGGAGGCTGAGGGAGGAATATTAAGCATTGGAGGAGCTTGGGCTACATAACAGGACTTGTCTCAAACAAACACAACTCATAGTAAGATCCCATCTTGCTCCATGCACAATGGCTATTCTCAGAAATAAACACACAACAAACTCTGGTGAGAGTTTGAGGGAAGGATTCTGTATGTTGATGGGAATCTGAATTGACACACCACTATAAAAAACAGTATGGACATTCCTCAGAAACCTAAGAACAGAAGAACTCCATATGATCTAACTGTTCCAGCCTTGCATATATTTCTGAAGGAAATGAAATCAGTTTACCAAAGAAATACCATCACCCCATATTTACTGTGCCATTTCACAATCACCGAGGTATGGAAACAGTTTAAGGGCCATCAACAGATGAGTAGACAGAAAATATGGAATATAGACACAACAGAGTATTACTTTGCTTTGAAGAAGAATCAAACCCTATCATTTATAGCAAAAATGATGAAACCGGCACCAAGTAAGTAAAATGAGTCAAACATGAAAGTACGGTAGTGATGACTTGTTGGTGCTATGTTTTTAAACCTCTATCTCCCTTCCAACCCTTATCCACCCTAATCCCCTCCAATCCCCCAACTCTAGGTGAGAGAGAAAGAAGGTTAGAGGGGAAAGGGATATAGACCTCTTTTTAGACTACTTGCTGATCAGGGGCGTTGGCTTCCTAAGGCAAGTCCAATACTCATCATCAGGATAGCCAGCAGTCCAGCAATCCAGCAAACCCAGCAGCAGTGTGGGGTAGCAGCAGGGAAAGCAGCAGCCTCCTCCTTAGCTCCTTCCTCCCTCTCCCCCTCCTCCCCCTCCCCCTTCTCCCCTTCTTCCCCCTCCCC
>CAJQZJ010000309.1:7823142-7845966 GCA_907164525.1 Lophiomys imhausi | reverse complement strand
CTTCCCCCGCTTCCCCCCTCCTCCTTCTTCTTCAGAGCCTCCATCCCTCTCTGATATTTATAGTCTCTCCAGAGTCCTCAGAATTAAACTATCTGCATCTGGCACAAATCACACCCCTGCTAGAGCAAGAGAATCATAGTTAATGGCTGTGGACAAACTGAAGCAGCCCCATAACCCACCCCTGGAATTAAAACAAAAACATATTCACATAGCATAACTTTTGGGGGGGCATTGTTTGTTTTTTGTTTTTGTTTGTTATTTTGTTTTGTTGTTGTTTTTGTTTTTTTGAGACAGGGTTTCTCTATGTAACAGCCCTGGCTGTCCTGAACTTGTTTTATAGATCAGATTGGCCTTGAACTCACAGAGATCTGCCTGCTTCTCCCTCCCAAGTGCTGGGATTAAAGGTGTGATCTACCACCGCCTTTAATATATACCACTATACATAACTGGGTTTTTTAAAGAAACCAAAATTCTCATTACAATGACTAAGGGTTGGGAAGGATGCAGGAGTGGTGTGGAAGACTGCACTGGATCAATGCCCCCTGGATACACATATGAATGCATCACACTGAACCTCACCATTCATACATCTTAATACAAAGTGGGGAGGAGTTGGTTTTTTTAAAAATTCAGATGAAAAGGCCTATCCTACTATATATAAAAACAGTCTATATTATGTAGTACATAATCCAGGTAGAGGGTGGACAAATGGGTCAATGACATTAAGCAAACTGATCCAAAGCAGAAATAACTACATATATGTATATGTTTATATATACATATATAAGTATATAAGTATCTGTGTATGTGTGTTTGCATTTCATATGTCTATATTATATCTATATATACACACATATACATATATATATATATATATATACACACCTGCTTCATGACAGATGGAAGAGCAGACCACAAGAAACAGGATAGATTATCCAGTGAATGATACTCATAATTTGTTATTTATCTGGGAGAGACTGTTAGAAGATTGATTTCCTATGTCACTTTATTCAAAAGTAACTTCTGTTGGAATTAAACCCCAAAATTGCCAAGGCAATGCTTTATAATTATATAACTTATATTATCAACATATCTCTTAAAGAAAGTGGAAAGTTAAGCCACAAATCATGAAGAGATATGTGTAATGCATATATTAATAATTGACAAAGGAACCCACAGAAACTTTAGAGCTATCTACATGTTCATTTCTTTTTTTTTTTTTTTTTTTTTGGTTTTTCGAGACAGGGTTTCTCTGTTTAACATCTCTGGCTGTCCTGGACTCGCTTTGTAGACCAGGCTGGCCTCGAACTCACAAAGATCCGCCTGCCTCTGCCTCCCAAGTGCTGGGATTAAAGGCGTGCGCCACCACCGCCCGGCACATGTTCATTTCTTTATCTCTCTCAGGATTTTTGCCCAAGTGTCAAAGACTTTGGCTCAGTGGATAAAACATTTGCCTCACAAGCTTAAGGATCCAAGCTTGGATTTCCCAGAACCCACATAAAAGCTGGTTGGAGTAGCATGCATGTGTAATCCCAGCACTGCTATTATGAAGTGGAGTAGGAAACAAGAAAATCCCAGAAGTCCATGGGCCAGCTATCCTGGCAAACACAACAGCAAATAGTAAGAGATTTGCTTCAAACAAGGTGGAAGATGAGACTGACACCTGTGTTTGGTTGTCTTCCGAACTCCCTGGGCATGCCATGGTGTATGTGCACACATACAAGATAAAATGTGGTGACATCACGGGTTCATAACACAGGTATGTATGTGTCCCTGGCAGTTTCTATAAACTCCCAAGTAAGACCAGGAATTCCAGTCTATTTTCTTCATAGCATATAGTACAGAAGGGAGTATGGCACATGGTAGGTGTTCAACAAATATTTATTAACTCAACAGAACTCCACAAATCAATAGTAAAAATCCAGCAACACAACAAGGAGCAAAAGATTTAAGCAGCCATTTCACAAAATGAATACAAAACAAGCAAAACAAAACTTGACAGGTCAATAGACATACCAAGAATGGCTTGAGTTTATTAATAATCAGAGAAATGTAAAATCGGACCAAGAAAGAAGATATGAGTTTCCATTCAGAAGATTGACAATTGGCAAGGCAGGGAGGGGGGAGGAGGGAGCTCTCAACAGACCTGATGGCTGCAGTGGCAATTGGAACAAACTCTGGTATGATTCAGGATTATCTTGTAAAGGTGACTGTGTGCTCAGCCCATGTTTCCATTAATATACTACTAGATTTATAATCTGGAACAATGCTACTTAAAGTGCAAGGCATGGTCAGATGCCAGTATGTGAATGATCGTATAGAAGCATGGAAATTCAGACTAATCAAAAAAAAAAAAAGAAAAGAAGAAGAAAAAAAAAGTATAGGGGCTGGAGAGATGGCTCAGCAGTTAAGAGCACTGGTAGCTCTTCCAAAGGACTCAAGTTCAAATCCCAGCACCCACATGGCATTTCGAAACTGTAATAGCTGGGCGTGGTGCCGCAGACCTTTAATCCCAGCACTCAGGAGGCAGAGGCAGGCGGATCTCTGTGAGTTCAAGGCCAGCCTGGTCTATAGAACATGTTCCAGGATTAGCAAGAGCTACAGAGGAACCCTATCTCAAAAAACAAAAGTGTATAGCAACATACGACTTTAAACTGACTGTTTTAATCATGTAAAGCATATGGTTTAGAGGCATTAAGTATGTTCATATAATCATGTGACCTTGCCATTATCCATATCTAGGGCTTTTTCTGTCTCTCCTAAGTAAAATTTTATAGCTCTTCATCTCTCTTTTCCCCAGAGCCTGGCAACCACCATTCTGTCTTCCACTGTAATTCTAACTATTCTAAGTACCCCATATGAAAGGTATCATATAGTATTTGTCTCTTAGGGACTTTGTTTCATTTAGCATCCTGTCGTCAGGACTCCCTGACACTGTTACATGTGACAGAGCTTTCTTCCTTTGCAAAGATGAACCAATTCTATAGTACATTGCATTTTTACATTTATAAATCTTTTTATGGTGCGTGCGTGCGTGCATGCATGCATGCATGCGTGCGTGCGTGTGTGTGTGTGTGTGTGTGTGTGTGTGTGTGCTCCTGCAGAATGAATGTTCCCAAGGAGATTCAAAGAGGGGGTCAGACCCTCTGAAGTTGGAATCACAGGCAATTGTGATGTACCTAATGTGTGTGCTGGGAACTGAACTCAGGTACTCTGGGAGAGCAGGAAGCACCATTGAGCCATCTCTCCAGCCCCACGTTTTTACCTGTATGTATGTATGTATGTATGTATGTATGTATGTATGTATGTATGTATGTATGGTGTGTCTGTGTGTGTAATGAATACATATGAGTGTGCATGTGTCATGGCAGGCATGAGGAGGTCAGAGGACAACTTTCTGGAGGTGGTTCTCTCCCTCCACCCTTCCATGGGATCTGGGATTGAATGCAGATCATCATCAGCCTTCGGGGTAAACGCTTCTACCCACTGAGCCATTTCATCACCTTGTACACAACATCCTACATAACCATTCATCCATCAGTGGACACTGGTTGCTTCTTCATGGAGCCTGTGTGAAATCATTGCCGTGCCATTTTTACTGAATTACAATTTACACCAATTAGATATAGTAATTAAAGTGAGCTTATCTTTCATTTTCTAAAATTTCATTTTCCAAGTAGCTAATTTTTATTACCTTTCACAAAAGGTATCAGTCTGTGACAGATTGTGAAGCTGCCTAAATTTACCCCTGATCCCATAAGAAGCACCCCACACCCACATCCTTTTGAACTTTTCTAGGAACCATCAGATGAAGAACTCTCCACATCCCAACACTGGAAGTTTCTCTTTGTTTTTTTTTCATTTATTTACTATGTGTGTGCATGCACATGTGCACATTTTTTGTATGTACAAGAACATGTATGTGGAAGCCTGTTGCCAGGGCCCATGCCCAGGACTCTTGGGGGTGGGGATGAGCTGGTGTGGAATCATCGACCCAGATTCCTGGGGTCTGGTAAGTGGCAAAAGCAGTTTATTTCCAAAAGAGGGGGTTCCCTTTATAACCTCCACCCCGAGTCCCATTGGCTTCTGAACTGCAGGCTGCGGCTGCTCTTCCTTGTTGTAGTCTTGTTGATTGGCTAGTGTCTCATTACCTGACGTGGCGTCATCAATCTCCAGGCAGGTCTCAGACCAGGCATGTTCGGGCATGCCCAGGGCAGGTCTCTCAGGTCAGCTGCACATGGAAGCCCAGCAACACATGCGGTATTTAACAGCAGATCTTGTTTCTGCTCAGTGGCAGACCTTGTTCCTCCTACATATTCACCCTTATGTTTTAATTTTTAACTTTTTAGGAACTCAGTGGGAACTAGAGTTCTTATGCTCTGAAAATTGATACTCATATAGGCCAGAAACCATGTAAAACAATGCTCCTTTCCCCCCTTGTTCATAAGCAAAACAAAGAAAACAACTTAAGCATCCTTTTGGAGGAGACTAAAAAATAAATTGTGGTATATTGACCTAATGAAATATTACGTGGGCCCAATCAACGTTTACTGAGTGAATTCATAAACTTGCAGCTGCTAGATAGATGACCAAGTTGTGAAAGTGCTTGCCTTAAAAGTGCAAGGACAAGAGTTCAGATCCCTACAGTCCACATAAATGCCAAGTAGGTGAGAGAACACCTCCTAGTTTCACAATTTGGAAGACAGAAACTGTAATACAGCGGCTTTTACTAATTTTGTTTTAATATTTACTCTAATTATTTTGTACATCTTCCTCCCTTCCAACCTTTGTTCCTTCCAACCCCCTAACACTATGCAGGAGAGAAAGAAGGGTAGAGGAAAAAGGGACGTAGGTCTCTTTGAGATACTTCCTGCTGATTAGGGTCGTTGGGTTCTTTGGGGCAGTACCAATCTCAGTCATCACAATATCCAGGAAGTCCAGCAAACCAACAGACTAGGAAACAGCAACAGGGAAAAGCAGCAGCAGTTTGGGGGAGCAGCAATCTCTTTCTTCTTTGTAGCCCCCTATTTCTCAGGGCTCTGGCTTTTTTCCCCCTCTTAGGTCCTCAGAATTAAACTTACCCAGCTGGCTAAGCCAAAACCCTGCTAACTCATGAGGCAGTTAATAATTTACACCTGTGGTCTTAAGCCGTCTCACACCTGGGATTAAATAAAAAACATTCTCATAACTTTTGCTAAACAAAACTCTTACCACATTTCCCCTTTTTAGTTAAAAAATGGCATATATAAATAACTATATACAATAAAAATATTAATCATATCTATCAAGAATTATATTTACAGCTGGGCATGGTGGCGCATGCCTTTAATACCAACACTCAGGAGGCAGAGGCAGGAGGATCTCTGTGAGTTCGAGGCCAGCCTGGTCTACCAAGTGAGTCCAGGACAGCCAGGTATACACAAAGAAACCCTGAAAAAGAATTATATTTACAATGTCCAGTCCATTTGTATTTAGCAACCTTGGAGAAAACATCCATTATCTATACCTAGCTTAGAGTTCTGTATTTATATCATTTTCTGGTTTGTTTGGTTGGTTTGTTTTTGTTTTTGTGCTTCAAGACAGGGTTTCTCTATGTATCCTTGGATGTCCTGGACTCACTTTGTAGACCGAGCTAGCCTTGAATTCACAGAGATCCACCTGTCTCTAACTCCTGAGTGCTGACATTATAGGTGTGCACCACCAGGCCTGGCAATTAGACAGAAGTGAACAATTTGAACCTGGGCCCTTTGGAAGAGCAACCAGTGGTTTTAACTGCTGAGCCATCTCTCCAGCCCTCATTTGCTATTATTATTTGTATTTATCAGCCTATAACATCTTTTAGACTTACAACACTTCATTATTATTATTATTGCTTTTTTTTGAGACAGGGTTTCTCTGTGTAATAGCCCTGGCTGTCCAGCACTTGCTTTGTAGACCAGGCTGGCCTCAAATTCATAGAGATCCACCTACCTCTGCCTCCCAAGTGCTGGGATTAAAGGTGTGTGCCACAATACCTGGCCCTACAACACTTCCTAAATTCTATACAACTAAGCGTAACTAAGATTATAACTATTTAGGCTTCAAACCTATCAGAGACTTTAGAAGGAAATTAAATTATTACCTAAGTAATAGTGACAGAGATTGCTGGCTACCTGAACAGTCACCCATGATTTCTTTGTATTGTTAGGGTATCCAGTCTTCAGCCTACTGGCCCAGAATATCTGACAAACTTTTCTGTGAAGCAGGAATATTGAAAGACTGGCCTACCTTATCTCTGTAACATTGGTCAGTCAACTTTCAATGTCCTGCTTGTTCACAGATTGGACAGACAGCCTGCTATCAGCAGTTTTGTTTTGTTTTGTTTTGTTTTTTGGTTTGTTTTGTTTTGTTTTGTTTTCGAGACAGGGTTTCTCTGTGTAGCCCTGGCTGTCCTGGACTCACTTTGTAGACCAGGCTGGCCTCGAACTCGCAAAGATCCGCCTGCCTCTGCCTCCCAAGTGCTGGGACTAAAGGCATGCGCCACCACTGCCCGACTTTTTTTTTTTTTTTTAATCCAGTGTCTATCTTGCCACATTTGTTTCTTTTTCTTTTTTTTTTCTATTCTATGTATACAATGTTCTGTCTGCAGGTATACCTGCAGGCCAAAAGAGGGCACCAGATTTCATTATGGATGGTTGTAAGCCATCATGTGGTTGCTGGGAATTGAACTCAGGACCTGTAGGGGTTAGATAAATTAGATTTAGAAAATATATAGGAGTTTCTGATACTGTCTCTTAATTCGGGGCCTGAAGAGCATTATCAGCATGAAGTCAGCAAAAACAGGAAAGACTCAATAGACTGAAAAACAAGTTTGAAGTCAGGAAAACAGGAAAGACTCAATAGAATTGAAGAAACAAAGTATCTGGCCTGACATTTTTTTCAGCTGCTAAGTGGGCGGAGCCCAAATTAAGCTGAAACAGAGTTCCTCCTATTTGAGGACAGTGCGTGGAGCCCAGAAGAGAAGAGGCCCCTGATGCTAGAGAGCTCCAAGAGTCCTGCTGAAAAAACGGCTGGCCATTGATGGCCAGCTCTCTCCCTGAAGCAGAAAGAAGCCGGTGAGCAAAGAAAGCCTGAGCAAGACACCAAAAGGCCAAGGACTGGACCCTGTGGCTCAGCTTTTGCCTAGAGGGGTTTGATCTGTCCAAACAGTGGCCTAAAGGAACCGGTGCCTGGCTTTAAGGACTGAGGCAGAGCAGCTGAGTTCCTGATTCAAAAGAAGTAAGTTGGCCTGCAGACGGCTGGGGTCTCCCACAGAGAAGAAAGCATGAAGCCTTATTTAAGGTGAGACTGCAATAACCAACTACCCTGACGAACCTGCATCTGAGAGATCCAGAAAAAGGACTGCTAAGTGTGTTAAAGAATCTACAACAAAGACTGTATTCCTGACGACTGAGGACCTGCCCCAGAGACTGTATCATTCTAAAAGGTTATGAAAGTAGTTGTTATAATTATCAATAGGTTTAGTGGATAGGTTAAAGGGGTTGTAGGAATTTATAGGATTAATAGTTAAGAAATTGTTGGTGTTTGTTATAAGTGAATTTAGTAATAAATAAATAAGTGTTAAATAATAATTTAAAAGTTCGGTTACAAGGACCTCTGGAAGAGCAGTCAGTGCTCTTAACCTCTGAGCCATCTCTCCAGCCCCACATTTGTTTCTTTAATGTCCATATCATCTTTTGTCAAGTAGATTGGGGGTGCTGTCAGGAGCAAATGTTTGTCAGAAAAACTTTTTAAAAGATCTTAAATGCCATTTTCTGTAGGTCTCTGAGGTTTTTGAAAACCACCTATCATCTATCTATATAGACAAACATTACTTGTTTCTATCTATGTCGTATCTACTTAACCTCAAAACCATATACAAGAGACTAAATACAGTATATCTCTGCAATTTACCAAACTAATATCTAACAAAATTATGTTTGACTTAATTTGCATTTCTTAATTATCCTATACAGTTTTCAATAGCAGCTTTCAAATGGACTGGAACTAAAAATTACACTTTCAATGAATTAAATGCTTTTGTATCAGTATTTCTTCTTATAAACTGGTAACTCAGCTGCTCTATCTTGGTAACAACTCTCAGCTGCTCTTGTCTGAAATGGCTCCTACATTCTGCTGTGGGGTCTCCAGGTAGGACCCCAAAGTTTCTTCCTGACTGCAAAAGATTACCTTGTATGTCTCTCTTGGACATACATTCATTTGTCCCAAAGAGTTCACAAATTCCAGGAAATCTCAGCTTTCTGCCACCGGAAGCTGCTTATGTGCAGTTGCTGTATTTCCCACAGTTAATGTGAAGGCCATTTTGAGATCTGATTTGAAAAGTACCATATTTCTCACCACACTGGACATTTTTGTCTCTGAGGCTGTTAGCCTTACAATTTCTTTGTAAATGACTAAACTTACAACAATTAAAACACAGGTGTTTTGCTCTGAGGCTTATGATGGTAACCTTGTAACCCAGGCCACTCTGCTGAGGCACAGTTACTTTGAGACTAATCCTTTTTCGCTGAACAAGCTGTTTCTGTTTCACCAGATCTAACCCTGTGTGTTCTTTCTCTCCAGGTAGCACGGCAGCTTTTGCTCTCTAAGCTCTTCAACTTCTATTCCCAAACTCTCTAGTTGCACAGCCATTTCTGCAATCCTTTTATCATACCCCTCCATACCCACTTTCAACTTTTCAAATCGCTCAAGCATTTCCCCCATCTTTTTTGAAACATCATGCAAGAGGAAAAACAACAACATATAAAAAAAAAAATCCCTTCTGGCAGAAGGCAGGAGAGAACCCAGTGGCAGTAGCCATCATAAATAAGCCTTTTACTGATGTCCTGAAATACACTGTTCACTCCTTCAAATCCTGCTGTCTCCTCCACAGCATTAGATAAGAAATTTCCCATTATGCCTTGCCTTACATTTGGGTGCCACTTGCACCATAGTGGCTTTTATTATTTTTGTTTTATTATTTATTCTAATTATTTTACTATACTTAATGCCTTATGCCTTGCCCCACATTGGGTGCCACTTGTAGCATGGCAGCTTTTAGTGTTTTTGTTTTATACGATACTCTAGTTATTTTTCCTGTACTCTTCCTCCGTTCCAACCCTTTATTCCTTCCAACCCCCCATCAGTAGGTGGGAGAGAAGGAAGATTAGAGGGAGAAGGTCTCTTTGAGCTACTTCCTGCTGATTAGGGTCATTGGGTTCTTTGAGGGCAATGCCAGTCTCAGCCCAGAAGGCCAGCAGACCAGGAAACAGCAGCAGGAAGAACAAGCTGCAGTTTGGGGGAGCACAGAGCAGCAAGGAGAGCAACCTTCTTTTGTCAAGCCTCAGCAGCAGGGAGAGCAGCAATCTCTTTCTTCTTTATAGCGCTCCTTCTCCTTTGGGCTCTGGCTTTTTTATCCTTAGTTCAAGTCCTCAGAGTTAAATTTGCTCAGCTGGCTAAGCCACCCCCTGCTAACTCATGAAGCAGTTAATAGTTTACACCTGCATCTTAACTGAAGCTGCCTCACACCTGGGATTAAACAAAAACAAAAACATTCTCGTAACTTTTTTTTTTAATAAACAAAACTTTTTTTTTTTTGGCTTTTCGAGACAGGGTTTCTCTATGTAACAGCTCTGGCTGTCCTGGGCTCGCTTTGTAGACCAGGCTGGCCTCGGACTCACAGTGATCCACCTGCCTCTGCCTCCCAAGTGCTGGGATTAAAGGCGTGCTCCACCACACCCGGCAAAAACTCTTACCATAAGAAACAACTGATTCCCAAAGCAAGCTGGCTTCCTAAGCCACACCAGTGAGTTCTGGGTTCAATACTGAGACCCTGCCTTAATAACAGAGTGAGAGCAATTGAAGAATACTCTTGATGTCACCATCAGGCCTCCACATACATGGGAACACATGTGTACCTGCACGCACACACATGCAGACATGCATACACACACATACATACACATGCCAATGAATACATACATGTAACAATTAAGTACAGCCACCGAGAACATCTAGATGAATCTTACTAATGTTGTGTGATGTAAAAACAAAACAACAAACAAGCCACTGTCAACTCTGTATTGAACGAAACTGCACACAAATGCTGCAAAGATGTCATTGGGGGAGAAGGACAGGGGAGGAGCTCACAGTAGCTGATAGCATTGGAGTGGCAGGCAGATGGGACATTGTCTTAGTTAGGGTTTCCATTACTGAGATGAAACACGACCAAAAAGCAAGTTGGGGAGGGAAGAGTTTATTTGGCTTATTCTTCCACATTGTAGTCCATCATTGAAGGAATCCAGGGCATAACTCAAATGGCAGGAACTGATGCAGAGGCCATGGAGGGATGCTGCTTACTGGCTTGCTCCTCATGGCTTGCTCCTCATGGAGCTTAGTCAGCTTTCTTTTTTTTTTTTTTTTTGGTTTTTCGAGACAGGGTTTCTCTGTGTATCCTTGGCTGTCCTGGACTCACTTTGTAGACCAGGCTGGCCTCGAACTCACAAAGATCTGCCTGCCTCTGCCTCCCAAGTGCTGGGATTAAAGGCGTGCGCCACCACCGCCCGGCATTAGTCGGCTTTCTTATAGAACCCAGGACCATCTACCCAGGGATGGCACCACCCATAATGGGCTGGGCCCTCCACCATCAATCACTAATTAAGAAAATGCCTTACAGCTAGATTTAATGGAGGCATTTTCTCTACTGAGGTTCCCTCCTTTCAGATGACTCTAGCTAGTGTCAAGTTGTCAAAACTAGCCAGCATAGTTATTTACAAGCATCCATATTCTTTTACATATACATATGTTCTTACCTTATCGAGCATTTAAAACAAATTGCAGTCATTTATTGTGTGTGTGTGTGTGAGAGAGAGAGAGAGAGAGAGAGAGAGAGAGAGAGAACACCACAGTGGGTGTGTGGAGGTCAGAGGATAGCTTGTGGGAGTTGATTCTCTTCTTCCACATGTAGATCAAACTCAGGTGGACAGGCTTGGGGGCAAGCCCCTTTACCTGCTGAGCCCTTTTTCAGACCTCGGGTAGTTTTGTTTGTTTGTTATGGGTTTTTAAAAATAGATATAAATGAAGTTTATGAAATTGGGGAACACAGAATTCAATACTTATTGAGCAAGTCATCTAATTCATTGACACAATCAGATATCAATAAAATAGTACCCCCTAGCTTTCTCCAAGACTTTGAATGAAAAAGAAAAATAAAGAGCTTCTAAAAAGCATTTAAAACTCAGATTCAGAAGGTGTCTATCAAAGGTCTTTAAATGGGAAACATTGTGTCCCTTAATGAAGTAATTGCCTTGCCCTCCCCTAACTCCCACCCAGCAGTCCTACCCCACACTCCAGCTGCTTCCCTCTTAGAGTTCTAGACTCTTAGAGTTCTAGACTAGGAATCTGGAGGAAATAGTAGAAATGACCAGAGAAGAGGGGGAGAAGAAGTATGGAGATGGTAGTTTCCAGAAGAGTGAGTGGGGTCATGAACGAACAAACGAATGAACGAACGAATGAAGCATTTTGCTAAAGACTAACTGACTTGCAGTGCAGTTTAGGATGTTGCATCTTGTCGGCATGGAAGTATGTGATTGGTTCCAGCTATTCTCACGTAGGATCTTACCTGGGTCATAGTCATGGGCGTGGCCTCCCAGAGAGCATCTATGTACTTAAGTAGAAGGTGAGATGAACTCATGAAGTGGGAAAGCAATTGGTTTTCTTTTTTTTTTTATTTTATGTGCATGAGTGTTCTGCCTCCATGTATATGTGTGCACCATGTGTGTGCCCAATGCCTGCAGAGGTCAGAGGAAGGCGTCAGACTCCCTGGAATTGGAGGTGCAGATGCTTGTGAAACAACAAGTGAGGGCTAGAAATTGAACCTGGGCCCTCAGAAAAAGCAACAAGTGCTCCAAACCACTGATCAATCTCTCCATTTCCTGGCTTTAAAACTGAGAAGGAGGCTGGGCAGTGGTGGCGCACGCCTTTAATCCCAGCACTTGGGAGGCAGAGGCAGGCGGATCTTTGTGAGTTCAAGGCCAGCCTGGTGTATAAAGTGAGTCCAGGACAGCCAGGGCTACACAGAGAAACCTTGTCTCGAAAAACCAAAAAAAAAAAAAAAAAAACTGAGAAGGAGAAAGATCTTGGAACTGGTGAAGTCCAACTGGACTAACCAGTAAGCTGGTGACTGGTTAGTTTTTAAATGTCAACTTGCCACAACCTAGAATCACCTGGAGTGATAGCCTCAATCTGGATAGCCTGTGGACATCGGTCTAGGGAATTGTCTTGATTGCTGATTAATATGAGAAAATCCAACCCATTGTGGGTGGCACCATTCCCTAGGCCAAGGACCTCCAGAACCCCAAGGAACAGGAAAAGCTAACTGAGTAACAAGCCTGCAAACATTATGAGAGTGCATTTGTTTCTCTCTGCTCTTGACAGTGGATATTATGTGACCAGTTGTCTCAAGTTCCTGGGTCAATAAATTCCCTGCCATGATGGTTTGTAACCTGCAACCACAAGACAAATAAACCCTTTTCTCCCTTTCAGTTGCTTTCAGTAAGGGTATTTTATTACAGCAGCAGAAATGATACTAGAGCCAATGGTTTCTTTCATTTATCTTTATCCTAAGAGTTAAGCATCTTCAGCAGTACACAGTGATCAGCAGCAGGGGAGGCAGAGGCACTGCCTGGATTTGAATCCCAGTCTTTCCACTTCCTGAGTGATGTGGACCAGATGCTTGGGTTCCCTCCAAATCCATCTATTGGATCCTACCCCCTGACTTGATATTAGAAGGCCAGGCCTTTGGTAGGTGAATAGTCAAGGGAGCCAAAGCCACAAGTGGGATTCCTTGGGAGAATCTATCAGTGCAGGAAGCTCCCTTGCTCTGTTTCTGCCCTATAAAGTTACAGAGAGGTTGGTTGTCCGTCTTGCAGTTCAGAAGTGGCCCTTCACCAAAGCCTGACCATTCTGACCACAGACTTCTATCTCCCAGAACCGTGAAAAATAAACCCTCATGCTTACTCCCAGGCCATTCATGTGAAGACATTTTATTAATAGCACCTTAAGTTGACCTGATACTGGGGTAAGCTTGGATGGACTACTCACCTTCTCTGTACCTCAGTTTCTCTATCTGAGAAATACAGACAGCAGTGAAATATCTATCTCACAGAGGAAGGATGACGATGGACAGTTGAGCTGATCTTCATAAAGAGAACAGTGCTGGACTAGTGATTGCCTGTCCACGGTGCACATTGTTAAATACAATTCTTACTTGGTTCACAGATCCATACTCCTGAGTCTGCCTGCCCTCTTACACATGGTGTTGGTTGTATTGTGGGTGTGGGAAAGCAGTTTCCGCTGCTTCCCCATGCAAACCTCCTGAGAGGCCTCATCTTTAGGGAGCTTACTGTAAGTACTATCATCCATGTTGATACCTTCCAAGATGAATGCTTTTAACGTACCTGATTCCTGATAGGCTTCCTCCATAATGCTGGTGTCTTACAATTAATTTATTGTGACAAAGTACATGGTAGAAGAAACGTAAGAGAGGAGAGATTTATTTTGGCTCAAACTTCAGGGGATATAGTCGATTATAAAGAGGAAGGTGGTAGCAGTTTGGTTCATGGTGGCAGGAACTTGTAAGCACTCCTTGTTCTGCATCATGGTGGATGAGAAAGTAGAGAGGTCAGACCAAAACCAGAAGGGATACCATTTTTATTTGTTTTTCAAGACAAGGTTTCTCTGTGTAATAGCCCTGGTTGTCCTGTACTCACTTTGTAGACCAGGCTAGCCTTGAACTCACAGATATCGGCCTGCTTCTGCCTCCCTAGTGCTGGGATTAAAGGCCTGCGCCATAACGCTCAGCTGGGATATCATTTTTTTTTTTTTTGGTTTTTTGAGACAGGGTTTCTCTGTATAACAGCTCTGGCTGTCATGGACTCGCTTTTGTAGACCAGGCTGGCCTTGAACTCACAGAGATCCGCCTGCCTCTGCCTCCCAAATGCTGGGATTAAAGGCGTGCGCCACCACCACCCGGCGGGATATCATTTTTTTTTTTTTTTTTTGGTTTTTCGAGACAGGGTTTCTCTGAATATCTCTGGCTGTCCTGGACTTGCTTTGTAGACCAGGCTGGCCTCGAACTCACAAAGATCCACCTGCCTCTGCCTCCCAAGTGCTGGGATTAAAGGCGTGCGCCACCACCGCCCGGCTGGGATATCATTTTTTTAACCTCTTTTTTTTATTTGTTTTTCAAGACAGGGTTTCTCTGTGTATCCTTGGCTGTCCTGGACTCACTTTGTAGACCAGGCTGGCCTCGAACTCACAAAGATCCGCCTGCCTCTGCCTCCCAAGTGCTGGGATTAAAGGCATGCGCCACCACCGCCCGGCGGGATATCATTTTTAAAACTCACTTTTAGGAACCCATTTCTGCTGGCCAGGCCACAGTCGCAAAGGTTCTATGACCTCCCAAAATAGACTGCCAGTTGGAGACCAAGTGTTCAAACATGTGAGCCTGTGGCGAACATTTTACATCCAAACCATAATAGTCTATCCCAGCATCCTCATTTTCCATTCTCACCTTGTGTGCTTCCTTGCTTTCCTGGTTCCTTGCAGCAGCCTCCTACCAGATTTTCCTGCCTCATCTTTTTTCTGCCAGTTCATCCTTCATTCTTGGAGAACACAGTAAATCTTCCTCAAACAACCCTTTGGATATCATCCCTACTCACCACCCTCTGCTTAGACGCCTTCCTTCCCTCATTACTGAATACAAAGAAGGCTCAGATTCCCTAGCCAACTGCTTAAGACTTGACCTCAGCCTTGCTCTCTCACTTGATCTCCCTCCACTTGTCTTTGCAAATTCTTCCTCCCCCCAGCCAATCTGTTCACTACCACCACCCCGATCATGCCTATGCCCACCCAGAGAGCATCATCTTCTCCACACCCGAGCCTGGAATGCACTTCCTGATCTTCAAGGTCTGGCAAAGGGACTCTCAAGAGTGAGAAAAGGGCACCAAAATGGAGACTGGGAAACATCAAAAAATAGACTGGTGCTTTAAAACTGTTCTTTGACTTGGCAGAGATCCCAGGCATGGGGAAGGATTCCCTTCCTCTTCCTGGAGGCATCAGAGCGTGACTGTTCTATTACTTTCTGTCTGGGAAAGTTCCTTATATCCTCTGGGTCATCAGTGAAAGAAGGATATAACCACACCCTCTGAGTGGGTGTGGTCAGATGCTCCCTCTTTGTCTCAGCTGCAGGGAGTCCTTTTCAAAAACTGCCCAAAGCTCCTCTAACCAAAAGAGAAGCTGCATTTCCCAAAATGGTGTTCTCTCCGTGGGGCAGTTGGCTTCAGGGTACAAAATCCAGGCATCCCTGTTTTGCTCGAACAAGGCCAACCTCCCCACAAAACCCACTTTAGCTGCTCAGTGATTGTTAATCTCTCTCCACCCAGTCCAGCTCTTTTTCCTTCCCCCAAAACTCCTCCTCCTCAGACGCCCTGCACACCAATCCTGGCTTGGAGTTCGTTTCCCAGGAAAACTGATTTACCACAGTTGGGTGGCCTAATGGAACTGGTTTTCCAAAGTGGCATCTGGGAGCTGTATCACTTGTTGACTGACTGTGCACTGAAGACCATTACTAAAGATTTGGGGTGACACGGTGGGCTCTGGCGCATGGTTAGCATGTACTGATAAGATGTTCCCTGATGGCAAACTGGTTCATGACCTAGGTGGGAATAAATGCCCGTGGGGGTGGGGGGTGCAGTCCAACCAGCCTTCGATGCTTCTTTGTAAGCAGTATTGTAAAGATTACAGAGTGAGGCGACGGTGTCTGGGGGATGGGAGAGACACTGATTCACTAGAGAAAGACAATGAAAGGCCAAGGATGATTAATATCACCAATATAAGGCAAAGGGTAAACGCTTGAGGGTATCCCCGGCAGCATCCAAAGAGGGTTTCGTCTGTGCCAGAGGGCAGGGAAAACTAAGGACCGGAACTTAATTATAAGAAGAACTGGACTCAAGAGAAGATTGAATTCTCAACTCCAGCAGTTTGCTATGCCAAGGTCAAGGACCTAACTGGGAAGAATAAAACCCCAAGACTATGAGGAGGTAGTAGGCAAGGTATCAGTCAGGTTGGTTGTTGTCTGGAGGTTCAGCAAAGATCAGAACATCTGCCTCTGAGATCATTCCTGTGGATGCTGTAAGCCCCAGAAAAGCTGCTTTTGAATTCTTCCTGCATTTGGGGGAGATCTTGATAGTGCTCCCCAACCCTGAGTTCTAAGTGCCCTCTCTAAAGCAGCTGGTTATGGTAGACAGCCAACACAGAAACTAATTTGATACTCTCATCTTAGAACTGTCATCCCATAACCACTGGCCATTTTTTGTTTCATAGAAGTTTCCAGACCCAGGCCACACTGAAGGGGAGGGGTAACCAAAGGAGTGAATGTCAGGGCCAGGGATCCCTGAGGACTGTCACAGAGAGTCATCCCTGAGGACTGTCACAGAGTGTGCCTGTCACAGCCTGGTAGACCTTTTGAGGTTCCAGAGACACTGTGATCAACACTTGTAAATATTGTCCTAATGATAAGGAAGGTTTGAGCTCCCAGTGGAGGTCCAGGACTGGGAGGAACTCTACAGAAGGTGTGGCCTGGGGTACAAGTGGCCCCAAGACATTAGCTAATGGTATCTATGGTAGGAAAAGAATAGTTTCTGGAAAGCCCTCATGGAAGGTAGTCAGAGCAGGAATCTGGAGACAGAAACTGAAGCAAAGGCCATTGAGGAACACTGCTTACTGGCTTGATCCTCCTGACTTGCTCAGCTGGCTTTCTTATATTACCCAGGATCCCCTGGGTAGGGTTGGCACTGCCCATAGTGAGCTGGGCTCTCCCACAACAATCATTAATTGATAAAATGTCCCACAGACTTCCCTATATGCCTATATGAAGGAGGCATTTTCTCAGTTGAGGTTCCCTTTCCCAGATGTCTCTAGCATGTGTCAAGTTGACAAAATATAATTACATACACCCAGGACCGACCCTGAGAGGACTGCTAGGGCACAAGTAAACTGCATGAACAGGTGGTCATATCACTGTATCACCAACCACTTCTGTACCAGCTCCTCTCCCTCGGTCCTCATAGGTGGCTGAGTCTTCACAGTCAGATAATGAAGAAAGTAAAAGGCTGAACATGGTGAACAGATGTGCATACTCAGTATGCACAAGAAAACTGAAAACAAATACTGCGAGGTTCCTGCCCTAATCAGTGAGGGAGATACAGGAGTCTGGTGGGAAGGTAGTAATAAAGGGTGGTCCCTTGATATGTGGAGTTTTAGACAGTGCACCTACTATATTAATTAGTCAGGGTCTCTAGAGGAGCAGAGCCAATGGGATAAACATACATTATACAGAGAGATCTATGGGACTGGAGAGATAGATGGCTCATGGGTTAAAAGCACTAGCTGTTTTTGCAGAAGACCGGTGTTGAGTTCCTAGCACCTACCAGCACCTAGGTGAGGTGCATGTGGCAACTCACAATCACCTATAACTCTAGATTCTGGTGATCTGATGGCCTTTTCTGGTCTCCATGGACACTGCACTCACATGGTGCACATACACACATGCAGGCAAAACATTCATACACATAAAATGAATAAAGCAGAAAGTGTTCTATTTAGGGAAATAATATTAATTATTTATAATAATATTAATAAACTAATATTAAATATAGAGAAAACAAACGAGGCATTTCTTAGATCGCCTCATATGATGGTGACTGGGGAATCCAACAATAATTGTCTGTACTCTAGGGAGGCTAAGAACCTGGTAGGTGCGCAGCCCTCAATGTTCCTATCTGCTGCTGAAGTCTGGAGGATTCCTGGAGAGTTGCTGGTCTTCAGTCCGTATTAGAAGGCTTAAGAATCTGGACTGGGCCGGGCGGTGGTGGCGCACGCCTTTAATCCCAGCACTTGGGAGGCAGAGGCAGGTGGATCTTTGCGAGTTCAAGGCCAGCCTGGTCTACAAAGCAAGTCCAGGACAGCCAGAGCTGTTAAACAGAGAAACCCTGTCTCGAAAAACCAAAAAAAAAAAAAAAAGAATCTGGACTGGGATGCCAGCCAAGGCTGCTGCACCACCAACAGCAACAGCAAAGAAATAGATGTATTTCCTTAGCAAGAAGGGAAGGCAAGCAGGCAGCGTTGCTTTTCCCTTGGACCTCTCCATTCTTCTTTGTATCTGGGCCTGCTGGAAGTTGTCACCCACTCTGGGGGAGGATCTTCCTCACTTCAGTTAACCATTCCTGGAAATACCCTCAAGGACCTGCCTAGAGGCCTGTCTCTTAATTGAGTCCAGACCCAATCACATTGGCCATCAGATTAGCCATCACACTTATGTGTGCAAAGAAAAGCAGCCTAGGGCAAGAACATGTGCAGAATCCTGGGAAAGATGGTTGGCCTGATCTTGTGGTCCAAGGCCTAGAAGGAAAGAGATAGGACAAGGTGATCTGGGAAAGAGGCAAGAAGGTGAATCTATAGGATTATGCATGAAACAGGAGGAATTTACAAGGCTAACATGCATCCAAGGAAACCAACATGAATCAGATGCCAAATAGTGGAGCAGAATTTCACAGGGAGTGGATATAGCAAGGTTGAATCATCAAACTCACAAGTTCTGGTAAAATGGTGCATGAACAGAGTAGCCATGATGGCAGGAATAGATACTATGAACCAAGTACACAGCAAGGCTGGACCTACTTACTGCTGTCTACCAGCAACAAACATCGTCGGTGAGCGCTTCCATGACACTTGTGTTGGTTATTTTTCTGTTACTGTGGCAAAATGCCATGACCAAAACAACATAAGGAAAAAAGTTTATTTTGGTTTATGGTTCCAGAGGGTTCAAGTCCATGGTGGTGGAAAAAGCATGGCATGCTGTTTGGAGCAGAAAACTGGCTGATCATATTTTTTTTTTTTTTTTTTTTTGGTTTTTCGAGACAGGGTTTCTCTGTGTAACAGCCCTGGCTGTCCTGGACTTGCTTTGTAGACCAGGAAGCAGAGAGCAAACAGGAAGTCAGGCAAGGCTGTAATGCTTCAAAGCCATCCCCCAGAGACATATTTCCTCTAGCAAGGCTCTATCTTCTACAGGTTCTATGACCTCCTCAAACAGTGCTACCTAGTGGGAAGCAAGTGTTCAAATATGTGAGCCTATAGGGGACATCTCTCATTCAAACCATCACAACACTACTCTTCCAAAGACCCAACAAGAACCTGGAGGAAAACTGACGATGCTCTCTACTCAGCATCGGTCCAGAAGACTGGAATTAATGCACAGTCCAATTTGTCTTTCCTGGCTACAAAATACAACTACTACCATTTGCTGAGAACTTATAGGGTACCTGATACACTAGAACAGAATCTCACTCATGTGCCAGGCCAGGGGACCCAGTTCACAGAGGAAAAGGTGTGACTGTGTATATCTGGCCGTGAATCTGCTGGTCCGCTGACACCCTGTGTCATTCGTCGTAAGCTTCTCTTCATGCAGGAATGAAATACATTGTCTTTGTGTGTGCAGGTGCTTGTGTACAGGTCTATGTGCGCATGTGACAGCCAGTGGTTGAAATTTGCATCTTACTTTGTAGCTCTCCACCTTATTTTTCATATTATTATTCTTTAAAGTGTGAGCATGCGTGTACACATGGGTATAGATGCCAAAAGAGGGTGTGAGATAACCCCCCAAAACGACAGTAACAGGTGGTTGTGAGCAGTCTGATTTGGGGGTCGGGAATGAACTTCCATTCTTCTCAAGAATACTCTCAAGTTAAGTATTCTTTCTTCACCACTGAGACATCTTTCCAAGACATCTCCTTATTTTTTGAGACAAGGTCTCTGACTGAACCTGGAACTCACCAACTACTACTAGACTGGCTGGCCAACAAGTCAGAGAGCTCCTGTGTGCCTTCAGCACTGGAGTTAGAGGCATGGGTGATCAGACTCAGGTCCTTGTGGTGGGTAATCACTTTACCAACCAAGTCACCTTCACAACCCTAAATTATCTTTTCCTTTGAGTTTTTTATTACATTTATTTGTTTAGTGTGTGTGTGTGTCCATGAACACACATGCAAATACATGCCCTCCCATGCTATAACACTTGTGTGTAGGCCTGAGGACAACTTGCAGGAGCTGGTATTCTTC
This sequence comes from Lophiomys imhausi, assembly GCA_907164525.1. Lineage (NCBI taxonomy): Eukaryota > Metazoa > Chordata > Mammalia > Rodentia > Muridae > Lophiomys > Lophiomys imhausi. Next base: position 7,825,773 of record CAJQZJ010000309.1, on the reverse strand, counting down.
TTCTACCATATGGGTTCCAGGGATCGAGCTCGTGTCTTTAGGTTTAGTGCCAAGTGCCTTTACTCATTAAACCCCTAAGCCATCTCACTGGCTCCCTAAATTATGTTTTAAAGGAACAGCTCAAGTATCTGCTCTGAGATGTTTTGCAAAGATGGGATTATACCTTACAGACACAGTTCAGACCCCAAATCAATAGCCATTATATGGTCCCATGTCCCAAACAGGTAGACCATATGGCCCTATCCAAAAGCCGGCTAGTGGGAGCAGGGGTGGCTCTGCTTCTCAGTACTCCCAATGACCTCAGCCCCAGAGGCCCAGTAGCTTGGGCTCTCCAGTTTCCTCCTATCAGTGTCACATTCAACCAATTAAACTTTAAGCTCTCTGTTTAAGTGTCTGCGCCAAGACTCCATCAGGCAAAGGAAGGGGCCACCATGCTGGCTGGAGCAATTGACCATGGCCATCAGCAGGAGGTAGAACTTTTATGACAACAATGTATTTCAACCTAGAAGTTTCCCTAGGCTCCGTTTTTCAAACTCTCTATCCCATGTGGAGGTAAATGGACAAGTACATCAGACGTAGCCTAGGCCAAGTCATCACCCAGGACAGCAGCACTGCCAACCAAGAGATTGAGGAACCTAAATAAATCCAAAGGACAAAAAAAGGCAGCATGGAACACTGAGGGAGGGACGGGTGCTATCTCTCCTACTCACCTCCTTCTTTGATGTCTGCTTACACAGAGAATCTTGGAGCCACCTCCAGAGGATGCCGACAACGTACTATATTCTGCACGTGGGTGTGAATGGGTGGATTGTAGTGGACACTGGTAAAGGGCACATGCTTCCTCACCCCTTCCAAGTGGAAGCTTTCATCCTCCCAGGTTCCAGAAGAGTTGGTTGCTAACCAGTCACAGCACAGTTCCTCTCCAGGTGCTGCCCTTAGCCAGAAGCCAGAAAAGGGGTTTTACCCAAATGCATGCCTGTCCCTAGAGGAAGAAGGACTGCATGCAAGACTTGTTAATGAAGAGATAAAGTAGCTTAGCCCCTTGACAAATTAGGACAAGTCTAAAGAGCCATCCTGAGAACAGAGCTGCCAAGCCTCTGCTGTAATCTTTGACAGATTAACATTTCTGCTCAACCTTGTGCCCTCACCTTTCACAGGTGTTTTTTTTTTTCTGTTTAAAAAACCTTTTTATTAGAATATATTGACAGCATCCCCACTTACTGTGTGTTAATCTCTGTGTTGCTATCTGCTTCTTGCAGAACCTAACACTTCAACATAAAGCTGGTATAGCAACTTAGTAAAGGGGCTGGAAAGATGGCTCAGAGATTAAAAGCACTTGTCACTCTTTCAGGGAATACAGGTTCGTTTCAAGACACCCACGTGGTGGGTCACAACCATTCACAACTTCCGTTCCAGGGGCTCTGAACTCTTCTCACCTCCTCCATGGGCACTGTGCATGCATATACATAAAAGCATATAAGCAAAACATGTATACATATAACACATACATATGTACAAAATATGTATACCTATAACATATATAACACATGTATATTCAGTTGTTGCTGAAGTATCTGCTGTGCAAGCATGAGGACCTGAGGTCAGATCCCAGAACCCATGTAAAAATCCAGGTATAGCAGATACACATGCCAGTACCCCCGGCTTTGAGTTTGGAGTGGGAGGTAGGAAGGTGAAGTGGTTAGAAGTGGAAGGGGTTAGATTGGGAAAAGGTACATCTTTGAATTTCATTGACCAGCCAGTGTGGCATAATAGATGAACTTAGAGTTCAGCAAGAGACTGTGCCTCAAAAAAAAAAAAAGATGGATCATGATAGAGAAATTCCAAGTTGACCTCAGGCCTCCACACACAGGTGTGTGCACATGATGAATGTGCTCAAGGATTAACACCTAGAAAAGGTCTGGAGTGGGACCTGACATACAGAGAGTTGTGTGTAACTGCCTATCAATGCTATCTTCTCCAATGCTGTATAGTGCTCAGCCCTAACTCCTGAACTCGAGGTTAATTCTATTATTGCCATACACTGACTTCTTCCATAAGGCCCACGGAGCCCTCATAACTAACATGTTTTCAGGTCTTTTAGGAAGGAGGCTGACAAACACTTTTTATTTTAATTGCTTTACTTTTTAGGTGTGTATTTACTTTATATGGTGTGAGCATTGCGTGTGAATGTGTGTGAATGTGTGCACAAGAGCATATAGGTGCAGTGTTCATTGTGTATAGATAAGTGTCCATGCATGCAGGTGCATGGGTCAATTATACAAAGGCAAATGTGCCCATTGTGTGCCTGTTACCCGTGTGTACGCCCATTGCATGCAGGCGCAGGTGCCCATTACATGCAGGTGTGTATCCATGTATGCAGGTGTGTGTCTACGCCTACAGGTGTGTGTGTCTATGCATGCAGGTGTGTGTCTATGCCTGTAGGTATGTGTGTCTACGCCTACAGGTGTATGTCTATGCATGCAGGGTGTGTGTGTCTATGGATGCAGGTATGTATGTCTATGCATGCAGGTGTGTGTCTATGCATGCAGGGTGTGTGTGTCTATGCCTGCAGGTGTGTGTCTATAGATGTAGGTGTGTGTGTGTCTATGGATGCAGGTGTGTGTGTCTATG
>CAJQZJ010000309.1:7785705-7820610 GCA_907164525.1 Lophiomys imhausi | reverse complement strand
TGTGTGTGTGTGTGTGTGTGTGTGTGTGTGTGTGTGTGTGTGTGTGTATGTGTGTCCAGGCTATCAATATGTGAGCCTTGTCCAGCCATCACTACCACCAAAGTTCTCCAGTGCACCATCGCCTCAGGGCTCTCTGGTGTTGCCTAAATTTTGATACACCCATCCTCTCTCCCTCATCTCTAAGTTCTTTTCTATTTTTAGAACTTTGACTTTTCTAAATGTGCTATAATGGAGTTGTACTGTATGCTTTATTTTGGACTGGCTTCTTTCCCTTGGTATAATTTCATTTGGGCTCCCCCAAGTTGGTATGTGTTATCAACCATTCATTTCATTCTATTGCTGAGTAACAGTCCGTAGTGAGAATGTGCCATACTCAACGTAACCATTCATGCCTTTGGCAACATTTGGCAAACCTCCATCTTTCTGACTATTATGCACAATACTGCTATGAATATTCATGTATAGAAAAGAAGTCTCTTTCCTTGTAATAAATGCTCAGGCAAGCAATGGAAGCTTTGTACATTAAACCTGTTTTCAGCGTTGAAAATGAACTGTCACACTATTTTCAATGATGTCTGTACCACATTACATTCCTATTAGCAAAGGGTAAGTGTGTTTCTCAGTGTCCTTACCACCATTTGATGCTATCTCGATTTTTTATTTTATCCTGACTTACTTGAATGGTTATCTGAAACTTAGGGTAAATAACATTGGCTTTGCTTTTTCAGCAGTGTCATGAAATTTTATTTTAAAATAAAATTATTAAAGTGTTAAAAGTAAGAAGACTGGATAGAGAGTATTAAGCAATGGTCCTAGTACCTCTGCAGGAGCAAAAGTCACGATTTAATGCTTTCATATGTGAGCTTAGAAAGCCGGCCCATCTGTGTTAAGGATTAAGTATATTTTGTTCCGGTGAGTAGGCAGGTGGTTAAGAATGCATTCTGCTCTTACAGAACACAGGAATTCACTTCCCAGCACCCATGTTGGATGACTCACAGTGACCTATAACTCCAGCTTCAAGAGATCCAGCACCCTCATCGGCCTCCATGGGCACTGTCACTCACAAGCACTTACCCACACACATGCATACAATTAAGATTAAAAAGAAATCTTAGGAAACATCAGAAGTGATGAATCCACAGTGAAACTGTGGAAAACATAACCCAGTGCTGGGATGTGTTACTCTATTCTTTCAGGACATGTTTTCTATTATCTACTGAGCTGGAAACACCACACATGCAGGGATTCTATCTTCAACCTCTAAGATTCAGCACCTAGCACATCAATACACACTTGAGGGTTACGTGCGTGTGTGTGTGTGTGTGTGTGTGTGTGTGTGTGATGATTGCATTGCAGGCCTCTGCTGGACTTAGCCATCTAAGATCTGGAGGAATACCATCCTACACTGACTGGACACTTCTTCAGTCTTGGACAGAAGCAAGTGTGAAACAGACAAGAAGGTTAGTAAGTGTCTGCACACAGGCCTTGTCTTCTTGATGTCCCCCTTGGGTCCAGGGCACCCTGTAGTAGACTGTGCAGGGTGCCCTGCTCGGTAGAGTCACACATAACTGTACTAGGGATTCTACACACAGAGAAAGATCCCCTGACTGACTTCACAGCTAAATTCAGACACAGGATGGCCCCAGCTGACATGGGGAGCAGAGTTTCTAATGAGAAGAGAATCTTTTAAGTCCTGGCATGGTCAATTACAAAGTAAGAGATTACAGTTATACTCAGGCTGCCTAGGCTAGGAGAAGGGGATCCTTTAGCAGCCCAGTCAATTGATCCATAAAGACAGGTTTTAGATAGCATAGTGTTGGCTCTAGAGATGTGTGGCAGGAGACAGGTGAGATCCGAGCAAAACTAAACCCCAAAAATCTCAAAGTTGGGGTCCTGAACCCCACACTGAGATTGATAGGCATGGGATGAAGCCCTGTCTCTGGTTCTGACTGCCTGTAGACATGTGGACACAGCCCCCAAAACGCTACCTTCCTTGTGCTGTGTAGAACCAACCCACAGGAGGCTATAGGTGAGCTCAGTCATGTACTTGGTGTCTAGAACCTTTCCCCATGTAAATATAGCATTGCCAGCATCTCAATCTCAGCCAATAGAATGCATTCACCCCATGAAAATACCCTTCCCCACTTCCCACTGTAACTAGGTGGTTTTTATTATTGTTGTTGTCACATTATTTACTCTAATTATTTTACTATCCTTAATACCTCTACCTCCCTTCCATTCCCCAACACTAGGTGGGAGAGAAAGAAGGTTAGAGGGAGAAGAGACATAGGTGCTGGGGAAGGTCTAATAAAATTGCTTGTGACAGGCTGATTTCAATGCGGAAATCTGTTACTGCCCCTTCTGAGGCATTCTCTTGATTGGTTAATAAAAGTTGCTGATGGCCAATTAGCTGGGCAGAAAGAGTATAGGAAGGTGGGACTTTCTGAGATTAAAACAGGAACCCTGTGGATTTGCTCATTCTGCCAGGAGACACGGAAGCAGATAGATGTGTTTGAGAACTCTGGAAGGTAATATCAGGCACATGGCAGTTTGGGATTAGGTGATGGGATTAATTTAGATTAGCTAATTGAGAGTCTTGTGCAGCTAAGGGCTAAGTGTTGAAACATTAAAAGGTCTTGGTGTATTTAATTATTGGGCAAAGGACCACGGCAGCTTATAGGCCATGAGTCCAAGCAATCCAGGGCCATCGGCCTTCCGCTGAGCTCTGGCAAATCTCCTGCCAAGTTGCTGGCAATTCTACCGGCCTAATATAACAACTTATATTAGTTGACAGAGTTTAGGTTACAGGTGGTGTAGGCCACCCTTGGTCCGGGGCTTTTCCCAGGACAAATCAGGCCGCTGGCCTAATCTTACAATTTATACTTTTTAATAAATACAATTGATAATTAAATTGCAGTTTCACATAGGTCTCTTTGAACTACTTCCTGCTTATTAGGGTTATTGGGTTCTTTGGGGGCAATAACAATCTCAGTAGTCAGGATATCCAGAAATCCAGGAGACAGCATCAGGAAGAACTAGCAGAAGTTGAGGGAGCAGCAACTTCTTTCTTCTTTGTAGTACCTTCTCTTTCTTCTTTGTAGCATTCCCTTCTCCTCTGGGCTCTGGCTTTTTAAGCCTTTCTTAAGCCCACCCCCCCCATTAAACTTGCTCAGCTGGCTAAGCCACACCCCTGCTAGCTCATGAGGCAGTTAATAGTTTACACCTGTGTTCTTAACTGAAGCAGCCTCACACCTGGAATTAAACAAAAACATTCTCATAGCTGTTTTTTTTTTTTAAATAAACAAAACTCTTACCACATCCCACGGTTCAAAAGAAAAGCCCTCACCTATCTTAAAATTTCAGGAGATTTAATAGATTTAGAGGAGGTTCAGGAGATGGATAGATTTAGACATTTTTGGGAGAATCAAGACCTTCATGACACCTAAGCTAAAAATAAAGGAAACCTGGTTCACCAAATAGCTGCCTCAGAGCTGTGACTCCACCTGAAGGAGTTTTCGACGCCAGAGAAAGCTTTCTCCAATTGTGCCCAACCCTTTCCTGGACCCACTGTGTTTTCTCTGGCCTGGAGCACTGGTTCAGGAATGCCACCCAAAGAGTATAGTGGTCCTCCAGACACCCTCCTGGACTCTGACAGCAGCCCAGCATAACCTCTGGTTTTTTGACGACCCGGAGAGTCCAGCCCGAAGACCATGGGAAAAGCTGCTGCAGCTCCTCAGGTTTGAATGCTATCTATCATGACCCTGTATCCAGCGGGACATTAGAAGCACAACCCAATCTCAACCCCACAGGCCTGGACACCCACTCACCCACCCCTGCATGGTAACCCACAACTGATATTCTACGGTATAGAAAACATAGACCTAACTAGAAGAAAAGGATGTTTATTCATGACTTCAAGGTGTTTAAATTAAGGAACCATAGCTAAAATATTTTAGGATCATGGGAGTTACTAATGTGTGTCCTAAGGATTGCCTTTCTTTCCTGGGCCGTGAAGGCATCACAAAGGAAACACAGATATCTCCTAAAGGTAGCACAGCCATGAAGCAACTACTAGCCCAGGATGTGTAACCAAACTTTATCTCCAATCTCTTCCATCCTTCTTTATCAACAGATGGACTCAGGACTTGAGAAGCTTATTTGCAGAGTTGTCCCAGAGGTAGTAAGTGACAACGTTATAATTAAAACACAAGACTGCAAAAGAGGTGTGGAACATGTCATGTGTTAGCCATGTGATGATGTAGCTTAGGCAGGCACAAACCTCTCAGGAGCTTGGTTTCCTCTTCTGCAAACGGGGATAAGGTTTCTGTATCACAAGCCGTAGCATGAATTCAATGAGTTCCTGTGTTCCACATGAAAAGTGCTGGCGGTCACCACTCCCCAGCTTGGCAGGCTCAACTTCCCGGCAGATATAGCATGGAGTTCCAGCAGGGGTAATTCAGTGCTTTACACCTGACCCAAGAGAGAAAGCAAAGGGGCACTTGGATGTGTTTTCCACAACAGATAAGGTGTGTGGTTGGCATTGTAACCATGGTTCACAGCTAGGCAGAGAGATGAAGCAAGTGGGAGGAGAATTCTGAGAGAAAAGTCTCCTCCTCTGTTCTGGGGTGGGGTGGGCGCTCAGTTGTTCGCCTTTGCCTTACAAGTACTTAGCTCCTCACCCTGTAATGTGTCTAATAATTTTATCGCTTATCTAAATCACAAGAATCAGGACTGAGAACATGGCAAGTCTGGCTTTGGCAAAATGTTCTCTGCAAAGCAGGAAAGCTCTTTTCTCAGTCTGGGCCACATTCTTTCTGCCTGGGCCACCTCTGTAGTGTCCTTACGACACCTGGAATCTCCTTGTCTTCCCATCCAAGTTCCTTTTTTTTTTTTTTAAACAAAAACTGTTTTATTACCTTAATAATATGTCCTCAGATCCTCCATCAACAGGTTTTGATTTGAGTTCTTCTATTTCTTTGTCTAATTCTAAATAATTAAAAAGATTCTAGTTCAAAAATTAAGAAATTAATTATTTCTAAATTGACAAGTAGCCATCCAGGTTCTTAAGTGGGCCCACAAAGCCCCATTTTGCTCACAGCCTTCTCAGCCTAACCCTCATTGGCTCTAGGGCTTCACAAGAGGAGGCCCAGGGGAGAATCCAGGAGGCCTCCTTCGTACCAGGGGACCACAGAACATCACTCACCCCATCTTGTCTTGGCAGAAGCGGGTCCCAGTTTTGCTGGAGACCATCTTCCCATAATTCTTCCCTGCTTTGGGAAGTGTTCCTTGTTTTCAACCAATAGAAACAAACCTTGTCTAATTTGGTGAGGAAAAGATGGGTCAGCTCACAGAATGAAGAGTCACTGAGAGTGAAGCAGGCATAACTATAAAAAAGTTAGAAGTCCTGGAATAGGGAATAGGGGGTAGTCTGCCATCTTGTTAGGCCTTCCTCTTCCTCCTCCTCCTCCTCCTCTTCTTCATTGTCAGTATTTTATGTTTCACAGGCTGGCTTCGAACTCATTTTAGAATAGAGCATGGCCTTTGAACTGTGAATCCTCCTGCCTCTACCTTGCCAGTGCTGAGATTATGTGTGGTTGGCATTGCAACCATGGTTCACAGCTAGGCAGAGAGATGAAGCAAGTGGGAGGACATGCCCGACTAGGACACTGCTTTTTGCATGGCTTTTGTTCATCCCTCTGCTGCGCTGTAGCTGAGAGTCCTCACCCTTGAGTCACATTGGTCTGGCTTCAGGGAAATGTCCCTTTTTGTCACCTTGACTGACAGCTACACTAGGGCTGCAATCAATACACAAAATTCAGACTGTTACCAAAGGAATGAGGATATCAGGTGGTGGAGCTACATGAAGCCCAAACACACCCATCCCTCTCCACTCATACAATGTGTGCTAACAGTCAGGATTTGAGTTTGTGGAACCACATATTAAACTGGTGTACACAGCACCTGACTGGGCTGAAAGAGTCCGTTTGACCAGCAATTTTTCTCGTAGTGCCATTAACTATACCTCTGTAAGGTGTTCTGAGCATTGGAGTAATCAGAGTTCTAGCCAGCAAGGTATTACAAGCGTCAAAATGGGAACCATCCACAATAGCCAAGTTATAAAATCAGCCTAGGTGTCTATCATGAAGAAAATTTGACAGTTATGCATATATGTGAACACACACATACTCACAAGGAATATTATTCAGCCATAAAGAAGAATGGAAATCATGTTATTAGCAGGAAAATGGACAAACTGGAGATGATTGTGTTACGTGAAATGAACCAGAGTCAGAAAGACAACTATTAAATGTAAAATTTACAGTAAAAGGGAGAGAGGAATATAAGTAGAAGGGGACTAATAGGAAAGAAGGTGAGGATCAGAGAATGTGGGGAGTGGAGAGAAAGGGGGGGGGAAATGATTAAAGTAAATATGCATGTATGAAAATGTCACAAAGAAACTCATTATTTTATACAGTTAATATGCATCAAAAAGCATCATATATATTTGATATATATATGTATTCGATATATACAAATATATATGAAAAAATAGATAATGTCCTTGAAGCACTTGGAAAGTCATAAAACATGCAAACCAGAGGAATAGTACTGGCTCTTTGGGGCTTTGTAATATTGTTAAAGATCATATCATATGGACTACTTAACCTGAGATTGAATTTGGCCAGAAGTGGTGTCACTCTGACCTTAGCTGGCAGACAGGCTGCAGTGAAGCCAGAGTAAGAGAAATGGCCCCTGCAGGTGATGCAATTGGCAGTCTCCTTTCAGCCTGTTTTGCAATGCAATGATCTAGAGGAACGATTAGGCTGCAGTTCATAGAGAGTTCTTCCTAACTCAGGGAAATCAACTCCAGTGAGAGCCAAGAAATGGAAAGCTGCCAGAGTGTAGGAAATAGCTGTTCGGAAGAACATGCCGGATATTCAATATGCAACATAAAATTGAATGGCAACATAACATGGTCGCTCAGCACACAGCTTTGCATCAGTGAGACCTGAGTTTGAACTGTAACTGCATCTCTTGCCTAATCTATGTAAGCATGGTAATTGTCCATCCGCCAAATGCTGTACAGAGAGACTTGCACACTGCTGCCACTGCATAAGTACCACAGATCTAAAACCCCTGCCCTCCCGGGCCTTCTGTTCTGGTGGGGAGGGAAGATACGATTTGTTAAAAGGTAAAACATATGGTGTATCGGATAGTGCTATGGGAAAAAGAATCCATCAGGGAAGGGAGCCAGTAGGGTATATAAGGGAAGTTACTGTTATCTATAATGGGATTAGAGAAGGCCATGCTGAACCCAAAGCTAAAGGAAGAGAAAGGCTCTATTAAACATGGGAAAGAGTGTTCCAGGACATGGGAACAGCAAATACAGAAACATGGAGGTCAGAAGGTGCTTAGGAAATTGAAGAAGCAGTAAGGCAAGACTCCACAGGAGGAGGTCTTGCTGAAAGACAAAGTCAGGGCTGGATACAGGAATTAGGGGGTTTCTGTTGGCAACGGGCCTGCCTGAATTCTGGGATCTCCAACACACTCAGGGTGGGTAATGTGGCACACATTTTTAAACCCCAGCAGTCAGGAGGCAGAAGCAGACAGATCTCTCAGTTCAAGACTAACTTGGGTTTCAAGCCAGTCAGGGTCATAAAGTAAGACTCTGTCTTGAAAAATGAAACAAATAAACATCAGTTGAACCCAACAGCATGCACCTTTAATCACAATCCTTGGGAGGCAGAGACAGGAGGATTCCTGGGGTGCTCTAGCCAGCTAGTTTACCCAAATTGGTGAGCTCCAGATTCAGTAAGAGCTCTTTTTCTCAGAATAAAAGGTAGATGTACTGGAGTGATGGCTCAGGGGTTACGAGTGTTTGCTGCTTTTGCAAAAAGAACCAAGTTTGTTTCCCAGCACCCGTGATTGGCAGCTCACAACTACCTGTAACTCCAGGGGATCTAACACGTTCTTCTGACCTCAGTGGGCACCTGCACACACATGGCAGACACACACACACACACACACACACACACTCACTTTAAGTCTTAAAAAAATAAGGTAGAGAGCAATTGAGGGAGACAATGTTTGGCCTCCATAAATACATCTGGACACACAAAGTGCTGGAGATGGGGCAGATACAAGCTTCCTATCTTGGCTTTAATTGGAGTGACCCAAGGGCACTGGAGGGTTTTGGCCAGAAAAGTAACACAGCTTGCTTGTCCAAAGGTTTATTTGAGCTCCTGTGTTGTGGGAAAAACCAGAAAAATGAAAGCTATAGCAGAAAGCTGGTGAGACTTCTGATTTCTGCTCTAGGCTGCAAAATGTTTTGGAAGTCACCACTTCACCCTCATAGCAGGCAAAAGCTGAGCAAACCAGAAAATCAACAACTCTCCTTAGCTGTTAAAAAAGAGGTCACAGGGCAAACTGCCATCCCTAAGATTCGGAGGGATACACAAGTGAAGACAGAATCAGGATATACTGGGGCAGTCACCTCTGCAGAAACCAGCACGTGGGTAGGAAAACCAGAATAGTAATCGCTGGAGGCTCAGTGTGGATAAGGCTAATTTACGAGCCTGCGGAACCTCGACTGCAGAAGACATCCCTATATCCCTGTGAGTTTTATATCCAGGAACTCAACTAGGTTTTCACAGTGAGCACTAGAGTTTAAAACCCTGTTGCTAGAGCTAGAGAGATGGGTCAGTGGGTAAGAGCACATGCTATGCAAGCATTTGAAGCTGAGTTTAAATCCCCTGCATCCATGTGAAATATCTGGGCATAACCACATGTTTCCGTAACCTCAGTCTTGGGTCATGAGGACATGAGCTTGCTGGCAAGTGGGTATAATGCAAGGGTGAGCTTCCAGTTCATTGAGAAACTGTTTCAAGGCATTAAAGGCAGAGAGCTATAAAGGAAGACACAGCACATACCCTTCTGGCCTCTGAATTCATGCACATGCACCCACATACATGTGTGCACATATACATATATGTACACACCCTGAGAGTACCAGGAGAATGAGTGCAGAGGGCGGAGTTCAGAGGCTGGGGAGGCACACTAGGCCATGAAGCATGCATGGCTGAGGAGACTATAGAAATGAGTCTCGGCTGATGGAGGAAGCTGACCTCAGCTGTTAAAACAGGCTGACCTTATAAGCTGGCCACAATCTAGTGGTTGAAATAAACTGACCATATGAACTTGCAAAGTTAGGCCCAATAGATGCTAAGCTTGAAAGAGACTGCTAAAATCAAGTTTTCTCAAACGGATCTACACTAAGAATATATATATATATATATATATATATATATATTTTTTTTTTTTTGGTTTTTCGAGACAGGATTTCTCTGTGTATCACCCCTGACTGTCCTGGACTCACTTTGTAGACCAGACTGGCCTCGAACTCACAGAGATCCACCTGCCTCTGCCTCCCTAGTGCTGGGATTAAAGGCGTGTGCCACCACGCCCGGCTACACTAAGAATATTAATATCCTTTTAAGAAACTTAAAATAGGCTTGGTTAGGTGTTCTTAAATATTAAGTGTTATTAGGTTATAGGATATAGGTGTTTTGTAGGTATTTGTTAAGTATTAATAAATATAAGTGTTTTAAATAAAAATATTCTGTTATATGAAACAAAACAAATCCACCTGTTGCTTCTGATCTGGAAACTAACCACTCTGGAATTGGCCAGAGTCCTGTGTTCTTAGCGAGGTCTGCCCTCTGGATAAGCTGTTTCCCCAGAGCCTAAACCATTGGGGTTAGGGAAGGGACATATCCAACTTCAGCTCACTCTGGTCATTTGTTTCTTACTTAAGGGGACAGAGGACTAAGAAACACTTGTGAAATTCAGTGCTTGGAGCACAGGCTCCCTAAGTTATTAAGGCATAATCCGAGCATTATAGAATTCCCCTTCTCCACTGACCTTATCACCATGTTACCAAAGACACTTGGCCACAGTCCTTTTTACCCAGTACATCATATCAGGCAGTTAAGAGCAGTTGCTGCTGTTGCAGAGGACCTAGATTCAGTTCCTAAGCACACACATGCTGGCTCATAATTACCTGTAACTCCAGTTCTAGGGACCCCCCATCCTAGCCACTGAGGCACCAAGAACATACATGCTGCACATCCATATGTGAAGGTAAAATACTCATAAACATAAAATAATGGGTTTTTTATAAAGATGCTAAGAACTCTAACAGATAAAATAAACAGCATGCAAAAAATAGGCAATATAAGCACAGAGAACTTTTTTAAAGATTTATTTATTTATGTGCATTGGTGTTTTGCCTGCATGCATGAGGAGTAGGATTCCCTGGAACAGGAGTTACAGACAGTTGTGAGCTGCCATGTAAGTGCTGGGAATTGAACCTGGGTCCTCTGGAAGAGGAACCAGTGCTCTTAACCACTCAGCTATCTCTCCAGTCCCCAAGAACTTCTAAAAAAGAATAGACCACAAACACTGAAAGTCAAGAATTCTGTAACATACCTGGGTGGTGGTAAGGCATGCCTTTAATCCCAGCACTCAGAGGCAGAGGCAGGTGGATCTCCGTGAGTTTGAGGTCAGCCTAATCTACTGAGTTCCAGAACAGCTAAAGCTACACAGAGAAACCCTGTCTCAAAAAACAAAACAACAACAGAAGAATGTTGTAACATAAATGAAGAATAAGCTTGACAGATTCATTAGTAGACCAAGTGTAGAGAGGAAAGAATTGCCAAGCTAGAGGACTTCCCAATAAAACTTGCTAACTGAAAAGCAAAAACAAAATCTTAAGAACTGTGGAAGAGCTATGAAGGGTGGGACCTACACAAGATGGAAATGCCAGAAGAAAGACAGAAGGGAATACAAGAAATGTAACTGAGAATTTTCCCACAATTGCCAAACATCAGACCACAGATCCAGGATGCTCAGAGAATAAAATTTTAAAAAAAATTAATTAAGCAAGTTGTTTTGTACCTGTAATCTCAGCACTTGGGAAGCTGAGGCAGGAGGATCATGACAAGCTTAAGACCAGCCTGTGCTACTGAGGCTCTATCAAGACAAAACAAAAAAACAGAAGAACAAGCAAAAAACCAAAAAACAACAACAACAAAAAAGAAATAAAAATCTCAATACCTAAGAGGGAACTTTTTTTTAAATACTAAAAATCTTGAAGGAAAATAGGAAAGAAATGTACCTTGCCTTAGAGAGAAGCACAGATAAGAATTACATTTAACTCCCCTTGGGAACTTTAGAAGCAAGAGAAGAGTGGAGTGATACATTTAGTGTTTCATGGTAAAACATTCACTAACAGAACTGTAGCCTCTGAAAAATTATCTTTAAAAAGTTAAGAATTGGGCTGGGAGGATGCTCAGTTGGTAAAGTGCTTGCTGCAAAAGCATGAAAAAGTGGGTTCAATCCTCTTGGACCCACATAAAAAAGCCATAGGTGGCAGCCTGACAGTAATTCCAACACTTTGGAGGTAGAGACAGGAAGATCCCTGGGGCCTGCTGGAGCTGGTCTAACTGAATTATCCTATGCTACATACATATTACTAGAAGATGGTATGCAGGCTGCTGGAGACGAAAAGTCATCAATAGTCTTAAACAGCTGTGGACCTTGTGAGCCGCAATACTAACTTGCCATATGAGATGGGCAGTGGTGTGTGTGTGGGGGGGGGGGGGATGGAATAGTGGCATAACTTTTAGAGGTAGCCAAGCCCTCTCTGATTAGAGTTGAGGGCTGCTCCACAAGAGTGAATTCATGCCTGGTACTGTAAAACTGGTCAAAAATTCATATGAGGAAACTTGTTAGTAATTTGGCATGATGTCAAACTTCCTTCTAAATGTTCTTCATTACAACCGTAGACAAGGGGCTGGAGAGATGGCTCAGTGGTTTAGAGCACTGGTTGCTCTCCCAGAAGTCCCAGCACCCACATGACAGCTCACAACTGTCTGTAACTCCAGTTCCTGGAGATCTGATACCCTCACACAGATAAATATGCAAACAAAACACCAATGCAGGGCTGGAGAGGTGGCTCAGAGGTTAAGAGCACTGGCTGTTTTTCCCAAGGTCCTGAGTTCAATTCCCAGCAACCACATGGTGGCTCACAGCCTTCTACATTGAGATCTGCCCAGGCATACATGTAGAGCAAATACTGTATACATAATAAATAAATAAATGTTTAAAAAAAAAAAACACCAATGCATATAAAATAATAATAAACAAATTTAACTTTAAAAATGAACAAACAAGCCGGGCCTGGTGACACATGCCTTTAATCCTAGCACTCTAAAGGCAGAGGCAGGCAGACCCCTGTGAGTTTCAGGCCAGCCTGTCTACAAAGTGAGTCTGGGACAGTCAGGACTACACAGAGAAACCCTGTCTCAAAAAAACCAAAAACAAACACAACCATAGACAAATGCTAGTTTGGCCTTCATTGAGAAGCTTCTCTTTGCAGTCAACAGCATTGAATGTAGGGATTTGTGGTTTTTTTAGGGTGCTGAGAGTGATTGTTTAGTGCTCAGAAAGACATTTCTACTACCCCTTTTAAGGTTCAGGGAACATTGCAGAAGAATGGACTGAAAGAATGTAAGATCCAGAAGACAGGGAGGGGTGTGAAATGCCACCTTCTGGGCAGTAGTGCAATGCCATACAACTAATGTGGCCATGATCTCACAGCATCTGCGGCTGCCCACACTGGGCATGTACTAGACTAAACCTGCCAAAGGTCAATCATGTATTGAGGAGGGCCTCACAGGGTCCTATTCCTCCCTCCCAAACTATTAGCTACGGATGGATTCTAAGGGAAGGGTACCCATTGGCTTCAGTTGTGTAATCATCAAGCTCCAATGAATAGCTGGAGCATGAGTGGCCAAAATTCACCAGTTGAAACACAAAATTTTAGAGTGGGGGTGGGGTGGATCTCAATGATATAGTACTTGCACAAGAAGCATAATACTCTGGGCTTGATCCTCAGCACAAGTGCACACGCACACATATATGTATCAACAAATCTTGGGGGTGAAGAGATTGTTCTGTGCTTAAGAATGCTAAGAATGCTTCTTGCTCTGACAGAGGTACCAAGTTTGGTTCCCATCACCCACCTTGGATAATTTGCAACCACTTGTAACTCCAGCTCCAGAAGATCCAATGACCTCTTGTGGTCTTCAAGGATACCTGCATTCCTGTGTACATACACATACGCACACAAACATATACATTCATTAAAAAATAAAGACAAAAATTATGAAAGGGAATAAAAAACATGGTCCAAATGTATTCTAAGTGAAAAAAATATATTTTCAACTCAAAAACCCACATGATTCACAGTAGATGGGCAGAGCACACTGTCATGCTAACACTGCCCGGAAGAAGGCAAGAATGCCTGCATTCCAGGAAGTCTCAGAATGAAGACAGCTGTCAAGGATAGGGAGGGTGTTTCATAATGTTAAAAGGATCATTTTTTAAGAAGATATTAATCCTTAATGTGTAAGTGCCTACCAACTGAGCATCCAAACACATAAAGCAAAAATGGGTAGACTTGCAAGGGCCAGAATGGGCGGGCAGGCTATCAACAAAGATGTCATTGAACTCAACACCACCATTGTGGCTACAATTGATACCATTAACAATTTCATCTAACAACCTCACACTCTCCTCTCAAGTTCATACGGAACATTCATGAAGGTCAACCACATTCTGAGCAACAAAGCATACCTTAACAAACTTAAATTGAAGTATATATGTGTGTATATACATGTATATGTATATATACATATATATACAAGTACATATATACACATACATGAAATTATATATCTACTCTCAAAATCAAATATAGTTGACCTAGAAAAAAATTTTTTTTTTGGTTTTTCGAGACAGGGTTTCTCTGTGTATCCTTGGCTGTCCTGGACTCACTCTGTAGACCAGCCTGGCCTTGAACTCACAGAGATCCACCTGCCTCTGCCTCCTGAGTACTGGGATTAAAGGCGTGCACCACCACACCTGGCAGAAAATTTTTTTAAGAGAAAAAGGTTATTGGAAAAGTCCTTAAATAACTGGAAATTAAACAACATACTTGGTAATACATGGAACAAATTTCTAAAAAACTCAAAAAAATTTTCTCAGTTGATAAACAGTGTTCATTAAAGGCTGGTGAGATGACTTGTAAAACCAGTAATGGCAGGGGCCAGAGATACGTCTCAGCCATTAAGAGGTAATTGGAAAAAACGAACAAAAGACTCCTATAATCAATAAGGAACAGCAGCCAAGGAGCAGGATGCAAGGTTAACGTGTGAAAATCAATGGTAACCAGCAACAGACTAGTAAAATGTGATATTAGAAACACAAAACAATTATAACTATAACAACAGCCTCAAATAAAATATAGTGATAGAGCCAGTCGTGGTGGTGCATACCTTTAACCCCAGCACTTGGGAGGCAGAGGCAGGTGGATCTTTGTGAGTTCGAGGCCAGCCTGGTCTACAGAGTGAGTCCAGGAAAGCCAGGGCTGTCACACAGAGAAACCCTGTCTCAAAAAACCAAAAAGAAAAAAAACAATGAAAAAATTTGAGATTGTGCCAGGTGTGTGGTGCAGGCCATTAATCACAGAAATATGGAGGCAGAGGCAGGCAGATCTCTGTGAGTTTAAGGCTAGCCTGGTCTACAAAGTAAGTCCAGGACAGCCAAGGCTACACTGAGAAACCCTGTCTTGAAAAAAAAAAAAAAACTTTTTTTTTTTGAGATTGTAATTTAATTGTTTTTCCCTTACCTTTTCTCCCTCAAAATCCTCCCCTCTCTCCTTCAAATTCATGTCCTCTTTTTAAAATTTGTTGTTGTATGCATATATGTATGTACATATATATTCCTAAAAATAACCTGTTCAGTCCATATAATGCCACCTGTATGCGTGCTCCTGGTTGACTGTTTGGAGCTAGACAACCAATTGGTGTTCTCTTCCCTGGGGAAGATCATTTCTCAGATTCCCTCAGTTGCCCATAGTTCTTTGTGTAAGGTTGGGGCCTCATGGGCTTTCCATGTCTAGTTTGGCATGTCTGTTGCTGTCATCCTTGTTTAGCTCATGTTTGGGAAGTCATGGTGAGACTCTCTAGCTACAGCCTCTAATATCACTAGGAGACATAGTCTACACGAGCTCCCTGATCTTCTAGCTCTTATAAGTCTTTCCGCCTCTTCAACTGCAATGTTCCCTGAACCTTAGGTGCAGACAGGCTTATTTTGCAGATGTATCCATTGGGACTGAGCTCCACAACTCTGTGTTTTGATTGGTTGTGGGTTACTGTAGTGGTCACTGTTGCAAAAAAGAAGCTTCTTGATGAGAAATGTAGACCACTTCTCTGTGTTCATGAGAGTAAATATATGTAGGTAGAATAAATGTGTATAGGTTGTTGTTAGGAATTATGGTGGTTTAGCAAATCAATTGTTGTTGATTCTCCCCCAATAACCATGACTTCACTAGCATTGATAGTTAGCCAGTACTAAGCATGGCTTCCCTCTTGTTGAGTGGGTGTTGTTGAGTCCAGTTAGAGAGGTGTTGGTTAGTTACCACCAAAGAAGATGTGCCTCTACTGCACCCTTACAATTATCATGCCTTGCTGGTTGTTGACGTGGTTCATGGCTGGATGGGACTGTTGGTTGCCTTGAATTCACAGCAACTGTGGTTACTTCTCAAAACCTATACAAAATCAAGCCAATTAAAATCCCAGCTTAGATGAGGCATAGATAATCTCCAAGTTCCACCCCTTTGCTGAGGAGCTGAAAGCAGTGAATAGTTGCTGGAGTAGAGATTCATTCTTTTTTATTAGTTGGTTCTTTGAGATAGTGTCTCTCTACATAGCCCTAGCTATTCTGGACTCACTATGGAGGCCAGGCTGGCCTGGAATGCACAGAAATCTACCAGCTTCTGCCTCCTGATTGCTGGGCTTAAAGGTATGGGCCACCATCCCTGGGAATAAGAGAATCATTGTTTATTGATGAGGATGTGACCATTGGCTTCCCACACTCCAGTGCATAATCCCACATCCATGCTCATATGGGCATCACTAAGTAGACTTAGTGGGTTATTTTAAAAAAAAAAACCATAAAGTTAGGAGGGAGGAATATTGGGTGACATGGTGGGGATGTGGGTAAATATATTTCATTACATGTGTATTAGTCAGGGTTCTCTAAAGAACAGTACAGACAGATGATAGATAGATAGATAGATAGATAGATAGATAGATAGATAGATGGATGATTTCTTAGAATGTCTTACATTCTACATCTGTGGATTAGTATTTCTTTGATCTAGCTAATCCAACAATGGCTGTCTACAGATGTAAAGTCCATTCAATAGTCGTTCAGTCCACAAGGCTGGATGTCTTAGCTGATCTTCATTATATGCCAGAATCCCTAAGAAGTAGGCTGTAATGCCCGTGAAGGAATGAACTTGTCAGAGAGGGTGAGAGCAAGCAGGCAGAGAGAGCTAGTTTCCTTCTTCCATGCCCTTAATATAGGCAGCCAGCAGAAGGTGTGACCCAGATTAAAGAAGGACCTTCTGACCTTTAAAGATCTGGTTTAAAGGTGGGTCTTCCCAGACTAGAGAGATGGCTCAAGGGTTAAGAGCACTGCCTGGTCTTCCAAAGGACCTGGGTTCAAATCCCAAGCTGGCAACCATATGGCAGTTCAAAACTATCTTTAATGGCCAGGAATGGTGATGCATGCCTTTAATCCCAGTACTTGGGAGGCAGCAGCAGGCTGATCTCTATGAGTTCAAGGTTAGCCTGGTCTACAGAATGAGTTCCAGGACAGCCAGGGGTCTGTTACACAGAGAAACCCTGTCTCAAAAAAGAAAAAAAAAGTGAGTCTTCCCATTTCAATTACTTTAATTAAGAAAAAAAGTTCCAGGCTGGAGAGGTGGCTCAGAGGTTAAGAGCACTGGCTGTTCTTCCCAAGGCCCTGAGTTCAATTCCCAGCAACCACATGGTGGCTCATAGCCATCTACATTGAGATCTGCCCGGGCATATATGTAGAGCAAATACTGTATACACAATAAATAAATAAATAAATGTTTAAAAAAAGAAAGAAAGAAAAAAAGTCCCTCATAGGTGTACTCAGCCACTTAGGTTTAGTTAATTCCAAATGCAGTCACGTTGACAACCAAGAATAGCCACAACACACAAGTATGACATTCTCAAAAATAAATATTTAAAAAAAATAACCCTGGGCTGGAGTGATGGCTCAGAGGTTAAGAGCACTGGCTGTTCTTCCAAAAGTCCTGAGTTCAATTCCCAGCAACCACATGGTGGCTCACAACCATCTACATTGAGATCTTGTGCCCGGGCATTTATGTAGAGCAAATACTGTATACATAATAAATTAATAAATGTTTAAAAAAAATAACCCTACTGTTATAGTGACTGTGGAGATGGTTCAGTGGATAAGGGCACATGCTGTGCAAGCATGAAGACCTGAGTTCAAATCCCCAGTACCTACATAAAAAGTCAGGCATATTTGCATGTATCTGCAACCAGAGCCCTGGGAGGCAGAGACAGGAGGATTGTCAGAGCTTGCTGGCCACCAGCTTAGTTGCAGATTCAGTGAGGATGATAGAACAGTACACCCAACCTCCTCCTTCAGTGCAAATGTGTGCACCTGCACGGACAAGTGCGTACAACACACACACACACACACACACACACACGACCTTAAAAGACATTTCACCAAAGAACAAACTTAGCAAGCAAGCACATTTACTCCTTCTCTTTTGCCATTAGGAAAATGCAAATGAATACAACCAGTACCACCATGCACCACTACGCACTTGCAAGAATGGCCAGAGTCCAGAACACTGACAGCACCAAAAGCTGTCAAGGATGAACATGGGAGCTTCCCCTTATTCTGCTAGGAACGCCAAACTGTGGAGCCAGACTAGAACACAAGTTAACAGTTTCTTTCAAAACAAAAGAGACTCTTAACATACATTCTAGGAATCGTACTTCTTGGTACTTTCTTAAAGGAATAGGAAATGCATTTACCGGAAAATCTGCAGGGAAGACTGGAAATGCAGCTCAGCGAAGAGTGCCTGCCTAGCACATACAAGGCCCTGGCTTTGGGCTCCAGAGCATCCCTGCCACCCTCCACCACATGCATACACAGACACACGAGCATGCCTTTGAATGCACACTCACGCTTGCGCACTCACACTTACACATGGAAAGAAAAATCTGCAGAGACAGTTGGAGCAGCTTTATTCTTCATTCAAATCCTGGTGTGACTAAGATGTCCTTGACTACGTTACCTAGTAAATACATCGTGGCAACGGATAATCAGTCAGTGTTGAAAAGTAATGAGCAGCCGGGCAGTGGTGGTGCACGCCTTTAATCCCAGCACTTGGGAGGCAGAGGCAGGCGGATCTCTGTGAGTTCGAGGCCAGCCTGGTCTACAAAGTGAGTCCAGGACAGCCAGGGCTACACAGAGAAACCCTGTCTCGAAAAACCAAAAAAAAAAAAAAAAAAAGTAATGAGCTCCAGGGGATCCAACACCCTTTTCTGGCCTCCAACAACCAGGTAAGCACATGGTGCACAGACAGAAACAAAACTCCCAAGCACATAAGATAAATAAAATGTAAATTACTGTTGAAGGGATGAGCTATCAAGTCATGAAAAGATTCAGAGGAAAGAAACGTATATTACTTTGCTGACTAGTTTTATGTCGACTTGACATAATCTGTAGTCACCTGAGAGGAAGGAACCAGAGTTGAGAAAATGCCTCCAGTAGACAGGCTGAAGGCAAACCTGTAGAGCATTTTCTTAATTAGTGATTGACGGGGGAAGGTGGGTGGTGCCATCCCTGGGCTGGTGGTCCTGGGTTCTATAAGAAAGCAGGCTGAGCAAGCCATGAGGAACAAGCCAGTAAGCAGCACCCCTCCATGGTCTCCGCATCAGCTCCTGCCTCAGGTTCCTGCCCTGTTTGAGTTCCTGTCCTGACTTCCTTCAGTGATGGACTACAATGTGGAAGCATAAACCTCCCCAGCTTGCTTTTGGCCATGGTGTTCCATCGTAGTAACCCTGACAAAACAATTATTAAGTGATGGAAGCCAACCTGAAGACACTACTTGACTTTCTGGAAAAATCAAAACTAGAGTGCTAGGCAAATGATTAGCTATTGCTAGAATCGGAAGAGAGAGAAGGACAGACAGACAGAGTACTTTTAGGAGTTCTGGTGGCGGTCTGGGGGTGGAAATGTATTGGTGATGCTATGATGGCAGATACATCTAAGTATACGTTTGTCCCTCTCACAGAGTGTATAATAACCAACAGTAAACTGTGGCCTTTGAGGGACAATAGTTTGTCAATGCAGAGTCATTGTGTATTTATCATTCTGGTGAAGGGGTTAATGAGGAAGGCACTGTTGTAAGGAAGGGACTTATAGGAAATCTCTGTTCCTCCTGCTATCAGCTTGTGGGGGACAGGGTGGTTGGGTTTGATGGCAATGCCTGTTGCTGCAGTTACTCAGGAGGCTGGAGCAGGAGGAGCCATTGAGGTCAGGAGCTCAAGACGGCTGTAGTAGTACAGTGAGATCCCATGACAAAACCCAAACCCAAACAAACAAAAAAGGCAGACCTGTAATCCTAGCACTTGGAAGAGTGAGGCGGGGGCAGCTTCATGAGTTTGAAGTCACCGTTGACTCTAACAAGCACCAGGCTAACCAACTACCACATAACACAGTAACATCCTGTCTCAAGAGACAAGCAGATGGGGCAGCAGGATGGCTCAGTGGAGTGAGGAAGTGCTGGTTGAGCAAACCTGAGGTCCTGAATTCAATCACATAAAGATAAACGAAGAAAACCCGACTCCACAAAATCACCCTTTGACCTCCACATTCATGCCTTGAGACATGCATGCTCACAGTCATACATGAAGTAATGAATTGTCTAAATTTTTTAAAAACTTATTATGAGGCTACAGTTGTTTTAAAAATAGTTTATTTAATTAAAAAAAAAAATCCAGGTGAGAGATGATGGTAGCTTGCGCAAGAATGGTAACTGTGAGGTAAGGGAGATGATTTCATTTTGGAAGTATTTTCTGCTTTTTTTGTTTGTTTGTTTTGGTTTTTAAGACAGGGTTTCTCTGTGTATCCCTGGCTGTCCTGGACTCGCTTTGTAGACCAGGCTATACTCGAACTCACATAAATCCGCCTGCCTCTGCTTCCCGAGTGTGGATATATTTTCATAGAAGAGTCAAGAGAAGTTGCCAGTGTGTTGGCTGTGAGTGCATAAGGCAATAAGAAAAAAGGACTTAGGGCTGGGTGTCAGTGGTAGAGTGCATGCTTACTTAGCAGTATACACAAGGCCCTGGGTTTGACTCCAGCAAAACACACACATAGTACTAAGCACATAATAAATATTCATTTCATGGCTGGGAGGGGAGTGATGGCTCATATGTTAAGAACACTGGTTGCTTTTGCAAACCAGGACCCACGTTTGGTTCCCTGCACTGACATGGTAGCTCACATATTCTGGTGCCTTCTTCCAGGCTCTGAGGACACCAGGCATACATGTGGTACATACATGCATACATACATACACACACAGTGCATATGCATATGCAGGCAAACACTCATACACATAAAAATAAAAATAAATAACTTTTTAAATAAAAATATATTCTAGGTGGTTTGTTGATGGGACCTTGGGTGTTGGCCTCCAGCCCTACTTCTTGCTTCAGCCTCCTAAGCACAGGGGTTACAAGTATATATTGTGTTGTCACACTCAACTTATAATAGATACACATTCCACACCAAAATCTCAAATTACCTTAGAAGAGAAGATGGTCTTCTCAAGGTCATATGCTAATAAGGGTGGGGGTCAGGTGCAGGACACAACAAAGAACCAGGAGTGGCTGGCTGAGCTCTAGCCAGCAGCTAAAAGCCCTCTTCCACATACTACAGTTACTCATCAGCATCTCAGTTCTGGAAAGAGCAGATAAACTGTGTTTGGTATGGAGAAAAACAAGGATGACTCATCCTAGGACAAGTACAAAATAATAAAGCCATAGGTAATGCTCTGCAATCCCAGAGACAAGCTCAGCCAGCTTCCTTCCTGCAGTGATGCTAGTTTACCTGAGGCTCAGCGCATCCTGCCAGACTCCAGCTGAAGCATTCCTATCATTTCTTTGTTTGTTTTCTGTGTACATACTAGTATTTATTTGCATGAGTTTATGTACTCCACATTCATACATACCTGAGGAGGCCAAAAGAAGGCGCTGGACTCCCTGGAGTTGGAGTTATGGACAATTGTGAGCTGCCTCATGTGGGTGCTGGGATCTAAACTGGGGTTCTCTGCAAGAGCAACAAGTGCTTTTAACTGCTGGGCTATCATCTCTCCAGCTACTCCCTTCAGTTCTGAGGCCCTACTATGCCCACAGACATGCATGCTGAAATGTCTCTATTTTCTCTACTTTTCCAAAGTAAGGTTGGTGTTACTGTATCCATTCTAAGATGGGGAATCACTAGAGAAAGAGTCTCAAATCTGGACTGTGCCCAGGCTGTGTACTTCTCTGCCAATGTTCTGTCTGCTGCACTGACCCACCTTTGTATTGCTATGACTGTTGGCCAGTCGTAAGTTCTTCCCCTTGCCAAGCCCTAGCATTTCACAACTATTGATCAGAGCTATCAAACCTACTTTACAAACAAGGAAATGAAGGTCTAGAAAACTAAAGAGGGGCACTAGCGTCCCTTAGCTGGTATGTTAAGGTACAAGTAGTGTGATCCCAGGTCCCAGGACCCAATAGCTTCAAGTTTCCTAGGAATAATTCCAGAAACTTTACCCAAGGGGCTGAGGATGTAGCTCAATTGCCTAGCATGTACATGCCATGTGCCCAATCCCAGTACTGGAAATTGGATACAGTGGCACACACCTGTGATCCCAGAAGTTGAGAGGTCAGAGAATCAGAAGTTCAAGGTCAGACAGCTACATAATGAATTTGAGGCCATCCTGGGATATGTGAGATCCTATCTCAAAAAAGAAAAAAATATATATATATATGATAGAGAAAATTTCCAGCCATTGTGGTTCACATCTGTTCCTCAGATTTAGGAATCTGAGGAAGATCAGGAATTTGAGGACATCTTAACCACATCATGAGTTCAAAGCCAATGTGGACTACATAGCAAGAGCCTGTCTTAAAAAGAAAAGAAATAATAATAACAATTCATAATTCTCATTTCTGAGATCACCACTTGCTATGGTTTACATTAGAAGTGTCCTAGAACCAGGTGGATCTCTGAGTTCGAGGCTAGCCTGGTCTACAGAGTGAGTTCCAGGACAGCCAGGGCTACACAGAGAAACCCCATCCTGAAAACAACAGCAGCAATAATAATAATTCCAACATTAGAAGTGTCCCCCACAGGCTCATGTGCTTTGACACTTGTTCTCCAGCTGGAGCTGCTTTGGAGGGGTTGTGAAAGCTTTTGGATGGAGGCCACGATGGGTCAGACAAGGCCTTCTAAGTCATATCAGCTACTTTTCTTGTTCCTTGTGGCCAGATAGGGAGGAAGGGCTTACTTTGGCTCACAGTCTGAGGGCACAGGGTACCATGACGGGGAAGGCACAGTGCAGAGTGGCTCTTACTGCAGCAACTACAACATGAGGCAGCTTGTCACACTGTGCCCACAGACAGAGAACAGAGAGAGATGAATTCCTGTGTTCAGTTCCCTTTCTTCTTTTTATTCACTCCTGTGCCAGGGTGCAGTCCACATTCAGTGTGGATCGTCCCTCCTCGGCTAATCCTGCACCCACACGCCCACAAGTGTGTCTCCTAAGTCTCCTCAAACCAGTCCAGTTGGCATTGAGGGTTGGCTCTCAGAGGGCTGTAGCCTGGTCTCTGCTTCTGGTCTCATTTCTCTGCCTCTTGATTTCATCAAGATGTGACTAAGCTTCTCTGCAAGCTCCCATCACTGAGCCGCCATGCCACCATGCCTCCCACTGTGATGGCAAGCGTGGTAACTGCTTGGTGGGTAACACATTCATGCTTTTCATATATACACACAAACATATATGTGTGTGTATTTTTTTAATAAAATAAGATCATATTATATTTGCTCTCAACCTGTCTTTCCCACTCTCTCCCTTAATAATATGCTGTCAACATCTTTCTGCTTTGATTATTTTCTACAAAAGTGACTGTTTTACTCTCTTGGGTCATGTACCTATTTGAGGATCCCAAAGAATCTTTATTCCAGAAGTATACACACACTCATACAATTATGCACATGATTTCAGAAATTCCCAGAGCCCAAGACCCTGGCTGAGGGCCCTGATATTACAATACCATTTCTAATGTCTCTATGACATTCCATCATAGAAGGATGCTGAATAAGTTCTCAGGTCAGCTTTAATCAGTCCCCTCTGGCTGGACACTTAGATTATTTTCTGTGTTTTTTTTTGCTATAAACAATACTGAGTTACTATTCCTCTCTATAAATCTTTGAGTTTAGCCAAGTTTATTACCTTGGGGCCAATTCCAAGAGTATGATTATTTTTAAGACTTTTTATTGAGTTGTTTTCTTTTGTTTATTTCATTGTTTTGTATGTGAGAGTATTTTGCCTACATATGTGTAGTACCACTTCCAGAGGTCAGTGTGGTAAGAGTTTTGTTTATTTAAAAAAACAGTTATGAGAATGTTTTTGTTTAATCCCAGTGTGAGGCTGCTTCCGTTTAAGACCACAAGTGTAAAATATTAACTGTGCCTCCTGAGCTAGCAGGAGCGTGGCTCAGTCAGCTGAGCAACTTTATCCCCAGAACTTGAGAGAGAGATAAAAAGCCAGAGCCTAGAGGAGAAGGGGGGTGCTACAAAGAAGAAAGAGGTTGCTGCTTTCCCTGCTGCTGGTACTCCCACAAACTGCTGCTGGTTCTTCCTACTGCTGTTTCATGGTTTGGTGGACCTCTGGATATTGTGATTACTGAGACTGGTATTGCCCTCAAAGAACCTGATGACCCTAATCAGCAGGAAGTAGCTCAAAGAGAACTCTGTCCTTTTCCCCTTTAACCTTCTTTCTCTCCCACCTACTGTTGGGGGATTGGAAGGAAGGAAGAAGGGTTGGAAGGGAGGTAAAGGTATTAAGTATAGTAAAATAATTAGAATAAATAATAAGACAAAAATAATAAAAGCCACCTTGTTACAGGTCAGATCCTCTGGAACTGGAGTTATGGATATGTAAGTGACAATGTGATCATGGGAGACTAAGCCGGGTCCCCTGGAAGAGCAGCAAGCACTCTAGTGTGTGAGCTATCTCACCAGCTCTGGTTTTGTGCATTTTTACGGCTGGCTCAGAACTTTTCTTTCTCTTTTTGCTGTGTTGAAGACAGTGATTTTTCTGACTCCAAGGTCTGGGTTGGGACTGTTGGCTTTCCCTCTTCAACAGAAATCCTGAAAGTTGCCCAGACTTAGCCTAAGACCAGAGAAGGAGAGAGAGAGTTTGTGTGTGTGTCACATCAAAGTATTGGGGGGTGTTTTGTTTTGTTCTTGAGACAGGGTTTCTCTGTGTAGCGCTGGATGTCCTGGAACTCACTCTGTAGATCAGTTAACCTTGAACTCACAGAGATCTGCCAGCCTCTGCCTCCAGACTGCTGGGATCAAAGGCGTGTGCCACTACGGCCGGCTGTATTTGTTTATTTTTGTAGCGGATTGGGGAGGTCATACCATGGCACGTATGTAGAGATTAGAGTCAGTTCTCTTCTTCTACCAAGTACCCTTACACATTAAGCCATCTCTCCATCACCTAAGACTTTTCTTTGAAGATTTTTTTTTCTGTATTAGAAAAACCATCACAGGCTGTTTTAAAAAAGAAAAAGAAGCCAGGCATGGTGGTATATGTCTTTAATCCCAGCACTCAGGAGGCAGAGGTAGGCTGACCTCTGTGAGTTCAAGGCCAGCCTGGTCTACAAAGTGAGTCCAGGACAGCCAGTCCTATTATACAGAGAAACCCTGTTTTGAAAAACCAAAACAAATAAACAAACAAACAAAAACCCAAAGGGAAAAAACACTTTTGATTTTCATGTTTAAATTGTAAAATTTTTGTACCCAGAGCAACTAGAAGTTCCCTTTCACCCATGGGGAAGCTGTAATGTGTCCGTTCCTTCCCTTCTAGTTTAGACAATCAAATAAAATTTATTGAGAGGGGGGATAAAAAACCCTGAAGTTCAAGACAAGATCTCCACAATGAAATTTATAAAGAGAAACCTACACATGACGGATAGTCGATAAATGTTTGTTTTTTTTTGTTTTGTTTTGTTTTTTTTTTGGTTTTTCGAGACAGGGTTTCTCTGAATATCTCTGGCTGTCCTGGACTCGCTTTGTAGACCAGGCTGGCCTCGAACTCACAAAGATCCGCCTGCCTCTGCCTCCCAAGTGCTGG
The DNA here is from genome assembly GCA_907164525.1 of Lophiomys imhausi. NCBI lineage: Eukaryota > Metazoa > Chordata > Mammalia > Rodentia > Muridae > Lophiomys > Lophiomys imhausi. The sequence continues at coordinate 7,795,214 of CAJQZJ010000309.1, read as the reverse complement.
GATTAAAGGCGTGCGCCACCACCACCCGGCTGATAAATGTTTGTTGACCTAAGCTGCGAGATCTGGACACACAGCCTGGAGGAAGAGAGGATGCCATGTGCGTGCTTAACTACCAAAGCTTTCATTAACTGTGGCAGTGTTAAATACAGCGGGCACTAATGAGGGGAGGGTGACCTGAATACACCAGAACAGGGAACTCCCAAAGAATTCTAGGAAGTCTTAAAATAAGGTCCATGAGCTTTCCCGGTAACAGATGTAACCTTCGCAGTTTTGTTTGGCTTAGGCAAGCACTTCATGCGATGAGTTCATCTTTCACAAGCCCATGAAGAGGAATCGCTGGGCAATGGAGTTTCCTGATGGGATCTAAAAGTCATCAAGGAGTTCAGTGTGGTGGGTACCTCCTTAACCCCAGCTCTCGGGAGGCTGAAGCAAAAGGATTTCTGTGAGTTTGAAGCCAGCCTGGTCTACATAGCAAATTCCAAGCCAGCCATGGCTACATTGTAAGATCTTGTCTACAGAAAATGTGACTAGAGTGTGGTTTGAATGAGATGTCCCCTATAAGTGTCTGGCATTTAACTACTTAGTCCCCAGTTGGTTGCTTCTTGGGAAGAGTTAGAAGGTGTGGCCTTGTTGTAGGAGGTGTGTGTCACTGGGGGAGGGCTTAAAGTTTCAAAAGCCTTCCATCCTCTTCCACCATCCTCAGTTAGGTCTCTGCTTCCTGTCTGTGGCCTGAGATGTGAGCTCTCAGCAGCTGCTGCTCCAGTGCCAAGCCTGCTTGCCTGCCACTGTGCTTCCTACTATGGTGTGATGGACTCCTGACCCTTTAGAACTGCAAGCCTCAAATAAACGCTTTCTTCTATAAGTTGCTCTGGATATCATGTTTTATCACCAGGAAAATAACTAAGACAATGGGACATATTCATATTAAAAGACAACAATGAATTATTATTAGTTGGGTTGGCCAAATAGCTCAAAGGGAGAGTCGTTGCCTCGCAAATACAAAGAAAGTGCTGAGTTCACTCTTTGTTCTCTCTCTTTCTCTGAGACAGGGACTCTCTATGTAGCTCTGTCTCTCATGAAACTCAATATATAGACTAGGCTGGCCTCAAACTCACAATAATCCACCTGCTTCTGCCTGTCTGGAATTAAAGTTGTAGCCTTTAATTAATTTAATTAAGTTTACACTTCATTGCAGTCATGCATGCAGAAAAGATTATATTATTTTTTTAATGTAGTTTAAGTGGTGTGTGTGTGTGTGTGTGTGTGTGTTTTCCTTCCTGTGCACTTAGAAATCAGAGGTCAGAGTCAGGTGTCTTCCTCTAGATTAGACTGGGTCTCTCGCTGAACCTGGAACTCACTGATCTGGCCAGACTGGTTGGCTAGCAAGCCCTAGGGAACTGTAAGCGGATATATGCTCCTGTCTCCATCTCCCCAAGGCTGGGATTACACGTATGTGCCTTCCCACCTCTGTCTGAAGGCAGGAAGGAAGGAAATAAGGAGCTGTTGACATTGTTACAGATGTATAGAGATAGCTGCATTTGTTTATTTAGAGTTAGTACCTAACTGTATAACCTAGATCCAGAAATCAAGATCCTGCTGCCTCACCTTCCCAAGTGCTGGGATTATAGGCATGCCACTACTTTTTTTTTATTTTTTTTAGATTTATTTATTATGTATACAGTGTTCTGTTTGCAGGTATATCTGCAGGCCAGAAGAGGGAACCAGATTTCATTATGGATGGTTGTGAGCCACCATGTGGTTGCTGGGAATTGAACTCATGACCTCTGGAAGAGCAGCCAGTGCTCTTAACCGCTGAGCCATCTCTCCAGCCCAGGCATGCCACTACTATACATAGATTTTCTTTTTATAAATTGCACACTGGTATTAATAACTGGGTAAATTAAAGTTACCATGACCCATCTGCAAAAAGGGACATTAATCATTTGACTAGAAACTATACACTAGCTTAGACACACCAGCTTGAACATTTTAACAAGCATTTAGCCCCACTAGGCTTGGCTTGGGTCCTGAAGTCCTGAGTAAGGGTGTCAAGGGAATGAAGAAAGGCCAGGTACACGAGCCATAGGTACGCTAAAGCTGGGGCCAGCTGAGGGTCTGCTACTATCCTACCTCAGCATGTTTGTTATGTGCATCACACAGGGAGGGTTCTCTGTGGAAGGCGAGCCTCAGGCTGTGAACATCTGGGAGGAGTAGGCTGCTGTTGCAGGTCTTTGCACACTGGTTGCTCATTACCACTTGGATTCCAAAGGAAAGCTTTGCCATCCCTCCTGAGCCTCACCGGTGTTAAGTTTTGCCACTCTGTGGAGGCATTGGAGCACTCAACATGGCTATACATTCACTCAGGGCTTCCTCTGTTCCCTACACACAAGCCCCATTTTACAGACTTGTGAGCTGAAGGTCAGAGTTAGCCATGACTATCCTGTGTTTCTGCTTCAGAAAACACCCTCTCTCAGTGGATATTGCCATGGGGAAAGCAACCATCAAGCTGGTAGATAGTGGTACATGCTTTCAAGCCGAGCACTCAGGAGGCAGAAGAAGGCAGATCTCTCTGAGTTCCAGGCCAGCCTGGTCTACACAGTGAGTTCTAGGCCAGCCAGGGCTACACAGAGATACCCTGTCTTGAAAAACAAAACAAAAATCAACCATGACAGCATCCTGCACGGTCCATCTCTCAGCTCAGGCTACAGCTGCTTTCTGTTTTACATGACTCAAGCATGTTGAGCAGAAAAAAAAAGTGTCTCACAGTCACAGCCAGCTAGCTAGTAGGTGATGGGGGAGCCTATGAACCAAGTCCTCACTTGCCCTTCCGGTCCTTCTTACTCATCTGTGTCTCTCCACCCACGGAGAGTACCAAGTCATCATTGGAGTCACCAAACGACACCTCCACTTTGAGAACCAACGCTTAATTCAATGATATCTTTAATCCTCACTCCTAGACTTACAAACCAGGAGGGGGGGGGACACAACACAATTTACAGTCACTCACTCCACCTCTCTGGAAAAAGAAAACACCGAATCTGGGAAGGTCGGTAAGTCAGGAAAGTGCTTGCCCCATAGCATGAGGACCTAAGGTTGGATCCCAGTATTCACACTTAGGAAGAAAATTAGCCATGGTGGTGGCTCACATCTGTAATGATGAGATGGACAGAGCTATCTCCAAGGTTCTCTGGCTGGCCAGCCTCACTGAATCAATGAGGTCCAGGTTCAGGAAGAGACCCTGTTGCAAACAAATAAGGTAGAGGCCCTCAGCATGGGTATACACTCACCATAAAGCGCTGTGACTTGGGTTGAAAATCTAGAACCTACAGTGGAAGGAAAGAATTGACATCCAAAAGTTGCCCTCTGACCTTTAAACACATGCCGCATGTGAATGTGCACACCCACATTCACGCACATACACACATATGTGCACATATAGAGAGAATAATGCATAAAATGATAATTGAAAACTAAGGTGGAGAGTAACCAAGGAAAACACCCACCATCACCCTCTGGCCATCATACACACAAACACAGGCATACACACACATATAGGCACAGACACACAAATAAGAATAGAGAAATACTGAAGGGGGGACTCGAGCCAAGTCTAAACTGCCTTTAAGAAATACCACTCTAGCCGGGCGGTGGTGGCGCACGCCTTTAATCCCAGCACTTGGGAGGCAGAGGCAGGTGGATCTTTGCGAGTTCGAGGCCAGCCTGGTCTACAAAGTGAGTCCAGGACAGCCAGGGCTACACAGAGAAACCCTGTCTCGAAAAACCAAAAAAAAAAAAAAAAAGAAAGAAAAAAAAAAAAAGAAATACCACTCTAAGATGGGCGTGGTGGCACATGCCTGTAATCTCAGCACTCAGGAGGCAGAGGCAGGCGGATCTCAGTGAGTTTGAAGCCAACCTAGTCTACAAAGCGAGTCTAGGACAGCCAGGACTCTGTTACACAGAGAAGCCCTGTCTCAAAAAACAAACAAACCACTTTAAAATCAATAATTCAGTAATGTGACTACAGTCTCCTTTGCCATAAGCTGTACTTTTATTTAGATTTTTTTTTTTAATTTTCATGTGTATGAGTGTTTTAGCTACATGTCTGCACACCACATATGTGCAGGGCCCGTGATGGCCAGAAGAAAATATCAAATACCCTAGAACTAAAGTTACAGACCATTGTGAACTGTCCGGTGAGTACTGGGTGCCATCCAATTGTCAACCAATCTGGGTGCTCTGGAAGAACAGGCAGTGCTGAGCCATCATCTCTCTAGCCCATGCCTTCATTGTTAGTACAAGTCTGGGAGCTAATGTCAGTCTCCTGGAGTACCGTGTACTATTCTAATCCAGAGTCTGTTAAATCCTAAAAAAAGGATGGATTACAAAAGAAATTTTCAAGAGCCTCAGAAGTACCAAGAAGAACACAGGCTCTGCAGTCCGAGTCTGGATGGTCACTTGCCTTTTCCCATCTGTGCAATAGTCAAAGGAAGACAGTCAGCCTCACAGGAACCCCTGACATGGCTGCATGGGATGCCAGTCAAAGTGCCTGACACACTGAAAGAGCAACGCCGCCAGTACGTCCCTTCCTAAATAATATGGGACAGTTGAAAGCTTCTGACTATTTTTAAAGATCTCCAAGGAAGGAGACCATAGCATCCCTGGGTATCTGGTGCCTGTGTTTAACAACCCACTTAGATGATGTGTGAATATAGCACAGAGGCCCACATCCAAGGAGGCTGACAAGGCTGGGAGGCATGCCAAGCAGCCTGCTGGACTGCCACCATCCCATACCTTCCCCCACCAAATATATATATCCACAATATCCACATGCTTAGCTCCCCTTCTCCAGTCAACCTCCAGTTCCCTGGTCCGGAAGCTTTTCAATCTTTTAACCACTCTAACACCTGATGAATGTGACATTCTTCAGGTATTTGCCCAAAAACAGACTGGTACCATGACTGCTGAGTTAATTCATTAGTTAGTTCAAGACCCACATACAAAATGATTTCGGTATCACCAGTGTCCTAGGTGCAGAGTGTAGAAGAGCAACAAAACCCGCAAGGTTTCTATCCTCACAAAGCTTCCCTTGCAAGGGAAGGTGGGGCCAAAAATAAATACGTAATATGTCAAATGATGAAAAATGATAAGGAGGAGCTGGAGAGATGGCTCGGCCGTTAAGAGCATGTGCTGCTCTTGCAAAAGACACGGTTCGGAAGCCGGGCGTGGCAGTGCACACCTTTAATCCCAGCACTCGGGAGGCAGAGGCAGAAGGATCTCTGTGAGTTCCAGGCCAGCCTGGTCTACAAAGTGAGTCCAGGACAGTCAAGGATACACAGAGAAACCCTGTCTCGAAAAACCTAAAAAAAAAAAAAAAAAAAAGACATGGTTCGGTTCCCAGCACCCATGTCAGGCAGCTCACAACTGCCTGGAACCCCAGCCCCAGGGAATCCTCTGACCTCTGTGGATACTCTGACTCACACATATACATACAGCTTAAAATAAAATAAAATGCTAAGTGCTACTTTGAGAGTGGAGAGAACTGTTCCATACAGACGGGGTGACCTCCATGAGGAAAGAACATTCCAGAGACTGGATGGACCGAGAGGACATGTACTGAGAATTTTGGTTTCTTTAAAAACCCAGTCATGTTAATATGAGTTTGTTTTTGTTTTAATCCCAGGTGTAGGATATGGGGCTGTTTCAGATTGTCTACAGTCGATAACTATGATTTGTCTTGTGCTCTAGCAGGGGCATGACTTTTTCAGTTGCAGATAGCTTACATTTGAAATTCTGGGGACTCTTGAGAGGGTATAAATGTGAGAGCCCTAAGAGGGCCTGTGGCGGCTGCTGCTCCCCCTGCTGCTGGTTCCTGTTTCTGCTTTTACTATTTCTGGATTGCTGGATTGCTGGTTGCTGGTATTCTGATGACGAAGATTGAACTTGCCCCAAGGAACTCAATGCCCTAATCAGCAGGAAGTAGTCTAAAGAGATCAATGTCTCCTTTCCACTCTAAACTTCTTTCTCGCCTACCTAGTATCAGGGGGTTGGAAGAGATTAGGGTGGAGAAGGGTGGTAGATGTAAAAACCTAATAAAGTAGCCAAAAAGCCTGGTTACAGGGACATTTGTGTGTGTTCCACGGGAACCACAAGCTCCTGGGGGCCAAGAGCAGGCTAGAGATGGACTCTGGGCTCAGTACACCTGTCTTAAAGTCCCACGCACCCACTCTAGCAGCATGACATGTGCCCAAGTTCCTGGAGTCTCAATCTCTTCCTCAGGAAGAACAGTGTTTACCTCATAGCCCTGCTATGGAATCTCAGTGGCATGCAGTGTTTGGCATCCAAAGAAAGTGCTCCCTGAAGCTAAGGAAATGCAAAGAACCATTCCTCTCTTCTACTCCTGCCTAAGGAGAGGGGGAACAGAGAGATGGAGACACAGATGTGTAAACCCTTTCCAAGGCTCTCCCATGGTCTGCAGTCACATCTTCCTGCAAATCAGTTAATCAGTTAAGCCCTTTTGCACAATGGCTTCTCTTCAGTCGCTGTTTCCTCCTTCCAAATGTCATTGGAAAGGACACAGTCCTTCCCTTCCTGATTCTGTAATCTTAGTATGCCTTCTCAAACTTTATAAGCCCTGTGCGTCATAAAACTCAAGTCTGCTCTCTGTCTTGGTGTGAGGCTGCAGCCATGGTGCTCATACCTGGCAGTTTTGTCTGCCTCTAAGTCCAACAGAGGACAGGCACTCAGGGATTCTGTTATGAATGAAGGGATGCTGGAGCTCACTAGCCTCAGAGGACAAGAGGCCTTGAAATGCCAAAATCTCTTTCAGAATATTGGAAGACTGTTAGGAAAACAGACATTTCTGGAGTCTACATTCACTAAGAAAAAGAGGGCAGACAGAGTGAGCAGCCATCAGGAAGCCTAGATTCCTCACCCCCGCCCCCTCCCACTTTGGGGTGCCATGGTCGCTGTTTACCACCTGAAGACGCTTTTGGTTGCTTGAGGTAAGGACTCACTATGTTGCCCTGACTGGCTTAGAACTTACTACATAGACCAGGCTGGCCTTGAACTCAGAAATTTGCCTACCCCTGCCTCCTGAGTAAAGAGAATCCAATTGATTCATTGAGGTATGTGTTTTATGTGTGTGTGTGTTTGGAGGGGAGTGCACACCATCATACATCCACATGTGTCCACCAAAGATTAACTTTGGGTATTGTTTCTCAGGTGCCAGCTGTCCTGTGTTTTGAGACAGGGTCTCTTCATTGGCCTCAAGCCTGACAATTATGCTAGGATGGCAAGCCGGTGAGTCTCAACGCTGCCTATCCAACGGTGGGATTACAAACTCACGTCACCATGACTGCCTTTTTCACCTGGGTTCTGGAGTCAAGTTCAGATCCTGGTCCTCTCATGACAAGCACTACTGACCAAGCTGTCTCCCCAGCTCTCCATCCTAGGATCTCAGAGAGGGTTCCCCCAACCCGAAAGCCTCATGCTCAGAGATCAGGGTCTTCCTGGGTCACCTGGTGATTATCACATTTAAACTGAAAAGCTCTTGACACCCACATTCAGTGTGGGAATGGGTTTCCTCCCTGTGGAAGAGACAAGCAGCTCTTAGCTTCAGGCAAAAGCCTTCTTCCCACCTGAAGGCAGTTAGGGAACCAGCCTCCGCCTTTTATTTTCCAGTTGGGTGACATGGTTCAGTACACCTAAGGGAGGAGTGTGACTCACTGATGTCCCCAGCTCTGACAAGTAGTTGCCACACATGCTGCGGTCCCTGAAGGCTGCCCCACTTCTTTCTAACCCTTTTCCAGAAAGCCACCCTCTCTTCTCACCCCCCCCCCCCCCCAGAGTTTTAGGATTTCTAAAGCCCATTGGTCAATTGGCAACGTCACACCCAGTCACTTCACTCCCAGGTCTTCTAGTCTCAGGAGAGGACTTGCTTTAACATCTTCATGCGTGTCATGTGTCCTTTTGTTTTTAGAAATAGAATCATATGTATTCCAAGCTGGCCACAAATTTTCTGTGTAGTCATGGATGACCCTGACCTTCTGATCTTCCTGCCTCTACCATCCCAGCACTAGATTACAGGCGTGCACCACCACACCTGCTTTTGTGTTGTGCTAGAGATGGAAGAGGGGCCTCCTGCTTGCTAGGTGAGCACTCCACTAGCTGAGCTACATCTTCCCAGCTGAATGTCTTCCTTTCCTAAACAGAGAATCTGTGTCTGCTCCTGAGTTCCAATTCGCAGTCAACAGCTCATTTAGTGAGCACTGGCTCAGAGAGAATGGACCCTGAGCCCTGGGTCCCTCACAGGTAGTTTCAGATCTTCAGATCCACCCAGTCACATGAGGCAGCCCTGGATCACAGGGAAGTCACTCCATTTCTTTCAGGGAGAATAACTTTGGTTGACTTTTAGATTAGTGTCATGATAGGTTGAGTTTCCAGCCTCGAATGTTAGCACACATAGCTCTCTAAAGAGTGGCAGGGTCTTGATATGGGGCTCTCTTCCAGAAATAACTTTTCTCTAACTTTCAGCAACAGTCTCAATGGCAGAGCATGTTGTGGTGTTTTAATTGAGGCCATTTGTCAAATGCATAATTAAATGTGATTAGCATATGTAGCTTTGTGTGTATTTTTTAAAAGTCCTTTGTCTGACCATGTGACCTGATTTGAGATTCAGGGGACAGATCCTCTCAGACGAGAGCACTTTGTCTTATGTCTGGCACCCTTTGCTGACGGATTCAATAAACAGGCCAGCATGGAGGATAGGAAAATGTTTTTTGTACTATACAGACGCAAGCATTTTTTTCCCATTATCATTAGCAATGATAATTGGATTATTGAGGGGAGATTTCCAAATGTCAATTTAATCGTGTCTTGCCTTGTGGCCAAGGATTTCCTCTGCTCTTACAATCAAGGGCAGAGCCTAGCCGTGCCCCCTCAGACTCTGCAAGACCTAGTTCCTGCCCACTGTGCACCAGCTTCCTCTCATGTCTGTCCCAACGTTGGCCTTCTCTCAGCTTGTCAGTTGAACACTCCCTTCTAGTCTCAGGACTTTTGCATGTGTCTTCGGTCAGCATGCTAGCTAGTTTTGTGTCAATCTGACATTAGCGAAGGGTTATTTTGGAAGTAGGAATCTCAATTGAGAAGATGCTGCAACCAGATTGGCCTAGATTGATGATTGAAGTGAGAAGGTCTACAGTGTTGGTGGTGCCATCCCTGGGATGGTGGTCCTGGGTGCTATAAGAAAGCAGGCCAAGCGAGCTACGAGGAGCAAGCCAGTAGGCAGCAGTCCTCGATGGTTTCTGTGTCATCAGTTTTTGCCTCTAGGTTCCTGTGTTGAGTTCCTGCCTTGACCTCTGTTGATGATAGACTACGAGCTGTGAGATGAAATCCACTCTTTCCTCCCCAAGCTTCTTTTGACCATGACACCTGAATCCCAGCAATACAAAGCCCAACTAGGGCAGCCTAGAGCACTGTTCCCGCACCCTTACCAGGCTTAGTCTCTCTGT
>CAJQZJ010000309.1:7729217-7785695 GCA_907164525.1 Lophiomys imhausi | reverse complement strand
GCACCCTTACCAGGCTTAGTCTCTCTGTAGCCTAGAGCACTGTTCCCGCACCCTTACCAGGCTTAGTCTCTCTGTTCAGACAGCAACATAAGCACACTTGCTTGGGGAAGCTGTCTCCACCTTTCCTTCTCTATATGTTCTCATTGAATCACGGAAAGCTATCCGCTCATTAATTCATACGTACTGAGTTTATACTATGCGCAGGCAGGACTCAAAGGCTGAGGATATAAGACAACAAGAAAGAAACTCCTGCCTCCAGAGAGTTTCCATTCAAGCACTAGAGGGGGTAAGCAAAGATATGTGTGCTGTAGGGCACTGATGGGTGGATCAAAAGAGAGCAGGTGTCCTGTGCCAAGAAAACGGACATCAACAAGTAGAAGACAGAAAGTAACTCCCTGTCTCTTTCCCTGTGCAAAAATCAAATGAAAGCTGATCAAAGATCCTCAGGTATGGACCTGAAAATTCCACACGGATATGCCTAGGAGAAAAATACTATCTCAGCATAGGAGGAGCCAGTGAGATAGGTAAGTGGGTAAAGGCGCTTGCCACAAAACCTGACAACTTGAGTTCAAGCCCCAGGACCTACCTGGTAGAAGCAGAGAACTCACTCTGGGAAGCTGTCTGACCAACCCCCACCACCTGGGCAACTGTGCACACACCCACACCTGTAATAAAGGCTTTTCCTTTTTCTTGTTTAATGATCTAGGCATAGGGGAATGTTCTTTTTTTTTTTTTTTTTGGTTTTTCGAGACAGGGTTTCTCTGTGTAACAGCTCTGGCTGTCCTGGACTCGCTTTGTAGACCAGGCTGGCCTCGAACTCACAGAGATCCGCCTGCCTCTGCCTCCCGAGTGCTGGGATTAAAGGCGTGCGCCACCACCGCCCGGCTGGGGAATGTTCTTAGTAGAACTCAAATAGTATAGGAAAGAGTAGGGGAATGTTCTTAGTACAACTCAAATAGCATAGGAAAGAATGACAAATGGGATCACATCAAATTTAAAAGCTTTTACACAACAAAGGAGACAATCAGCAGAGTGAAGAGAGCCTCTGTAATCCATGCCAATTCTTCATCCAATGGGGATTAATAGTACACAAACAACTGAAAAGAAAAAATTAAACTTCAGATTGGTTGTAGAGACCCACTTGTAATCCTTCGACTTGGTTAGTTGAGGCAGGAGGAGCAGAAGTTCAAGGTCAGCCTCAGCTACATAGTGAGTTTAAGGTCAGCTTGGACTAGTTGAGCAGGGAGGACTATAAATGGAGACTGTGGGGAAATAATAGAGCAAACCATGCAAAGTCACATGGAAAGACTGCCTATTCTAGAAAACAGGAACCACCAGAGCAAAGGCCCTGAGCAGGAACGGATGTGGAAAGGGCAACAGAGGAAAGCCACGCTGCTACTGGCAGATGGGCAAAGTGCTTAGGTTAGATGCTATGACATCACTTTTTTAGGAATTTCACTCTTTGAAGAGATAGGGAGGAGCCATCAGAACATGCAAGCTGCTATGGAAGATATTTCTGCTGTTTGTTTGTTTTTAATGTGGGAAGCACTTCAGCATATACTCAAGAGAAACCTCCAATAGAGGCTAATATAGACGTAGAGAGAGAATCATAATTAAAGTCCTTGAGAGATGGTAGAGAAGGAGATTGGGGCTAGTGGAGAGGTGGTCCCTAGCCAGACATAGGGAAGCATAGAACAGTGTGTAATTTGCTATAGAAGTGAGGGAGTGGCCAGGTGATGATGCTGGGGCTCATTCGGCTTAGTGGAGAGTCACGCTGGGCATGGCAGCAAGTCCCTGCATCCCGGGGACCCTATGGGGAGATAGGAGGCAAGGACGGGAGAGCTCCTGGAAGCTCCTGTGCCAAGCTGGCGTGCCCACCAGTGCACAACAGACACTGTCTCAGACAAGGTGGGAGGCAGGGACTAACACCTGAAGCTATGCTGATTCCACAAGTATACCGTGACACACAAGCCCACACTCACATGTGAACGCATGCAAAGATTTAAAAATCATATCCTCAGTGAGAAGCAGGCAGGAGAAGGGTGCAGGTGAGCAGAGCCCAACAAAGTGTCATGGGACAATCATGATTATAGGCCATGGTACCTGGGTCAGGTGAAGAAAGTGACGCTCTCATTCAGGGCTGAAAATGGACCAGAAAACAGTGATGAAGAGCCACAGATTGAAGGCCCCAGTAGTGTCAGGAAATTGCTAGAATAGAGTCTGACAGCAACAGGTGGGAAGACACACAATGATGCCGTGACAGTGCTGGTTGAAATGGACCCTTCAGGCATGCCATGGCTCCAGCTAAGATGGAGGAGGTATGTGGATGGGCTTAGGAGGGGATGGTTGCATTGAAGAGCCAGGCAAGGAAGGGCACCACCTCTGTGAACCTTAAAATTGTTTTGGAAATGACACGAGTCAGGAAAGGAGAGAGTCAGATGACCTGACTATTAGTAAACACATTAGAAAAGGTAGGTCCCACAGAGAATCCCTGTCTCGAAAAACCCAAAAAAAAAAAAAAAAAAAAAAGAAGAAGAGGTAGGCCGAGAGACACTGCAGGGATGCTTTCACAGGATTGTTTCATAGTACTGCATCCATGCACACTCCACGCCTTTAACGGTGGGCTGTGTACACTTGTGTTACTCTGAACCTTGACATCTAGAGCAGGGCCTGGCACATAGAAGGTACCTGAAAACCCTTGTAAAATGAGTGAGTGAATGAATGAGCAAATAAATAAGTGCTGTCGGAGGAAGAGAGGTGAGGGAGGCAGAAAGCCACTAACCTGCTGCTCCCTGCAGTCCTAAACTTCAGAAATGTTAGTCAATGGTCATTCAACTAACCTTTGTTCAGCACCCCAAAGGGCCAGGCCCTGTGGCCGGTGCTTTGAGAATGGCTGAGCCATGAATGTGGCCTCGAGTGGGATCTTAGAAAATAGAAAACTCATAAATAAACAAGAACACCATGGAAGCAGTGATGGGTTAGATAGAAATATGAGAAAACGCTCCCGGAGTAGGACTGCCTGGAGAAGAGGGGAAGGCTGTGCACATAGATAGGGCCTGGAGGTGAGGACAGACGTCAGCCATCAAGACCAGAAGCCTGCACAAAGGTGTGGTGGATGGGCCAGCTGAGCGAGAGCATGAAGCTACAGTAAAGTGTCAGGCTGGAGAGATGGCTCAGTGGTTAAGAGCAGTTGCTGCTCTTGCACAGGACCAGGGTTCAGTTCCCAGAATGATGGGAGGCTCACAACCACTTGTCACTGGAGTAAGGGACCTAACACCCTTTTCTGACCTCTGAGGGTACCAGCATGCATTTGTGCAAACAAACATGCATGTAGACACACACAAACTGAAAATGTAGAATGTCAGTTGGTCTTTCTGTATGTCAACTGGTTTGTGACAGGTGTGTATTGGCTGGTTTTGTGTCAACTTTGGCACAAGCTACAGTCATCAGAGAGGCAGGAGTCTCAGTTGAGGAAACGCCCCCATAAGATCCGGCTGTAAGGCGTTTTCTCAATTAACGATTAATGGGGGAGGGCTCAGCCCATGGTGGGTGGTGCCATCCCTGGGCTGATGATTCTGAGTTCTTTAAGAAAGCAGGCTGAGCAAGCCATAGGAAGCAAGCCAGTAAGCAGCACTCCTCCATGGCCTGTGCATCAGCTCCTGCCTCCAGGTTCCTGTCCTGCTTGAGTTTGTCTCCTGACTTCATCCAGTCTATGATCTGGAAGTGTGAGCCAAATAAACCTTTCCTCCTCAACTTGTTTTTTTAGCCATGGTGTTTTGTCACAGCAATAGAAACCCTAACACAGGGTGTGAAGATAATTCAGTTGAGGGAGGGGAAAGGAATAGCCTTTTTTACAGTGCTTGGTCCTGGGAAAGAAGGAAGGTGGACTCCCTACCTCACACACCATACACAACAATTAATTCAGAATCAATAAAATATCTGCCTGTAAATGCTAAAACTGCAAAACTCTCAGAAGGCAACACAGATGCACATCTTCGTGGTCCTGGATTAGGCAAACACCTGGTAAATACGACACTAAGTGAACAGACTAAAATGAAAAAATGCACAAGCTGGACTTCATCAAATTTGAATGTTTGTGGCTCTAACAGACCAACAGAGTGATCCAGCTGCTGGGTGCACATTTAGAATCCCAGCCCTTGGGAGATGGAGGTGGGAAGATTGGCAGTTCAAAACTGTATAGTGGGTTGGTGGCCAGCCTGGGCTATATGAAATGCTGTCTTGAAAAAAACACAAAAGAAGTAAAGAAGGAAGAAAGGATGGTCACACAATTATGTAATTATTCATCTGATAGCAGACGGGCATCCATAATATGTGAAAAACACAGCTCATCAAAATTAAGACAAGTAACCTAGTTTTAAAATGAGACAAGTTGGGCCAGAGAGATAGCTTAGCAGGTACTCACTATGCAGGCCTGAGGGTCCAAGTTCAAAGCCTGGGACTCATGTCATTAGCTGGATATGCAGGCATGCATTTCTTTTTTTTTTTAAAGATTTATTTATTTTATGCATGAGTGCTCTATCTGCATGTACACCTGCATTCCAGAAGAGGGCACCAGATCACATTGTGGATGGTTGTAAGCCACCATGTGGTTGCTGGGAATTGAACTCAGGACCTTTGGAAGAGCTCTAGGCAGTGCTCTTAACCGCTGAGCCATCTCTCCAGCCCCCAGGCATGCATTTCTAATCCCACCAAAATGGCTATACTTGAAAAAAAAAAAGGCAGATGTTAGCAGATGTTGGGGTGGATATGGAGAAACTGAGATCTTTTTGCATCATGAGTGGGAATGTAAGCCAATGTAGCTGCTTTGGAAAACAGTCTCTCGAAAAACTAACCATGGGGTTCTCCAATCACCCAGTGAGCCACTCCTAGATATAGACCAAGAGAATCAAAACATACATCCATGCCAGAAATGCTAGCACACACCTGTAATCCTAGCAGTTGGGAGACGGAGGCAGCAGGAAGCTACAGAGTGAGTTCCAGGCCAGCCAGGGCTACACAGAGAAACTCTATTGGGGGGGGGGGGGGGGTGAATGGGAGGGTGCAGGAGGAGGAGGCAGCTATTGCCATGCAAAACTGGCAACCTGTATTTGACCCTAGAACCCACACAATAGAAGAGAACCAATTCCACAAAAGTTGTCCTCTTACGCGCACAGGCACACAATTAAAAAGAGGAAGAAAGGAAAACACAAGACCACATAAAAATTTACACAGATATCAACAGCAGTGTGAGTTGTAATAGCAGACGACTCCAGTGTTCATCAAGTGAGTCAAGGAGTGTGGTATACCCGCTCAACAGAACGTTTGTTACTCAGCAGTAAAGAAGAACTGGTCTATACCATCACATGAACGAACCTGGAAAACACTCTGCTACACAAAAGAAGCCAGATAAAAAGGACTGCATAGCCCTTGACCCCTAGAAAAGTCCAGAGTCGGGAAATGGATCACAGACTAGAAGATCGGCAGCGGACAGGCTGTGGACAGGGAGGAATGCAGAGTGACTGCTCACTGACAGCAAGCATGACTTTGTGAAAATATTAAACACCACTAAGTTGTAGATATGAAAAGGTGCACCTCATGGCATTTGAATTATAGCTCAATCTGTGGGGGGAATATGGGGTGTGGCAGTGTGGTGTGTGGAGTATATGGTGTGAGGACTGTATGGTGTGTGTGTTGGGAGTGAATGAGGGTATGGTGTGGTGCGTGTGTGTGTGTGCATGTGGTGTGTGTTTTGGGGGGTGTTGGGGTGAGAGGGGGTATAGTAGGGGGGCAGTATATGGTGTGTGTGTTGGGGTGAGTGGGAGTATGGCATGAGTGTGTTATGGGTGGGTGTAGGTGTGTGTGGGTGTGACGTGATAGGTGTGACACAAGCCTGTGAATGTGCAGGTGTGTAAGCCAGTGCTCATGCTTGCAGAGGTCAGGGCAGGATGTCAGGTGTCTTCCTCCGCAATGGTGCCTGGAAGCATGATGTCTCACTGAACCAGAGTTCACCATTTCAGATAGGCTGCAGGTCAGTGAGCTCCTCAGACACCATTACCTCTGGTCCCTTAACTGGGGTCATAGGTGCAAGCCACCACGTCAGACTTTTTGTTACTTGGGTGCTATGAAATTAAACTCAGGTCCTGAAGCGATCTTACCCACTGAGCCACCTCTCAATTTTTGAAACTTCTTCTGGGGTCACTGTGGCATGCTGAGGGATGTGAATTAAATCCTGAAGACAACGGAGAGTTTCTTAGCAATCTTGATGGTGAATCAACACACAGCCTGTCACTATATTCCTTTCACTCTTGTTTGTGTTTGCGTTCAGACTGTATCTTATTTACCATTTGGTATACTGCTGGATCTTTTTTTCCCTGTCTTTTACCACAAACTTATTCTAAACATCATTTAAAAATAACTTTCTCATCTAATTATAGTAGTGATTTATTGTAGAAAATTTGGGAAATATAGGAAATTACAAAGAAAGAGGAAAATTAAAATCATCCATAATCCTACTAGCTGGAGGTAATCACTGTGAGTGTCTTAACGCTGTTGATTTCGCCTTTCTTCCAATGGCCGTACAATAGGCACACACCTCAAATTACTCCCATTGTGTTGTAGTTAGGTGATTTCTAATTTTTTCTTATGTGAATAATGATGTAATAAATAAGCTTTTATAAAAGTGTGAAGCATTTTCATAGACAGGTTATTCCCTTAGCTTCTCAGAAATGAAACTATTGGGTCAAAGACTGAATATATGTAAGTTCTTAGTACACATTCCTGAGTAGATTTTTAAAGGGGCTTGACAACTCGAACTCCTGACTTTGAGTAAGTGTCTGATTCACAGCAGCCTCTCCAACACTGAGAATTACACATTTTTAAAAAAACTCTTTGTTATTTTTATTTTCATTCTTTTGTGGTTGTTTGTTTATTTTTGTTTTGATTTTGGAGCCAAGGTCTTAGTATGCAACTCCAGCTTAAATACCTGTGAGAACTGTGGCAATTCTCCTGCCTCAGTCTCCTGAGTGCTGGGATTACTGAAGTGTGGCTTTTATTTTTGCTCTAAAAGTTTCATGAGTAAGGGAGGGAGACACTGAGCTTTACAAGGGAGAAGGTGAAGGTGATATTGTGTTAGTCCATGGAGAGGCCAGCACCAGGCAATGACAGTGGCTGTAGATTTTATACAACTGAAATTAAACAGACATTTCTGGGAGGGAGGTATTTGGGGGTTGTTTGCTTGTTTGTTTTTGAGGCAGGGTCTCTTTATACAGCCCCAGCTGTCCTAGAACTCACAGAGATCTGCCTGCCTCCTTAGTGCGGGATTAAAGGTGAGCACCACCCAGCCTGGCTCAGGTATTTCTAAAGGAAGGCAGAGTTTTGACTGAAGCAACTAGGGCAGGGAGGAAGGGAGAAGTGTTAAAGTTGACTCTGAAGGTATGCAGGGCACAGGGCAGAACAGGCTTAGAGGAAGCAAGGTGCCCTGCTTGCAGCTTGTCACTTCAGGCATCTGGGGGAGGTCCAGCAGGGGACTGGAAACTCAAGTTAGAGCAGGATTCCCAATCTGAAATCTAGAAGGGAAAGTGATGCTGAGGATCAGGATCGTAGCTGGGGAACGGTGGTGAATGAGGTTCCTGGGGGATTTGAGAAAGACTCTGGGAAAGAAAGACCTGTACACACGTCTGTCCTTACAGCAGAAAGAAGACTGCAGAGAGATGCTGAAAGCAGGGAACCAATAGGTACCCAGCCAGGGCAGGAGCTCCAGAATGGGAATGTGGAGCTGGAGAGACAGTTCAGCAGTTGCTCTTGCTGAGGACCAGGGTTAAATTCCCAGCACCCCCATGGCCTCACAGTTATCCTGAATTTCAGTTTCAGGGCCTCCTGTGCCTTCTTCTGCCCTCCAAGAGTGTGCACATCATGTGGCATACATGAAAACAAAACACTCATACACATGAAATAAATAAATGTAAAAAAGGATTTAAGGGAAAAAAGAAAGAATGGAACGGATGTGAGCAAAGTCCAGAGCTTCCAGAAGCCAAGGAGGCCAGGGCCTCAGGGAAGCCTCTGGGGCAGGAATCCCAGGCCCACAGCTTCAAAGGAAGCGGAACTGAGGGTGTGGGGAAAGAGGCCTCCAGGATCCAGGCTGGGGCACGCCTCTCGGGTTTTTCTCTTGCTTTCATGATGGCAAGGGCTGGTTTAAATTCTATTCCCTGCTTACATGAGCACACCCTGGTGCGGAAACAAAAGCTGAAGAGGAGTCTGGGGCCCAAGAGCAGGGAACAGAGGCCGGTGAGGAGGCATTTCACACCTGATAGTGCTTAGGTGTGAGCCTGGGAGGGTGGGTGTTACATGAATCAAGTGCAGGAAACAAGGCCCAAGCAGTGTTTGTTTTTCTTTTTTGTTCATGAAAGAAGCTAAATGTATGTGTTTAAAAGACTCTATTGAGACTCTTGAGATGGCTAATCAGTAAAAGTACTTGTGCAAGCCTTACAGCCTAAGTTTGATTCTCAGAATTCACACAAAGGTGGAAGAAGAAAACCAACTCTACAAGACATCCTCTGACCTCCACATACACACTGTGGCACACACACTATCCCACCCCCCTTTTTTTTTGACAGGGCTTCTCTGTGTAGCCTTGGCTATCCTGGAACTCACTCTATAAAACCAGGCTGGCCTTGAACTCACAAAGTTCCATCTGCCTCTGCCTCCCACATGCTGGGATTAAAGACATGCACTGTCTGTCACGACCTGGCCATTAGAGACCGTTGAACTGCCATGTGGGTTCTGGGATTCAAACTCGGGTCCTTTGGAAGAGCAATAAGTGCTCTTTTTTTTTTTTTTTAGGTTTTTCTAGGCAGGGTTTCTCTGTGTATCCTTAACTGTCCTGGACTCACTTTGTAGACCAGGCTGGCCTTGAACTCACAGAGATCCATCTTCCTCTGCCTCCCTGAGTGCTGGGATTAAAGGCGTGCACCACCACACCAGGGGAGCAGTAAATTCTCTTAACAGCTGAGCCATCTCTCCAGCCCCCACCACACCCATCACATTCGTAAAAATCTTTTAATGACTGTCTTGTGTTTGAGATTTTAATTCCTGCCTTTGTTGTGTCTCTGTGTATGTGACATGATAGTAGGCATGAGATAAGGGTTTCCCCCTGAAGAGACTTTGCCATATCTTCACACCATGAGTAAACAACTGTCTAGACTATTGGCCCACAGAATTGGTTTAGGAATGTTACTGATTCATGAATTGCAAAAGGACAGGAAGGGCCTAGATATTTTCAAGAGTTTATAATAGTTACTCTTCTATCATTGTGGCCAAATTACCTGGAACAATCAGACTTAAAGAAAGATTGAGTATGGCTCTCAGATTTGAATGAGTCAGTCCGAGGTCACTTGACTCCGTGTGCTTGCATACGAGGTGGTGAGGGAAAGCTACTCATTTTATGATGGACCAGCCACCCAGGAAGCAGAGAGGTACAGGCAGGGGCCAGGGGTGATGTTCCCACAAAGGACCTGCTCCTAGTGCTATAGTTCCACCACCTCCACAAACAACACATAAGCCTTGGGACACAGATCACTCAGTCTGTATCAATGTCCCCTCTGAAACCTAGACTCCGGTCCACAGAAGATCGTCCTCAGAAGTCCCATCCACGCTGGTGAAAGGGGCACCAGGGAACCCTCCCCCACCAGAACACAGCACACAGCCTTGAGTTTGGGCCTTTGCCACATGCCGATGAGTTCCCGCCTCTCCCACCCGGTCCATCTGCTGTGTCCATCTGGCCACCTGGAGCCCAGCAGTAGACCAACCCAACATTCCCCCGGCTCCATACCAGGCTCCTGCACACAGTAGGTACTCAGTAAGTAGCTGTTGAATAACTGAATGAATTCCCACTTTAATGGTGATGAAACTAGCTCACGTCCCTCCTGGGGATACCTCCTGGACTGTATTCCAGCTGTCTAATGTTAGCCCTGATGGTAGGTATTTGGGGAATTGAAGATGTGTTATTTTCTGTAGCCACATATGGGGGTATACACCTCAGGCTTGGGAGGTAGGGGCTGGGGATGAGGAGCTTAAGGTCATGCTCAGCTATTCAGTGAGTTTGAGACCTCATGCTGTCTGAAGCTAACAGAGTGGGTGGAGGGGGGTGATAGCTCAGCTGGTGAAGTGTTTACCTTGTAAGGAAAGGGCCTACCATTGGATGCCCTAGAACCCATGTTAAAAAAAAAAAAAAGCAAGAGGGTGGTTCAGCTGCAATCCCAGGGTTGCAAAGGAAGAAAATAGTGGATCCCTGGGTCTTGCCGGCCAGTCATACTAGCCTGCTTGGTGAACTTCAAGCTGAAGAGAGAGCTTATCTTAAAAAACAAGGTGGGCCGGGTGTGGTGACGCACTGCCGTTAAGTCCAGCACTTGGGAGGCAGAGGCGGTGGATATCGGTGAGTTCGAGGTCAGCCTACAGCCAGGGTTATGATTCACAGAGAAACCCTGTCTCAAAAACAAACACCAAAATGGACAGAACCGGAAGAGCAACAGAAGAGGCTTTTGTCTGTCCTTCACAAGCACGCCCATGTTTATGTGTGCCTGCACACACACGCATACACATGCACATACTCAAAGAGAAATTTTAAAAATAACAACAGAGCTTCTGGTGTGAGAAATGTTTAAGTGAGATTTCAAACTAGATCCTTCAGTCCCAGTTCACTACCCACTAGCCCCAAACAGTGGAACATCAGCCAGGGTAGGATCCAAGACCAGGACAGCCTTCCCAGGTTCCCTAATCAGATAGGGAGCAGTAGCCTCAACAGCAGCGATTCTGTCTGTTCTGGTCCCCACTGGCAGACTGGGAACTGGGAATCCAAGCTTTCGAGCTTCCTGTTGATGTTTCTCACAGTGATAACTGCAGTTAAACAAAGCAGAGTTGGGTATGGGGATGCAGTCTTGCAACCCTAGCACTTGGGAGACAGAGACAGGTAGAGACAGGCCTCTGCTACTTAGTGAGTTCCAGGACAGCCTGGGCTACATGACAGCCCATCAAAGAAGAACAAAAAGTCAAAGAACATTGAAGATACACATCTTATTCCACTTTCTCTTGGCCCCAAAGTGACAGAGGTCACACTGTTGAACATATTTTCTGGTATTTATCTTCCTATCTCTAAAGCCAGGCTTTAGAGTGAGAACTGGGGGTGGTGGCACATGCCTTTAATCCCAGAACTCCGGAGGCAGAACTCTGAGTTCGAGGCCAGCCTGGTCTACAAAGTGAGTTCCAGGATAGCCAAGGATATACAGAGAAACTGTCTCGAAAAAAAAAAAAAAACAAGCAGACAAACAAAGAAAGAAGTACTACCTGTCTCCTCTACTCAATGTGGTTATGACTCTTGGATAAATTAACAGCTAGTGTTTTCCAGTGTCTCTCTCTCTCTCTCTCTCTCTCTCTCTCCCTGCCCTACTCTTGAAGCTAGGGCCTGATGCTTGCTAGGCAAGAACTGCACCAGTGAGTCACAACTCCAGCCTTGAACAATTTTTTGCTATCACTATAGTTAAATTTTTGCTGTATTGGTGTTTCTTTTTAAGATTTATTTTCTCTGTAATTTTGCATATACATGTGTGGGTTTGTGTACGTGTGGCTTCAGGTACCCATAGAGGCCTGAAGAGAGCACCGGACCCCTAGTGCTGGAGTTACAGGTGGTTGTGACTTGTTTGGTGGGGACGCTGGGCACCGAACTCCAGTTCTCTGAGAAAGACAGACAAAAAAATTGTTCAAGGCTGGAGTTGTGGCTCAGTGGTGGAGTTCTTGCCTAGCAAGCATCAGGCCCTGGGTTCAAGAGTAGTGGCAGGGAGGAAGAGAGAGAGAGAGAGTACCACTGTGGAAAACACTAGCTGTTAATTTATCCAAGAGTCATAACCACATTGAGTAGAGGAGACAGGAGACAAAAGTCCTCTTACCTGCTGAGCTCAGCACCCTCGTCTGCTGCTGGTTTGGTTTCTTAGTGGGTTTTTACCTTGACATCCCGGATGGCAAACAAGTACCTGTCTTAGACTTTGCAACAGCCTCGATGTCTCCACCCACCAAGGAATTTGGTTCATTCATTCACTCCACTTTTTCTCAGCGCTCTCCCTCTGCTCCCTGTCCTCTTCAGTCTGGGCTAGCTGTTTCTCTTTTTCCACCACCCTAAGATTTTATTTTGCTATTTCCCTGGTTTGGGGTCCCCTACCATCATTTTTCTTGGCTTATTTCAAGAGAGGAGACAGCAAGTCTTTAGAGGATCTGCATGTCTAAAATTCTCTCCATTTGCTTGCAGTGCTTTATTGGCAACTGAGCAGAGAACAGAACCGTGAGTTGGGAAGTAGAGACAGTTCAAAGTCAGCCTCAGCTACTCAGTGAACTCCAGGCCTTCTTGTTGGGGTTCTGGGGTTCACATGACCTTCTTAGATGCTTTCTGGAGCAGTCTGAGGCCATTCTGGCTACTGATCCTTTAGTGGGGGAAATGACTATTTTAATGATGACTAAAAATGACTAAGCTTCTGGGGAAGCGTCTAGGATCCTTGTCCTTGAGTTCTGAGACTTCACAATGGCCTTAGTGGTGCCTTTTCTTCCTTGAGCTTGGGACTCAATGGGCCCTTTGGTTCTGGGGAAAGTTTCCATATTACTTATTTCAATTTATTATCATCTCTTTGCCTCTGTTCTCCCCCACTAAAATAAAGTAGAGTGATAAGAGATATTATTTTAGAGTGAGTGGCCAGAAGTTTTTCTTAGGAAGTAACACTTGAGCAGAAATGCAAATATATGTCTTCACATCTCTGAGAAAAAATATTACTTTTCTTTTCTTCCTTGAAAGGTTTCTTTCTGTCCATTTTTTATTTTACATAGAATCCTTTTTGTTTGTCTTTTGTTTTTGTTTGTTTGTTTTTTGAGACAGGGTTTCTCTGTGTAGCCCTGGCTGTCCTGGACTCACTTTGTAGACCAGGCTGGCCTCGAACTCGCAAAGATCCACCTGCCTATGCCTCCCAAGTGCTGGGATTAAAGGCGTGCGCAACCGCCACCTGGCCTTTACATAGAATCTTATCTCATGTATTCCTAGCTGGCCTCAAACCCAATATGTAGCCAAGGATGACCTTAAATGTCTGACCCCTCCTTTCTTGCACCTCACTACCTTGGTGGTATGTACCACCACACCTGGTGCTGGAAAGCAAACTTGTAGCGGTGGGCTTGCTACACAGGCACTCTACTCACTGAGCTACCTCCCAACCCTCTTTTGTCCATTATTTTTAGTCTCTTTCTCAACACAGAGGTCTCCTCACATGTCTGGCAAGTCCTAGCTGAGCAGTCACATGAAGAGGGAGATCCTAGAAGCTGGTGGGATGCTCTTGGATCTGGGCAGCATGGAGGGTTTGCCACCTGATAATCTCCCTGGGAGCTGACATCTTCCCAGTCTATTAGAAGGCATGTTGGCTTTTTCACTGAAGACCATCATCCTCAAGGTCGGCTGGGTATGGCTTCACAGAAGAAGCTTCTAGTCTCCCATCAGGGAGCAGAGGGGAGTCTGGTGGGGGAACATCACCACGCATGCATTCATTTGTCCATTCAGACTTTGGCTCAGTTGCCCTCAACTCTGCGGTCAGTGACTCCTGAAGTTCTTAGGCCCTTCTAGGATTCAGTTAAGGCATTCTAGTATGCAAATCTCCTTTACAGTCTGCAACTTCTTTCTTTCTACCCCTCCCCTCCAATGTAACCCAGGCTGAGTGTGGAGGGCAAGATGGCTCAGTGGGTGAAGGGGATTCCTACCAATCTAACCATCTAAGTTGGATCCCCTGGACCCAGGTGATAGAAAGAGAACTGCCATGAGCAAGTAATTCTCTGAGCTCAGCAAGTGCTATGCCATGTGCTCAGAGCTCCATTTTTACAGAAGAGGAAAAAATAATCAAGAGAGGTTAAGGAGCTCAGAGTAAATTTTCAAGAAAACCAGAAACATTCCCCACATACACACCTCATGCATACACATACACAACCACATAATTGTAATATTTACCAGAAACACCCCACATTCAAATACACAAATAGAATATTTATCAGAAATACACACTCTCTCTCATACACACACACACACACACACACACACACGTAACTTTTTTCAAACTCTTTTCTTTACTATCTTGCACAAAGTAGCAGAGTTGGAGTCCCGCTGCCTTATACTTGGAACCCTCCGTCCTCCTGGAGTTTACCCGCCTTTTTTAGGAAAGACCTTGAGGTGTGAGCAGGACTTCTCTCTTGGGCTTCCCAAGTAAACACTCTTTCACCCTCTGGAGCAATCTGACCCCATTGTTCCTGACTGGACAGAAACTGTGACAATGACCTGACCATTGTTCTCTGCAAGACCTCTAGTGTTCATAGCAAGCTAGACAGAGACTATTCTCTTAGGACAGATTCAAAGCAACAAATCCACCTTCAAATGAACCTCAAGCAAGATTAGCAATTAACACCCAAATGTATTTAAGCAGAAATAAGTTTAATTGTCTCATTAATTTTTCACCAATTAAGTCCATTTTTTTCATGTTGCATTTTTTTTACATTGCTCTGGCAATGAAAGTAATTGGATCCCTTTATAACCATTTTCCACTTCCTGGTTTCCTAAGTAGTTCAATGCCTCTGTCTATAGGAGACATAAATCGCCCCCAAACTGGCCACATTGGAACTTGCCAAGTTCATAGAGTAATCCTACTTGTGGGGTGAGGAAATAAGGAGAGACAGACAAGATGCAAATGAGATGTGGATGATCCAGAAGAAAAGGCAGCTGTGGGGACTACCCTAAAATGGTCCCCAAGGAGCCCTGCCACCTGGCATTCGCAGCCTTGTGAGGTCCCCTCTCATTGGGTGGAATCTGGACCTAATGACTCTCTTCTAATGAGCAGAACACAGAAAAACTGATGGAATGTTGTTTATAAGAATAGACCATGCTGGGCATGGTCGCACACATTTAATCCCAGCACTGAGGAGGAAGAGGCAGATGGATCTCTGAGTTTGAGACCAGCCTGGTCTATAGAGTTAGTTCTAGGACACCCAGGGCTACACAGAGAAACCCTAACTCGAAAACAAAACAAAGATTGTATTTTAAAAATACTCTTTCTCCTCTCACTACCTCTCACTCTGTTCATTCCACCCTCATTACACAGTGTGTGTGTTTGTGTGTGTGTTTGTGTGTGTGTGTGTGTGTGTTTGTGTGTGTGTGTGTGTGTGTGTGTGTGTGTGTGTGTGTATGTATGTATGTAATAGCTGGCATTAATATGGAGGTCAGAGGTCAACCTAAGATGTGGCTCTTTCCCTAGTCACTACATACCTTATTTTTTTGAGACAGGGTCTCTCACTGGAACCAGTACTCACTCACTAATTTTAGGCTAGGCTGTCTGACCAGTGAGCCCTGGGGATTTACCCATCTCAGCCTCTCCAGGGCTGGGATTATAAGTACACACCATCACACCCAGCTTTTGTTTGTTTTGTTTGGAGACAGGCTCTCTCTACATGGTCTTGGTTGTCTTGGACTTTGCTATATACACCAGACTGGCCTCTTGCTCACAGAGATCTGCCTGTCTCTGCCTCCCTACCGTGCTGCCACATCTGGCTCACACACAGGGTTCAGGAATCAAGTCTCAGGCCCTCACACCACACAGCAAGCTCTTTATCCCAAGCCCCGAGTTTCTGGGTTTCTTGAACATTCATTGAGTCCCTTAACTGCTTTTGATTATTAGTTTCCTGCTCTGTAAAATGGGCACTCTCAGTACCCCAACAGGGTTGCTGTGGGGATAAGGGAGGAGGGGGGCAATGTTACAGGATCCTGAGACCCTTGAGTTTACAACATTTCATTTTTATCATATCTCAAATAAAAGAAAAGAATGCATTTCCATGAACTGATCCAGCACACTGGGACACCATGCCAGTATTATTAAAGCCAATGTATTTTATGATTTATTAGAACATTGTTTAACTCAGCATCAATCTTGGATCAACCTTAAATAAACCATATGTCCTTAAGAACTCATGGGTTTTAATTAGTTTCTTAATTAGCATGTGAGAAGTTTGCAAGCCTGTTCGCTTCACCATCCAAATCTGAAGAAAAGCGCTATATAATTCTCACATGGGGAGCCAGGGCTGAGCCTATGGGCCGCTAAGGTAAAGAGTCTGAGACAACTGTTCATTGTGACACTCCCTCCCACCTGCTCTACTAGCCTGGTGCCCCCAAGCCCTGTCTCCCTGAATCCTCCCTTTCCAATCGTTCATCTCCACATTCAACCTTTCCTCCCTCCCTCCCTCTTCCCTGACACTATGTTAGAGCAAGTTCATCCTTCAAATTCATCCATAAATCAAGTATCCATGGGCAGTACCTCAGAAGCTGAGCTCTGCACAGTGTTGCCAGGGTTAATCAGACCCACAGGCCTCCACAGACTGCTTCCTTCAGCAGGGCCTGATGAATGGTGAAAAGTGGGCGGCTCCATCCAAACCTCTATTTTTTTTTTTTTTTTTTTTGGTTTTTCAAGACAGGGTTTCTCTGTGTGTATTTCTGGCTGTCCTGGACTCACTTTGTAGACCAGGCTGGCCTCGAACTCACAGAGATCCGCCTGCCTCTGCCTCCCGAGTGCTGGGATTAAAGGCATGCGCCACCACGCCCGGCTACAAACCTCTATTTTTTTTTTTCCTCCAAGTACTGTGTGTTCTTGGAAAAGTTAGTTCACCTCTCTCTATTTCCCTTTTCTCACCTGAAAAAGCACCTACCTTGTAGAGATTATGACAGGATGATTTTTAATTTTTTATTTATTTGTGTGTTTATGTTTTTAAGTATATGAGACTTTTTAATATATATACATCTGCACATCAGAAGACCGCATCAGATTCCATTAGAGACAGCTGTGAGCCACCATATGGTTGCTAGGAATTGGACCCAGGTCCTCTGGAAGAGCAGCCCGAGCTCTTAACTGTAGAGCCATCTCTCCAGGTCTAGTTAAGATGGCTTTAAATGCTTAGAACAGCATTTGATGACCTCAAATTTCAGTTGTTCTTATATTCAGTCTGCAATTTATTGCCTCCAACACCCATCTTCCTCTTGCCTTTCTGACCTGTCCAGCCAGCCATGGCTAGGAGGCAGCCCAACACAAACTCCTAAAGTATTCTGAGGTTTTTGTGACTCTTTTGTTTGTTTGGTTTGGGGAGTCTTCTTTTTCTCCTCCTCCTCCTCCTCCTCCTCCTCCTCCTCCTCCTCCTCCTCCTTCGAGACAGGGTTTCTCTCACCTTGTAACCCAGGCCAACCTTGAACACTCACAGAGATCTACCTGTCTCTACCTCCCATGTGTTGGGATTAAAGGCGTTCACCACCACGCCAGGCATGCCTTCCCCCATCCCCTCCCCGTAACTCAGTTGTTCAGTTCTCCATCATGAGCAACGCTGTGTCACAATGTTAAAGGCTGGAGATGCCTGCAGGCTGAGGCCATTCTCTAACCCCTCAGGAGCTCCTCTTTTCCTAAGCCCCAGTTGATGGTATCATTCCCCTGACAAACATTACTGCTCTATGCTTTTCATGACACATCCATCTCCCCCTCTCTCCTTCTCCTCACATCCCCATCTCCCCACATCCCCGTCTCCCCACATCCCTGTCTCCCCACATCCCCGTCTCCCCACATCCCTGTCTCCCCACATCCCGTCTCCCCACATCCCCATCTCCCCATCCCTGGCCCTCTTCTTTGGCTGTCCACTCAACCCTTATCTCCATGGTTCTGATTTCCTAAGCATCTTACCATCCCCAAACATGATCCTCTGAGCCTAACTCCATGTCTTTAAGCAATGTCCAGTAGAGGGGCCAGGCTGATTTAACAGACAGATCTTGAGCAGAGTCCAAGATCGTGCCAAATGTTCCTGCCTCTTTCAAGCTGTGAACAATGGCTATTGAAACAGATAAAACAGTGCTGGCAGTTGAGTTTGACTCCATTGGCTGTGGTATCCCCAGACATAAGATAGCTGGTTATCACATGGTTATTATCAAGAAAGTTCTGAGTGCTGAAAAGATGTCTTCATTGTTAAAAGCACTGGCTTTTTCTTCCAGAGAACCTGGACTTAATTCCCAGCACCCACATGGAGGCTGACAACCATCTGTAACTCTAGTTCCAGGGAATCTGATGCCTTCTTCTGGCTCCACTGGGCACCAACACACATGCAGACAAAATATTCATACATATAAAATAAATAACATTAAAGCAATAACTGAAAAGAAAGATCCTTCTAGTGTGGTGGCTCACATCTTTAATCCCAGCATTTGGGAAGCAGAGGACTGTGGATCTCCACGAGAACATCCTGCTCTATAGAGTGAATTCAAAGACAGCCAGGGCTTTGTAGAGAGAGTGTCTCCAAAAGATGAAAAAGAAACAAGAATAAAAGGAGTTAGACTTGGTTTTCTTCTTGAAGTGTAGAATTGCAGAGAGTGAGGTCTTTAGATAAGTCTACATGTCAAAATCTTTGCTCCATCTGTAGTTAAATAGGCAATATCATCTCAGTTTCTTGGGCTGGAAAGTGGGGCTAAGACAGTTTTGAGACTTAGATGAGACATGTACATGAAAGTTCCTGCATCATAAGTTTTAGATAAAACACACTCACATATGAATCCTCAGAGTCTAGCATCATTCAAAAATAAATATCTGTGGCCAGAAACATGGTTTAGTGGACAAAATGCTTGGCAGCAAAGATGAGGACCTGGGATGATTCCCAGCTCCCATGGAAAAGTGGAGGCACACACCCACAATCCAGCACTGGGAGGAGGCACATAGACACAGGAGGATCCTTGGGGTCACTGGGCAGCCAGTCCAGCCAGTCAGTGAACTCTAGGTTCAGTGAGAAAGCCTGTCTCAAAAACTGTGGAACGTGATAAAGAAAGACATTGGGAATGCAAAGGACTTCTGACTTACACAAGTGTAGAATCCCCACGACATGGGGATCACCACATAAGGGGGTTCTCAGAGAAAGGGGAGTGTGTTGGCTGCCCGAACCTCCAGCCTTCACTCCGAAGACAAACAGACGCGACAGGGTGATGTCTAAGCATTTCCCATTTTTTAATGTTTCTTTCTCTGGCTTATATACAGAATCAAATGGGGGATTTCCATATGGGGCTACATGGGCCAATCACATTAAAGGTCATTCTATCACAGGACATAGCACAAACCTGGTAACATCGTGACCATGCACTGATCACGAACACGGAAGTCTTGCTCACCCAATCAGCTATACCCACAATTGAGCTTCAACTCCACCCTGGCATCTTCTGGCTGGCACCATCTTAGATATCTTCCACAAGTTACTTTCATTTTCCCAGCAATGAGGCGTTTTTCATAAGCCTCCATTTCCCAGGTCCCCACACACAGGTGCTGTGCGCTTGCATACACTAAACAAAGAAGTAAATACCTTCATGAAAGCACATATTGGGATGCCATTCTCCAGTCTCCTTATGAACACGGAGACTCTCAAACACTTTCATTCTGACATTATTTGGAATAAAAAAAACTCGAAGCACCAGGTGATACTGGTGCACGCCTCTAATCCCAGTACTTGAGAGGCAAAGACAGGTGGATCTCTGAGTTCAAGGCCAGCCTGGTCTACAGAGTGAAATCCAGGACAGCCAAGGCTACACAGAGAAATCACATCTCAAAAAAGAAAGAAAGAAAGAAAGAGAGAGAGAGAGAGAGAGAGAGAGAGAGAGAGAGAGAGAAGAAAAGATATCTGGAGGCAACATAAATGTCTAATATTAGGCATTGAGTAGATGATGGTTTATCCTTAAACCTGGTGGTGTGCTGCCATTGAAAATTACCTCCAAGGGCCGGGTGTGGTGGCCCACACCTTTAATCCCAGCACTCGGGAGGCGAAGGCAGGCGGATCTCTGTGAGTTAGAGGCCAACCTGGTTTACAAAGTGAGTCCAGGACAGCCAGGAATATTACACAGAGAAACCTTGTCTTGAAAAAACAAAAAACAACAACAAAAAAAAATCTTCTAGATGGGCTGGAGAAATGGTTTAGCAGTTAAGAGCACTGGGGGCTCTTCCAGAGGACCCGGTTCAATTCTCAGCACCCACATAGCAGTTCATAGCTGTCTATTATTCTTGTTCCAAGGGACCCAACACATGCTCACAGATGTACATGGAGTCAAAACACCAATGTACGTAAAATAAAAATAAATAAATTATTTTTAAAAATTATCTCCTAGAAATGTGCTGTTGACACTTTCTAATGTTCTCAATATGCACTGGGAGGGAAAAAGCAGGTTTCAAAACAGTGCTATGTTCAGAAGGATCCTGTTTTGTGATTAAAAATATAAATGTTTATGTATGCAGAGAAAGATCTGGAAGGACCCAGGCCTGTTTCTGGGTGGGCGGAATTTGCATGTTTCTTTTCGTTCCTTGTACTTTATATGTATTTCGTGATTTTTCTATAATGAGTATAAATTACTTTTGTAGTAAGGAAAAAAATTTGTAACTACCAAAAATTGTTTTTCTGATTGTAATGCATTTTCGTTGTAGAAAATTCTCAAAGCCTCAAAAGTATAAAAAATAAGATAATTATGCATCTTGTTCTACCTAGAGAGTCTGCTAACATTTTAGTAAAATTCTTTCTAGTGTCTTTCCTAATGCATGCATGAATTTTTAAACTACTCAAGATCAAACTGAACTATAGTCTAATATTTTACAATTTTTCATCACATTGTGAATATTTTCCAAAGTTATTTCAAATTCTAAATATTACATATCTCATAATGGGCTGGAAAATCGGCTGTCACAGGACAGCAAAGCAATGGAAGCACTGAAAAGTCAACAGCCTCCAACACAACACAAAATATTTTAAAGACTTCCCTAAGCTCTAGAGATGCCCTCTGTCTCATAAAACAGTTTAAAAGATTCCATATTAACAACTTTAACTTTAAATTTGAAAAGCCTTTTTCTAACTTTGCTATCATATTTGACCAAACACACTCATTTAATTCACAACTGGTAAACAAGTCTCTCCATTTTAAATTGGTGATAAATTTCTCAGTAATTATTGCGCACATCTGGGAACTCTCACAAGCTGAGAATCCAATCTACAGGTTGTTTCCAAAGCTAGAGAAAACATTAAGGAATTGGATGTGGTAGCACATGTCTTTAATCCCAGAATTCAGGAGGCAGAGGCAATTGGATCTCTGTGAGCTCAAGGCCAGCTTGGTCTACACAGTGAGTTCCAGGACAGCCAAAGCCACAGAGTGAGACCCTGCCTTTAAACAAACAAGCAAAGAACAGTTAAGGGCACATGTGTAAAATTCCAGCTCTCTGTAGAAGGAAAAGGGGGGCAGGAGGATTGCCACACATTCAAGCATAGCCTGAACCTCAGATTTCAAAAGTAACCAAACATTAAATTTATCAACTGATGAGTTAACACAACATCATTTTTTGTACATTTTTTTTCTTCAAGTTACATCTCAATCACAATCCCCTCCCTACTTACTCCCCCTCTGGTCCCACCTTCCTACCCTCTTCCCCCTCAACCCCCATCCTCTTCCCTTTTATTAAGTTTAAGGTATATCTTCCCCCTCAACATCTCCCCCTTTCAGTCCAACAAATGGCTCTTTCTCTTTTTTTTTTTTTTTTTGGTTTTTCGAGACAGGGTTTCTCTGAATATCTCTGGCTGTCCTGGACTCGCTTTGTAGACCAGGCTGGCCTCGAACTCACAAAGATCCGCCTGCCTCTGCCTCCCAAGTGCTGGGATTAAAGGCGTGCGCCACCACCGCCCGGCTGGCTCTTTCTCTTATAACAATAAATACTATACAAAACTACAGAAATAAATAGGCCACAGTTATGAGAGTTATATGGCTTAGCGTACATTCCCAATGTCCAGTCCATATGTATTTGGCACCTGACTTTAACATTCTACTATCTAACCATCTCCATGAGTTTAAAGTTCTATATCTACCTCAGCTTCCATCCTAACTTGCATCACCATCTTCAAAACATCTTCTTAGATCTAGAACACCCTCTTAATTCCTAAACAACTCAAAATTTAATTATGAGACTCTAGCTATCTATTCTTCAACCACCTCAGAGACCTGAGAAGGATAAATATATCTGATTATACAGGAAGTGCAGGGCCAGCAGCTTCCAAAACTAAGAAATGACAGACAACTGGCTACCTAGACAGTTCCCAATTTCTCTCCATAAATGTCATTAGAGCATCAATATTCAGCCTTTTGGCCCTGTTTCTCTGACAGACATTAATTGTAAAGAAGGAATTATGAAGGACTTGCCTACCCTGTCTTGGCAGAGCTAGGCTCTCTGCTTACCTGCTTCCAAGTTTTGTCCTATTTGGACAGCATTCTGTCTACAGTTGAAGCAAGGGATTTTTCTTGCCCAGTGACAGGCTTGCCACTAATGTAACCACTGGAGATTCTTCCATGCTCATCCTCTACTTGGAGTAAAATAGGGGGTGCTGTCAGGAGCTGACATGTCTCAATATCAAAAAAATCTTAAGAAACATCTTTGAATGCCATATTCTACAGATCTCTTGAGATTTTTGAAGACCACCTATCTATCTCTGTATATTTGGATAAGCAAATGTTGCTTGTCTCTTAGCAACTTGATTTCTGATTAGTTTAGAAAATAACTGTGATAGACTACCATAGTAC
This sequence comes from Lophiomys imhausi, assembly GCA_907164525.1. Classification (NCBI taxonomy): domain Eukaryota; kingdom Metazoa; phylum Chordata; class Mammalia; order Rodentia; family Muridae; genus Lophiomys; species Lophiomys imhausi. Next base: position 7,763,029 of record CAJQZJ010000309.1, on the reverse strand, counting down.
CTAACAAAATGACATGTTTGAATGATGTTTTGTAAATTTTTAACCAGACATTTTTAGCTTTAAATATTTTCTTTTTACACTTTGGAATCAGTAACTTTTCCAGCCCTTATTGAGAAAGCACAAAGCCCTAGGTTCTGTGTTTCCCTAGTTTCCTCCAGGAGGGAGGTATCCTGCTTGAGGCCTTTGGCAAGCTTGGCAAAAAAATGCCAGAAACTTCTAGGAAAGGGGGAAGCTGATATATTCAGTACAGTGGGTTTTTCTGAGCCAAGTTCGAAACACAGCATGCAACAAGTAGGGCAGCAGATTCCTGACTTGGAGAATTTTAAGTAAAAGCAAAGCTGAGGAGAAGGAGGGGAGAGGATGGAGAGGCAGAAAAGGGAGATGAGGGAGGGAAGGAGGGTGGGAGAAGAGGAAGGGAGGGAGGGAGGGACCATTCACCAATGGCTTGTTCTATACCTTGCACTAAACTAAGGGTTTTCCATACTGCCATTCAACTCTCACTCAGCACTAAAGCCAGGTATGGTGTATGGTGGAGCACGCCTTTAATCCCAGCACACCAGAGGCAGAGGCAGGTGGATCCCTGTGATGAGTTTGAGGCCAGCCTGGTTTACAAAGCTAGTTCAAGGACAGCCAAGGCTATATAGAGAAACCCCATCATAATAAAGGGAAAAAAACTAAGATATCATTTTTCCCATTTTACATGTAGGACACTTCCTGAGGTTTAGAAATGTTATGTCATTGTACTAAAGACACCGCTAGAAAGTAGCAGAGCTAGCTACCTGCGACTGTTTCTCTACATTTGGCTTTCCCAAACACATCCCCTACATGGAGAACAGACCCTGCAGCCAGAAAAGACCCTGAGATCAACTCGTGCTCCTGACCACAGCCTTCCGTTTCAGGCTCACAGCATCAGTCTTTGCCCTCTGTCACCATCCAGGATCACACACATACAGTAGATGATTGCTGAATGAATGAATCATTTTACTTGAGGGCCATGGCATGAGGGTGCTTCCCAATGGTCATGGGGTGGGAGTAATGGCAGTCTAGATTCCGATCCTGATTCTGTACCTGGCTTTTCACCTCCCTGTCCCCTTCCGTGCCCCTGACAAACACTGTTTATTGTGTTTCGTCAAACTCAAGACCGTGAATAGGACAGACAGCAAGCAGCAAGAGAGACAAACACTTCCTCATGTGCTTCTCAGACACCACCAAATGTCAAGTGCACCCTCAGCCCCTGAATAAAAGCATGTGGTATTATTGAGGCTTTGTAGATGTGGTAGCAGAGAGACAAAAAGGCCTGCCTTAGTCACATGGTAGTCCAGAGTCCAACATGGACGGTCGAGACTGGCCCTGAACTCTCTCTGCAACTGCACCTCAGGGCACTGTAATGGGTTTGTGTGTTTTTTGCTTTTGTTTTTGTCAACTACTCTGCTATCTCAATGAGACTCTCTCCCCCAGCACACAACCCTTGCTCTGTGCTCTCCCTCCCCCCCTCCTGTGTGTATACGTTACTGGGAATTGAACTTGGAGCCCCTTGAGTGCTTAGCCAGCACTCTACCTCTAAGTTGTCTCCAGCTCTTAAATGAGAATCTTTGAGGAGCTGGTGACACAGCTAAACCCACCTGGCTGGATTATAAACACTGCCACACAGCAGGGCCCAGGGCCACAGCTGTTCTCTCAGTGGTACCCAGCACCGTGTTAGGTACACAGCAAGCCTCAAAAAAATAGCTCATAGGGAAAGGAGGTAGAAGGAAGTCACTCTGCAAGGCACTGCAGGAAGCTGACTGAGTTAAAAGCCTGCCAAGTGTGGGGGTCTCTCCTTAGCAGCAGAGGGCATGCATGGCAAGTGTAGTGCTAGCAGATAGGAAGCCATGTGCCTAGAATGGGCCCAGAGGAGGCAGGCAGGTCATGTCTGAATGCCAGCTCTGCCTGCCATTAGCTGTGTGGCCTCCGGTGAGTGAGACACTTTAACTCTGAGTCTGGGCCTCTTCCTTGGCAAAGATCTTGTGGGAATTAAGTCAGAAAAGTAAGTACAGAGCTGGGCAAGTAGTGAACAATGAGTCGGCAGCTGTCGTGGCTTAGAGAACAGGAGTAAAGCCTGTCTCATGTCAGAAGAAATCCCAATGCCACTTTTAAAAGATCAAATATAGTTTGAGGCCAACCAGGTCTGCATAGAGAGTCTCGGTCTCATAAAACAAAGATCAACTACTACAGCCAACATGGTGCACATCATCTTCAAGCCCAGCATTAGGGGGCAGAGGCAGGCGGATCTCTGTGAGTTCAAGGCTAGCCTGGACAACATAGTAAGACTGCCTCAAAAAAATATTTTAATCAAAAATTCAAAAACTCTGCCGGGCGGTGGTGGCGCACGCCTTTAATCCCAGCACTTGGGAGGCAGAGGCAGGCGGATCTTTGTGAGTTCGAGGCCAGCCTGGTCTACAAAGCGAGTCCAGGACAGCCAGAGATATTCAGAGAAACCCTGTCTCGAAAAACCAAAAAAAAAAAATTCAAAAACTCAGGCCAGGTATGGTGGCACACACCTTCAATCCCAGCACTTGGGAGGCAGAGAAAGGCAGATCTCTGTGAGTTCGAGGCCAGCCTGGTCTACAGAGTGAGTCCAGGAGAGCCAGGACTATTACACAAGAAAACCTGTCTCAAAAAACCAAAACCAAACAAACAAACAAAAAGCCAAAAAACTCAAAAACAATAGAAATATGACATAAGGAACAAAAGCTGAAAAGTAACCATAGATCAGCTCATTAGTAGAAAGAAGCCCAGGCCTTTCATACTTTTGCCAAAAGAGGCAAAAATAGTTAAACATTATTTAGGTTTTAATACCACTGAAAAGTTGGTGTTCCAGGAAAATAAAAATATTGCAATGAATTTCAGAAGAAGTTTTTTTAGGTTTTAGTTTTTTTTTGGGGTTTTTTCCATACACAGAGGGGGAAACAGCAAATTCAGCAGACCGAGTTGAAAATTCATTAGAAGCACTGCCCTCAAAAGACATGTCGAAGCAGATACTTTCATGGGTGGATTCTATCTGCAAAGAAAAGGCAGAGAAACTGCCGGGCTCTTTTTATGAAGCCAGCACGACCCTGCAGGAGACCAGACAGAGAGAGAACACAGTAGACTCTGAAGAGACTCTGCCAAGTCTAAAACCTGTGAGAGACCCAAACAAAATACAGGCAGCCATGAATGCCATCACCTTTTAACTCTGTTCCAGAAGGGGTTCCAGAACCCTACAGAAACAGGAATATGAAAGCAGTGGGCTACAGGGTGAGCCCTTCTCTCAGAACAAACAAAAGAAACATGTAAAAAGAAAAGAGGAAATCCAAATTACCACAGGTGCTCTGACTATAAACTAACTCAAGATGGTTAGGTGAGAAGCAACCGATAAAATAATTCACTATCAATTTTCAATAAACCAAGATGATTAGTTACATGATTGTTAGGCAAAAAAATAGTATCTTTCTTCTATGCAATTGGCTGCCAGCTAGAAATCCTACCTCTATGTCACTATGAACAAGAACACAATAGATAAGCATCGCCATATGCCAGGTGTACAGGAAGGATGCTGCCCGACCCTCACACACTGAAAGAGCAGTCTGCATTAAGGTGAAGGTGTGGCCTGATTTTTTTTCAATAGGATAGTGTACCACTGGAAAGATGTCAGTTTTCACTAAACATCATATTCATGGTGATTCCGATTGGAAAAATAAAAAATAAACAAGGGACAATTTTCATTTTCATTTTCTTTTTTTTTTTTTTTTTGGTTTTTCGAGACAGGGTTTCTCTGTTTAACAGTTCTGGCTGTCCTGGACTCGCTTTGTAGACCAGGCTGGCCTCGAACTCCCAAAGATCCGCCTGCCTCTGCCTCCCAAGTGCTGGGATTAAAGGCGTGCGCCACCACCGCCCGGCTTTTCTTTCTTTCTTTTGTGTGTGTGTGTGTGTGTGTGAGTGTGAGTGTGTGCTTTCTTGCCTCTGCATGTGCTTGCTACAGGGCAAGAGTGAGACCTTGTTTTTTTTTTTTTAAGTAAAAAGAGACTGGTAGTGGAGCTTAGCAGTAGAATGGTGGTCTAGCAAGTTCAAGGTCGTGGGTTCAAGCCCTAGTACCACCAAAAAAGTTTTTTTTTAATTTAATTAAAGGAAGTAAAATGTCTGGAGAGATGGCTCAGTGGTTAAGAGTACTGGCTGCTCTTCCAAAGGATCCGGGTTCAAATCCCAGCAACCACATGGCAGTTCACAGCTGTCTGTTATTGCCAGGAGTGGTAGCACACGCCTTTAATCCCAGCACTCAGGTGGCAGAGGTTGGCAGATTTTTGTGAGCTCAAGGCCAGCCTGGTCTACATAGTGAGTTCAGGACAGCCAAGGCTACACAGAGAAACCGTGTCTCAAGAAAAACAAAAACAAGCCAGTCAACGGAAACAGATGTAAGGATTCTGCTTTTGTCAGGGTTGTAACAGCCTCAAACTGGCTCTCACTGACAGACCTCCTTTCTGCTCTCTGACTTCTGACCAAAGATGTAGGATTGGCCTTTATGTTTTCTTTTAAAGGCTTGAATTCTATGTACAGTTCACACACTTTGATATATCTGGAATTTAGAAAAGAAAGGCAGAAAGAATGATATTTGATGCTTTTCAGAGTTCACATCAGGACCAAGCCTTGTATTGTGGGTCAAATGCCAATAAAAGGAAAGAAAAAAAAAAAAAAAAAAAAAACTCGGTCACCACATATTTAGGAAGATCACTTTTATTCTGTCTCTGAAAGAACTTTCTGTTAAAATTAAAATGACAGTATATCGGGCTAGAGAGATGGCTCAGCGGTTAAGAGCAGTGGTTGTTCTTCCAAAGGACCCAGGTTCAAATCCCAGCACCATATGGCAGTTCACAGCTGCCCTGTAATGGGTGGGCGTGATAGCACATGCCTTTAATCCCAGCACTCGGGAGGCAGAGACAAGTGGATCTCTGTGAGTTCAAGGCCAGCCTGGTCTACAAAGTGAGTCCAGAATACACAGAGAAACCCTGTCTTGAAAAAAACAAAAACAAAAACAAATTGATGAGAGTATATCTTTAGTGACCAAAATGATTGTGTGGGGCCACTCTGAAAGTCACCATAACTAAGGGCTAAGTGTTAAGTACTCCATTTATGCATATGTCATATAATTCTCACAAATACACAAGGGACTTTTTAATCGTCTATTCCTTTTGGTGAGCTATAACTGGGCTCAGAGATAGAAGATGACTGAGAAGAACGAGAGGGGGAAATAGAAAGAGAAACCACAAAGGAACTTAAAAACTATTGGCTGCATGCTCAAAGATCAATGTATTGTGTTTCGATAGGCATTGGGGACACAAAGAAATAAAATATCACCAGATTCCTACTCCCAAGGAACTGAAAGAAAAAGCTAGGGGAAAGAGAGAAAACATTAATAATAATAATAATAATAATAATTAATAATGTCAATTATCAACACATTTCAGTCAGAAGTATTTATTGACTTCTTGGTATGTATTAAATATTGTACTTATTATAAGGGACAGTCCTCTTCTTATAGACTTTTTTCTAAAAGGAAAATTAGACATTCATCAAATAATTACATCAATTTAAAACTGCAATTGAATGGAATAAAACACACCAGATGGGATACAGACTGACAAAGGATTAGTATCCAGAATATATAAAGAACTCCTACACATAAGACACAACCAATAGATGCACTGTCAAATAAACCAATGGCCAATTTTTTAAAAAGAAGAAAGGCAAATGGCCAATAAACAAAGAAAGTATGTTCCTATCTCTCTCTCACTTGTAAACAGGGAATTGCAAATTAAAACATTGAAATGCCATTTCACACCCATCAGCTTGGCAACGATTTTAAAGTTTGACATTAGCAAGTGTTGAGGATGTGGAACATGGGGGAACTCTCAAGTAACACATGGAACTGTGAATTAGGACAACCACTTTGAAAACCCACTGAGCCATGCCCAACGATGCTGCCAGCTTCCACGTCCTGAGCCCAGTAATTCTACATTCAAGTATCTACCCAAAGTCTGCTTTCATACCCGGGAATGGGATTTTTTTTAAAGCTTTTATAACATTGTTTCTAACAGAAAAATAAAGTGAAAATGAGCTAAATATCTTCCAGAAGGAGAGTGGAAAATAAAGTGTGCTGAACGTATATAATGGGCCCTTGTCAGCACTGCAAAAGTATAATCGGGAAATACATACATTAAGGTGGATTCATGCTGCCTAGTGAAAAAAAAGCAAGTTACACAATATATATTCAGTCTACTAGCATCTCTTCAACGTTTAAAATCTTTTCAGATGAGTCCATAAAGTGCCTACAGGCACCAACATATGGAGAGAAAAAACATAAAAGCATGCGTGGGAATGAAGAAGCGCCAAAGTGCTTTGGAAAGGGACAGAACTTGGTTTAGAGGACTCTATACAGACCCAAAAGGGTGTGTGTCCTTCTAAGACACTCTGGATTCGATAGGGGAAGTGTTACGTTTTAACAAAGGAAAGAAAGCATGTGGTATAAACAAGTAGTTTTTATAAGCTTTTTTATTTTATTTATTTATTTATTTATTTGTTTATTTGTTTATTTATTTATTTATTTATTTATTTATTTATTTGGTTTTTCAAGACCAAAAAATTTCTCTGTGTATCACCCCTGGCTGTCCTGGACTCACTTTGTAGACCAGACTGGCCTTGAACTCACAGAGATCCACCTGCCTCTGCCCCCCAAGTGCTGGATTAAAAGCGTGCACCACCACGTCCGGCATGTAAGCATTTTAAAAATGTTTGTGTGATCTTTAGATTTCTTTCTCTCTCTTTTTTTTTTTTTTTTTGTTTCGAGACAGGGTTTCTCTGCGTATCCTTGGCTGTCCTGGACTCACTTCTTAGACCGGGCTGCCTCGAACTCACAGAGATCCACCTGCCTCTGCCTCCCTAGTCCTGGGATTAAAGGCGTGGGCTGCCAAGCCTGGCAGCTTTAGATTTCTTAAATTGGCCTCTGAACTATCAAAGGAATATTTGATTGAGTCGAGGTTGGGTTGGAGTGGGTAGAAGGGGAAGGCTGGGGGGAGGATGTCTTTGGATGGGGGAGGAGACTGAAGAAAAGAAACCGGTGGAAAGGTGCTCCATGTTGAAAAAGTCCTGCAATGGGAAGAAAAGAGCGGAGTGAGGGGTGGGGGAACACAGACTTTTGGTCACTTAGAAAGGTTGCGTGTCTCCTCCCAGCTTGACAAAATCGGGGCCCAGAAACATTTCATACAGCCGGATAGGAGAACGGGGATGGGGAGGGGAGGAGGACACATCCTTGAGGGGAGACTTGAGTTCAGCAGAGGAGGAGGAAGGTAATCGGAGGTGGAGTAAGCACTCAACACCTTAAATAGCGCGACCCAGGCAGGATCTATGATGGGACTGGTTTATGAGGTCTTAGAAAATGGCAGCAGACCTGCATGCCCAGGAAGATAGGGAGGGCCTGGAGCTCCAGGCCTCTCCGCAGAAGCTGCAAGGCTTAGGCTGACAGGGATGTGGGAAGCTCGGGAGACAGGACAGACTCAGGAGACCTTGGAGAGAAACACATTTAATAGCCAACGGAGGGAGGGTACTTTACAAGGTCACAGAGTCGCTTAGACAGGAGTAGTCACTGCAGGGAGAAACATTCAGAACGCCTCGCAAGTGATCGGGTGGGTGGTGTCACCTTCACTGCTATGGAGATGGAGAGGAACCGGGACAAGATTCAGCGAGTTGGAGGTGCGTGCGTGGAAAGCAAAGTGGACCTGCGGGGCGTGCACCGGGCGCCGCGGGCGAGTGGGAGGCGCCAGAGACCGAGGAGCAATCCATCAGAACAGCGCAAAGGGAGCAGAAACTGAGCTGGGGGCCCCCGCGGGAGGATGAGGAATGGGCTTCGGGGGAGGATGGAGGACAGGGACGAGGAGGATTATGAAGATGCAGAGCAACCTCTGCGGGGCTTGCGGGGCGCCAGGCTGGGCGGGGCGCGGACCGCGGAGCAGGCAGGGGTGGGCACCTGCGGCTCCTGGACCAGGCAGCGATCGGAGACCCGGGTGCGACCCGCAGCAGCAGGAGCGGGTCTGCTGACCCTGACACGTTCTTCCCGGCCGCCTCGGAAAGTCCCGCACCCACGCAGCGGGGTTACGGCTCGTGGTACCACCAGGCCATACCAAGCCACCGCAGGCGCCCGGCGTGCGCAGGCCGCGCCTCTGGGGCCCGCGGGTCCGGCGACGTCACCGAGGCTCTGACTGGCGCTAACCCGGGCGCGGGTTTCCTCCCGGCAGGTCAGGGTCCTTGCAGCCCGCCACCATGACCTTGGCCCTCCTCCCGGGGACCTCGATTTTGCTAATTCGGGAAGGCTATTTGTCCTTCAGCTACTGCTAAGGATGCGAGTTTATGTTTAAAATAATAAAGTTTTTTTTTAAAATAATTCCGGGAAATAGCCAGACTGGAGAAACTGACTAATAATAACCAGCCAACTAGAGCTCTGCTCTGTATTCAGCGCTCTTTAGGACAATAATGACAACAGCCATAATAGCCACAGTTTATTGAGCGCTTACTCTGCCACCGCAGTGTTAAGCGCTTTGCGGGCAACAACCCTCGGAGGTAAGTGCCGCTATGATCCCTATTTTTTCAGGAAACCAGGGCAGAAGAGGTTAAGGACGCTGCCCCAGGGCACACAGCTAGCTGAGGTCAATGCTAGAATCCCAACCTAGGCTGTCTGTTCTCATAAGATCCTCAAGCCAACCCGCTAATGGGTCGGGAGCATTCTCTCCATCTTAAAGATGAAGAAAACAAGGCACATGGAATTTAAGTACCTTGCCCAAGGTCACCTAGCTGGATGAGGCAGAAAGCGAACCCAGGGCTCCTCTCTCGGTCCGCAGGACCCTCGGTCTTGGCCGTAGGCGACGCCACTTCCAAACCACTTCCGATAGCCGCGCAGGCCTCTGCCCCGGCTTCCGGGAGGCAAAATCAGACCCTGGTGGTTTGGGTGGATTTCTGCAGCCTCCACTCAGCTGCTGGACCCGGTGTTGTAGGGGAGCGTCCTTGCTCTGCCTTCAGACGTAGGATGGGGACGCCTCTCCTGGAATCCAGTCCCCGACCGGGCGGCGCGATCCTGAGAAGGGAGGGATGGAGCGCGGGCGGAGGCAGCGGAAGGGATCCCGATGTGACCAGCGGCGGGTCCGGGCGCCGCATTTGCCTCCCGCCGCCAGCAGAGGGCGCTGCCTCACGCGCATGGAGTTTCTCTGCTCCCAGCTCTGCCGGCTGCGGCTTTCCTTCTCCAGGTGAATTCCCCCCGCCTCCGCCTCCGCATTTTAGACCCTCGTCTTCAGACTGAGCGACTGATACCCGTTCAAGGCTTCCCAAGTCCCAGCCGCTCCCATCTTGTTCTGCTAAGGGGCAGGGACAGAGCTTCCGTTCGGTTAAAAGGCCTAGGTGTTTAAACGCAAATTACGCTCGGTCGAATTCTGGCCTCTCCTTCCGGTGAGCCCGTGGGTGTTTTAAAAGGGAGGCAGATCCTCCACTTGAAATAGATAACGAATTTTCTTTCCTTCTCCAAAACGGGAGATGGTGACTAAAAAGGGAGCCGACAGATGAAACGGTCTATTTTCATAATAGCCACCACCGTATTAGTTGGTCCTTACGCGCTGGGCCCTTTTTAGACCTTGACTCAACTATGTCCTGGACTTTGTGGGTCACGATTCCTGTTTGACGTAAAGTCAGAACTAATAAGTAGTGAGGCTGGAATTTGACTAGGAACTCCTTTCCTAAGAAAGCCACATTCCCAATACCCAGACTGCACAAGTGGACACAATTGATCGAAAGGTGTGGGTTAAAACCCCAAATCTAGTGCTTAGAAATACTGTACCTTGGAATTGGGGGCTTGGACAACTTTCTGAGCCCGCTTTGGGACTCAGATCTCTGAAAAAGAAAAATAAAATCTAAAGGGGCCATGAGAGAGAGAGCTGGAGGCTTTTGCTCTCATTTGGAAGAACATCCAATGAGGCTAATTCTCTTTCTGTGTCTGGGCTCTGAGGAAATAAAGGTGGATCTAGGAAAATCTGAAAAATACAGAAGGAAGGGGGAAACCCTTTCTGTGGTTTTTACTTTAAACTAAGACTCATTTTGCTATTTGTGCTATATTTTTAAATTAACATGGCTCTCCCCACCCTTGAAGTTGGCACACAAATAGCAAAAACAGAAGGAAGGCCAGCTAGCAGCTTTAAATGTGGTTCTCAGGAAGGAGGGCCCTGACTTAAAAAGGAAACGAGAATTAAATGAGGTGTCTTTAGTGTCTCAGAGACAGACTTTCCGCGAGGCATTTAGATCATGGCTCTTAGAACAGGAATGTTGTCTGGGTCTAGTGTCTAAATGGGAGAGCTTGGATGTAGAGACTGAATCTTCGTTTTCGAATAGGCCCGCATTTCCAGCCATCCGGGTGTAAAAGACAGTTTCAGAGGGATTTTTCCTAGCTCCTGGAACTGTTACTCAGACCCCTTATTTTTCCAGAGTTTGTTTTGGAAATTCAATACAGGTGAGGCTACCAGTGATCACATAGTTAGGCATGATTATGTAGAATGACTGCTTGACTATATAGCATTACCAGCTGGTGGCTTTTCCAGACAGGGAAACCTGTGAAAGGATCTCATGAGACTTGTCACCTAGTAGCTGTCTCTATTGCACTATGGTCTTTAAGCCAGAAGAATTAGCACTCTTCACCCAACACAGGAGAACTCAGACTGTCCTCAGCTGCCTCCTGGGGAAAAAAAAAATAGTGGGCTTCTTTGTCCTCCCGGGCACCGCCGCCTTTCCTTCTGTCAGAGCATTCGTTACACAGATATGTGACAACAGGCTGCAATATACTGACACTAGGGGTATAGCAAAGACCCCAATGTGAGCCCAAGGCTCATGGCTCCATGACATTAACAACTGGCTTCTAACTCCCATTCCTTTGGCACATAAGAGCACAGCTACTCAGACAGAAACAGACAGGGCCGTATTTATGAAGCACGTATTACAGTGAAAATCTCAGACTGACCCAGTACTCCACTACTGACAGGAAAATGCCACTTTAAACAACACTGACTGTTAGGACACACTGGATAAAGCTTAGCAGGGCTCCCAGGCATTTTTTAAGCGCTGCATCTTGGAATTAAATCAGTCACAATAATCAGGAGCAGGAAGAACACAGGGCTTTTGTTAACTCTTAAGATTATTCAATCAATACAGATCTTCACCATCCACACCCTAAAGAAGACAGAATACTTAAGGTAAAATGCCAGGGTTTCGTTTTTTCTTCTCCCTGGAAAATCCATTAACATTGTATGATCTTGGCCTTGCCCTATTTTTAAAAATGAAAAGAATTGAAGGTAAGATTCAGACTGTCCCTGGATTCCTAACCGGTACTCTCTCCCTGTGTGCTGGGACTGGCATCCAGGGATATGTGTGTGTGCCAGCGAGCCTACTGAGCTACGTCCCCAGGCCCCTTAGTGTTCTTAACATTCCACCCCCAAGACTGTCCCAACCCTTCTAGGTGCAGTATCATTTCTTTCCCTTTGAGGAAGACACTGGGATTAGAACCTGGAAGCGTGAGAGAGATGCGCGAGGCAAATTTTTCTGCGGATCCCACAGGCTTGAATCATTTCAGTCAAGGAAGCTATATAGGCGCCGCCTATGAATGATTGTGTGGTCCTGCAATCTCTGTCTGAGACGCCAAATCTCACCACACTGTGATATGCTGAAAAGTAGATATATCTGGAAAGGGCGGTGTCTTCCTACAGAGAAATTTCAAATGGCCAGAGGGCCTTCTTCCTAGCTCAGGGTCGTCTGCACGTTCAGCTGCCCAGGATACAAAGCTGGAAACTCTCCTAGTGCATTCCTGCTGGAAGCTTCCCAAACCCTTTAGGGAGCCGGCTGCAGCGCTTAGTCTGGGGAAATGAGTTTTTGCACTTTCACAGAGTGTGAAATTCCTCAGGGGCATTCTTGTACTCGGAAAGAGAAATCAAACCGAGCTCTTTCCTTCAGGGTCCTTGCCATTAAGAAAGTAAATCGAATACAGTTCAGCGCGTCCTGCCTGCAGCCGGGAGTGGCTGGGGGCAGGAGCAATAGTCCCTGGTATATCACCTTGCCCCGCAAGCTCGAGATTTTTGGAGCTTGTGTCGTCGGCGTGTATACACAGAGAGATACAGCCAATGAGTCTAAGCTACCGAGGAGGAGCTCAAAACCTCGCTGTCTTCCTAGAAACCCGCTGCTTGCTGTCTGATGCAACAGTTTGCAACGCAGTTCTGGGAGTGGAGGCCTGCGGTGCGGCACCAGGGCCCGGTCGAGGCGCATGCGCTGGCTGCGCCCTGCCCCGCCCCGCGGTAGGAAGCTTTTCTCCAGATGTGCGGGGCGGGGATGGGGGCGGAGCTAGAGGCGCGAAGACCTTTGGCAGCTGGCGCCTGCGATCTGAGCTGAATTAGACTTCTCCCGAGGCATTGGCTGACTGACCCAGTGATCCAAAAAAAAAATCAGAGAGGCCCGAATCGCCCCAAATGCGCCTGGATAGAGAAGTTGGGAAGAAGGGAAGGGAGTCTGCCTCTCTTTCCGAGCCTCCGGATCTCTGATGCTGTCCCACCTATCTTGCAGTAAACGTTTTATTTACGGGAGGGAACATCAATATGTTCACACAAGTTGCAGCCTTTCAGATATCACTATTGTCTCCCATATCCACATTCCACCTGTATTATGGATTTTAATTGACTTTTATTAACTGTTTCTCTAAATTAACTTTAAATCGATTCCCTTTTTTATGTATCCTTGCCCCAAGCAATAACATTAGAGAAACCACAGCTCAGAACTATTCAAATAAAAAACTGTTTTCACGTTAGCTAAAATTGTCTTACCTACCACACTGGGGGTGTCTGGAGGTAACAATAACCATTGTACTAAGGCTTTGTCAATGTTTGCAGAATTACTCTAAGCATACTACACATCCAACTGCTTCATGATGCCTTAGGAAGTGGATGTTTTCTACATCTTTACAGAGAAAAAAAAGGGGAGGCCCAGAGAAGTTAAGTAATTTGCCTGAGATCATAGAGCTAGAGGCAAACTCCATTAGCCTGCTTCCAGAGCCTCCCTTCAAAAGTCCAGTTCAGGGCTGGAGATTGGGTTGGGGCTAAGAGCACTTGTTGTTGCAAAGAACCTGTGTTCGGTTCCCAGCCCCCACATGGAGGCTCATCACCTTCTCATGCACCAGCACGTGTGGTGCACAGACAGACATGAAGGCAAGACACTCACACACATAAAAATAATAAAATAAATCCAAAAGTCCAATGCAAAAAGGACCCAAGGATTTCTCCAAATCCCACCTCTCTTTCAAAGCCAAGCTCAAATGCCAGGATCTGCATGAAGACCTCCAAAAACCTATTGTCATGGGAATATGGCCATAGGAGGGAAGAGTTATCCTCAACCAGGGTTCTATACTAGCTCTGTTGTTAACAGCTGTGACATGAGCCTTTGTTGTCTTAACTGAGCAATGGCCATGGCATAAGCTTCTTTCTTTCTTTTTAAAGATTAGTTACCTACTCAATCATATCTCCATACAGTTTTATTTATGTTTTATATAAATGGGTGGTTTACCTTTTTGTAGTATATGTCTGCTTACCACTTGTGTGCCCTGAAGCCAGAAGAGAGTACCTTATTCCTTAAAACTAGAGTTACAGAGGGTTGTCAGCTCCTGTGTGTGCGTTGGGAACTGAATCCAGGTCCTCTGAAAGATTAGCCAGGGCACTTAATAGCTGAGCCATCTCTCCAGCCCCAGTAATAGTTTCTTCCTGATGTTTTAAAAAACAAACTAGAGTCTGGCGTGGTGGTGCACGCCTTTAATCCCAGCACTTGGGAGGCAGACGCAGGCGGATCTCTGTGAGTTCAAGGCCAGCCTGGTCTACAAAGTGAGTTCAGGACAGCCAAGGCTACACAGAGAAACCCTGTCTCCAAAAAACCAAAAAGAATAAAAATAAAAATTAAATAAACAAACTAAAGTAGCCCAGACATACTATTTTGCCAGTGAAGACTCAGGAGCCAGATGCTGGGTTGAAAACTTGCTAGTTCAGACAGGCAGAGAAAGCACCCAGCTGAGGTTTCTATTCCATCAACAGCCCAGCCAAAAGCCCTAAGCTAAAAAGCCCAGAAGAACCTAGAGGAAGAAGCCTAAGAGGAAAAAACCTCTGAAGGAACAAAGAATTTGAACTAGTCTGAAGGAACAAACCCAAAGGAACCTCCCTCTCTGAAAGAACTCTTTCTCCACGATGTCTTAAATACCCTCAGCTCAATGTTCCTCCTTTTGGCTTAATCTCCGCCTTTTGACCTAGGGTTAACTTAATTAATGCTGTTTACAGAGAACTCTTGAATTAAAGGTGTGTGCTTAGAGGTGAGCCACACCATAACTATTTGTTTACAGTAAACAGAAAGCTCTTGGATTAAAGCCAAGCCATCCCATAATTACAAACAGATTTATCAACTCAAAAACTTGGGGTTCACAATGTGACCAAATATTCTGCAGCACCATCCCACATTTTTGGTCTGGCCAACTCAGTACTCATTCCCCAGCCTACAGAGTCTTCTACAATAGGGTTTTCTTCTGAAGTGAGATGGGTTTGAGGACACCACTGTTCCGCAGTGACCGCTTCCCCACTGAACCGAAAGCTTGAGCACACAGCCTGTACTTGGGTTGCCACTGTGTCTCCAGTGCCTCTCTCAGAATCTGGGCACAAGGGAAAATGATACCCAGTAAAATCATGTTGAGGGGGCTGGAGAGATGGCTCAGAGGTTAAGAACACTGGCTGTTCTTCCAAAGGTGCTGAGTTCAATTCCCAGCAACCACATGGTGGCTCACAACCATCTACAATGAAATCTGGTGCCCTCTTCTGGAGTGGATGTGTACATGCAGGCAGAACACTGTATACACAATAAATAAATAAATCTTAAAAAAATAATCATGTTGAGGGACTGGAGAAATGGCTTAGCTGTTAAGAGTGCTGACTGCTCTCCCAGAGGACCTAGGTTCAATTCCCAACACCTACATGACAGCTCACAACTGTCTGTAACTCCAGATCCAGGGGAATTGGCATCCTAACACAGATATACATGCAGGCAAAACACCAATGTACATAAAAATAAATAAATTTTAATAAAATAAAATAAAATCATGTTGAGTCACTGATCAGAGAACGCTGAATAGAGGACAGCCCTTACTTCCCTGTCCCAGAGGGATGGAAACTGTTGAAGGAAGGTCTCATACACTGCTTCTGATAAGTTGATTTCAATGCTGAGATCCGGTTACCGCCCCTTCTGAGGCATTCTCTCTATTGATTAATAAAAGTCACTTATGGCCAATTAGCTGGGCAGAAAGAGTATAGGAAGGTGGGACTTCCTGAGATGGAAACAGGAACCCTGCATTTTACACAGAAGAATCTCTCTTTCCGCCAGGAGACAGGGAAGCAGACAGATGTGTTTGAGAGCTCTGCAAAGGTACAGCAGGCCACATAGTGGTTTGGGATTAGGTGGTCCGGGTTAATTTAGATTAGCTAGTTGAGAGTCTGCCCAGCTAAGGGCTAAGTGTTGAAACATTAAAAGGTCTTGGTGTACTTAATTATTGGGGAAAGGGTTGCAGTGGCCTATAGGCCGCCAGTCAAAGCAATCCAGGCCCATCGGCCTCCCTCAGAACCTGGGCAGCTGTTCCTCCAGGCCTCTGGCTGTTCTGCTGGTCTAATATATTAGTTTATAGTTATTAATAAGTATCCAGCAGCTACCCAGCCAGTTTTACTGCCAGACCACACCACCAGGCCATCCCTCCAGGCTTACAGGCTTCTAAGGCAAGTCAGGCCTGGAGATCTCCCACTGCTTCCCTAATCTTACAGTTTATACTTATTAATAAATACAATTGATAACTAAGTTGCAGTTTCAGAAAACATCTCCCAGAGAACACAGAAAGACCCTCTGGCCTGTTTGAGGGTCCTTCTCCAGGTACTATGACTCCAGAAAACAAATCCCCACAGGCTTTTGGTTGGTGACACATAAGAGGCAAAAATGATGACAAGGGCAAAGATTTGAACTCAGGAACCTCTCAGGATAGATGAACTCAGCCCCAGTTCTCCAGTGGTCTTGCCACTGCAGTGCTCTAGAAGCATCAGCTACTCAGCACATGCCAAATACAGATGCCCCCTCAGCCATCTTCACAGCCACAGGAAGCACAGCCCTACTTAACTTTAGTGAGTGAGGAAATGGACGGCCAGACAGGCTAAGCTGCCACTGAAGTCACCCAGACATTTAAGCCATCTGGAAGTAAATTCTAATACTGCTTTTAACCAATATGTAGAATTATTACCACTCTTTTTTCCAAAATTCACCTCTCACAGTCTTCTCCGTGACCCCTGGCTCCCTGAAAGTTCCATAGGGGCTTCCAGTTGGTCCCCACCTCATCCCTCATCCTTACATACACCTCCTCTCCACCTAGCAAAGGTTGGGACAAGGTTTCTACCTTTGCCTTTTCACTTTCCTCTCTGAACCAAAGTAGCCCATATACATACATACATACATACATATATAATTTTTATATACATATGTATATATAAAATTCCCAAAGAATCCTGTGTGTGTGCATGATATGTATTTAGAAGCCAGAGGTTGACAACAGATATCTGCCTCAGTTGCTCAATTGCTTGCTCTCTCTCTCTCTCTCTCTCTCTCCCTCCCTCCCTCTCCCTCTCCCTCTCCCTCTCCCTCTCCCTCTCCCTCTCCCTCTCCCTCTTGAGACATGTTCTCTTATTAAACCTGGAGCTTGCCATTTTGGCAGAGTGGCTGATCAACAAGTCCCAAGGAGGATCTGCCTGTTTCTATCCTATATCTGGGGTCACAAATGCATGCTACCACATCCAGATTTTTATGTGGGTGCTGGAGATCCAAACCACTTTACCCAGTGAGCTGTCTTCCAGCCCTTTTTTACTCCCTCATTGGCCATGGAATCACTCAGAAATTCCACTCATCAGCCTGGAAACTGATGGGGGTCCCTGCAGGTGTCAGACAGGGACGTGATCCCAAGGAAGAGATAGGATGAAAACCTGGTGCAGATTGACTTCATCAACCTGGATCAGACTTTGGGGAACCCAATGCCAGGCAGTTCTTTGTCAGCATATTTAAAACACAGTACAGGGACTGGAGAGATAGCTCAGCAGTTAAAAGTACTGGCTGCTCTTCCAAAGGACCCGAGTTCAAATCCAAGCACCACATGGCAGCTTACAGCTGTCTGTAATTGCCGGGCGTGGTGGCACACACCTTTAATCCTAGCACTCAGGATGCAGAAGCAGATGGATCTCTGTGAGTTCAAGGCCAGCCTGGTCTACAGAGTGAGTCCAGGACAATGAGGGCTACACAGAGAAACCCTGTCTCGAAAAACAAAAAACAACCCTCCCCCCAAAAAACAAAAACAAAAAAACAACCCACAGTACAATTTTGGTAAAAGGTTTCCAGGCAACAATCAGTTCAATTCCAGGTGCACAATAAAGCTTAAGGTGTGACTACATAGAAACCCTTCAACAAAGTACATGTGGCCATGAGGGAGGGGTTCTACAGCTAAAAGGCCTAGTCTCTGGCTAATAAATAGCATACAGGTCAGCAGTCCAAAAAGTACATGTGACATCTCCCCTAAGGATGGGTAATGGTCTGTGGGGGAAGAGTCTGGGATAATCATTTTGGGGAATTTGGGTGAGGTCTGTCTCTATAGTAAAGGTGGGTGAGGTGAGGTCTTCCTCCACAGACAGAAAAAAGTCACCAGGTTGTTAACAAAATCCTCTCTCAGCTTTCTGGATGGAGTTCAGGTATTTTATTTTTATCTCCTCCATTGAGGAAACACACTTGCGTGACTAACATTTCTGGTTCTCTTAGCGATTCTCTGTGAGTGAGTACAAGGACCTCTGTACCCCCCAACAGGAAACTACATATCCCAGAATGCCATTTTCTCCTGGAAAGAGAACAAAAATCCTATGTCAGCCATGTGTCTCCTATTTTGGGGTCGGAAAATTTGGTCACTAGCTTGGATAAAGATTGGTATGCCCTTAGACTTAATTCTTCTGGCCCCAGGCTGACATGGATTTCCCAGGCCTCAGAGATTAGGGGAGGGGACAAGTTATTACAGCACACAAAACCTTCAATTAAAAGCATGCATGAAAACTTGGCATGCAGCTTCAGAAAGAGTGAGGACCACTGTCCAGGAGGCCCATTTTCTCTCTGCAGCAGCCCTTACCACCACCACCCCTTCCCTCTCTTCACTTCCTTTCTTCCAGATTCTTCTTTTAATTGTACCACTGAACCACTCCCTTGTCCTCATCACCACCCCCATCCCCACACCCATGCTTTAACCATTTCGTATAAAATCCAGCCCACCAGACTGAGGTTTCCTTCCACCCAAATGTTATTTTCAGAAGGAGCCATTGAGGTTGGTGAGTAATTGCAGCGTTGGGCCTCTGCAAGCCAAGCTGAAAATAATCAGCAAGGCAGATGGGGTGGGAAGAAAGTGGTACCCTTCCACTAAAGAGTGGGAGAAATCCAAACGGGGTGAGTCAGAGAGAGGCAAGCGCCAGGCTGGGCCGGCTGGGCTGATGGCCTGGAGTTCAGTTAAGGGGAAACCGCCCAAGGTGTTGGACCCTTTGACTGAGGCCCAATCCAAAATGGTTCCTGGCTGCACATCACAAATCCATATTTCTTGTGACAGCCACTATGCTCCTGCTCTTACTCACTTGGGCCATGGCAGCCCGGTAGGCCACATTGGAACCTAACTGTGCCAGCTGACTTACTTGCCTCTCCAGCCGGGTTTCTCAGCTTCAACACTCTTGACACGTTGGGCTGGATAATATTTTGTGGGGAACTGCCCTGGCCTGGAAGGATGTTCAGGAGCGTGTCTGGTCTCTCCTCCCTTGATGCCTTTTGCATGCACATGATCAGTCATCACAATCAACCATGTCCTCAGATGGCCAGTGTGCCACTGGTTCAAACCCGCTCACCCAGTGGGCCTGGATCTAGACTGTTGGTCAACTCTTATTTCCAAGTGCAGCTTGGGTGCCTGAGCCTAGTGAGAGTACCTACCAAGTGCCAGTCTCTGTCCTCAGTACTGATAATTGAGCAGGAAACAAGGCAGACATGGCTCCTGCCCTCAAGAGAAATGACAGGCTTTCTGAGACAGCAGTCATTCAACAACCTTCAGGGACAGATATGGAAAAGAAAGATAGGAATCTAGAAAGGATTCTGACCCAGATTGTGGGAGGCAGGTGAGGCTCCTGGAGAAATGAGGGCTTGTCCAGGTAGAGATTAGAGGGGAAGGGCGCTCTGCAGTACACAGACGGAGTGTTCGGATGCCTTGAGAGACTGCTGTACATTTAAGACCTAGAGGAGTCGGCCATAGACCAAGCTCAGGACAGCAGGATGACATCTTCTCCTCTCATCCCCCAAACTTGCATTTCCTGTCCTCTTTTTTTGTGTTCCTAGCACAGGCATGTAAACTTAGGATCATATTTAACCATCTTTCAACCACCACCCCCTCGTCCTCATTCAACCCTCTTCAGTCAACCAGTTCCCAAGTTGTGTCATTCTGCCACGGGCTAGAATGCAAACTGTCTCGCAGCCTCTGTTCCCACCAAACCCTGATGTGATGCAGGCTGTCTTCTTACTCACTCAGATTTGTGAAATAGCTTCCCAGCAAGTCATTCTCCAGCCGCTAGCTACCTCAGAGAATTGTCTTAATCCTCAGAGATTTCCAAAGGCCTGTCACACAGCTTGCCTCCTTCCTGGGGCTTTCAGGTGCCCTTCCTTGACCAATCCCAACAGACCTCTAACCTGTTGCCCTTGGGCTACATGGCACCTCTAGCCACACCCTGAGAGCCTCCACACATCCAGTTTTCTGCTCTCTGTCTAAATGCCCTTCCCAAATGAAACGAACTCTCTGCACATTCCTCCCTCACTGCAGATGCCTCCACTTAATCCTTCCTTCTGTCTTCATTGGGCTTTATATTGCTCTTATATTGCTGCTATGTGACCATTTGTCATGTTGGCCCATAATTAGCTGCTTGAATCTGTTTCTTCCTTCAGGGTCTGAGGGCCTCAGTAGGCAAATGAAGTAAACTGTGCTGGATGACTGACTGTCCAATGCACATTCCTCCTGTCAGCCTCCTAAGGGAGCCAAAGAAATGCAAAGCCCAGCATACAATTTCAAATAGCAGTAAGGCTGTTACAACAAGCTTCTACTTGAGCCTCAGTAGAAATGATCCTTTATGCAACTCAAGCATCAGCTCACAACCCTTCCCAAGAGTTGACTGGGGAACTCAGGCCTAAATTAGTCAGTGTGCAGCATAGACTTCCTCGATCTACAAATATCCACTCTCCATCTCTCCTTCTTAAAGAATAAAACTGTGGCTTAGAGAAACAGCTCAGTGGTTAGAGCACTGACTGCTCTTCCACAGGACCTGGGCTCAGTTTCTAGCACCCTCATGGGAGCTTGTAACTGACTCCAGTTCTAGGGAATATGACACCCTCCTCTGGCCTTCTTTGATACAAGGCACACCAGAGGGATACACACACACACACACACACACACACACACACACACACAACCATTCATGCCCATAAATTAAATGTTTTTGGTTTTTGTTTTTTTGAGACAGGGTTTCTCTGTATCTCCTTGGCTGTTCTGGACTCACTTTGTACACCAGGATGGCTTTGAACTCACAGAGATCCGCCTGCCTCTGCCTCCTGAGTTTTGCTGGAACTAAAGTCGTGCACCACCATTCCTGGCCATAAATTAAATTTAAAAATGAACAAACCTGATTTTTGACTGAACAGATGGCTGCTTTGCTGAAGACTACATTTCCCAGGCTTCCTTGCAGCTGAAAGAGGCCAGCAGTCTAAGTTCTTACCAATGTACAGTAAATGGAAAGTATTATTTCTAAGCTGTGCCCTCAAAGGGAATGTATGATGCTTCCCTAACCCTTCCCTTGTTCCTTTCCCTGATTAGGAAGTGACAGAAATTGAAGCAATCTCCTCAGAGCTAAAAAGGGAAGCCTTGCACAGATGACAGCCAAGCCTCCATCAATCTTGGATTGTTTTTAATCTAAACTCTTACATGAAATAGACATCTTTTTGTGTTGTGTTTGCATGTCTGTATTCAGAGGCAGTTTTTTCCAATACTCGACAAAAAAAACCTGGCCTTCCAGCTCTGAGGAACGGGCTCAGGACTGAGCATGTGATCTAATTAAGCCAGAAGACTGAAGGAAAGTGAGGTGAAAGTCTCTAGGAAGAATGTTCTTGTGTTTATAAGAGAGCTTCAAGGAACACCCATCCTCCTTTCTCTCCCTCTAGACCCTGTTGAGCCTGGAAACAGCTCCCAGCCTGAGGACAGAGCTACAGACAGAGGAAGGCAGGGGCAACAGGACTGAGGAAGGCACAGTCCAGGGACAGGCAGAGGTTCTTTTCCTGGGGGAAGTATGGTCATGGGCAGTGGGAGTCTGCTCACCAGTTCTTTACCCAAGAGACGCCCTGTGGCAGATGGGAATGGCCATGGGTGCAGGAGGTAGCTACAGAGAGAGATCTAGGTCCTAGTCATGTGCTTTGTTGGTCACGTTCATACCCTGCCTTTCTCTTCTGCTCAGTATCTTGGGAGAATTTCGTGCCTCATAGCTCCCTGCCCTCTGGTCTCTGACAAGAATCACTCCATGGATGGGGCTAGAGGAAGACAGGAGCAGGAAGGTGAGCAGTCTGGTATTGTCCTAATCCCCATCATCTGCAGAGATAACTGCTCTCTTTGTGGCAGCCCCAATTACTGAGCTCCGGGGCTCCCACCTCTGTCCTTTGCCTGTGCAGCCTGAGAGGTTAGAGGTGATTTTCACGACTGTTCACAGCACTCCACTCATGGCTTCCCTTTCTTTTAATTTTCCAACCATTTCTTTCATTGAACCGGGACTCTGATGACCCAACTTGACCCTGCCTGGCCCAGGAAAACACCACATGTAAGAGTGGGTAGGCCCTCATCCTGCAAGTAGGTCACCACAGTACTGTGGATGCCAACTCAGGTGATGATCATGCTGGTAGCTGTAGGACCCCGCTGTGTTCCACACATGAGTCTTGACGATAGGTGAGTCTGAGATGCCTTCTTGTCCATTGGGATTTACTGCTGCTCACATTCTCCTAGACTTAGAAAGAATTCCAGGAGGGCCACTTCATACCTGTGACTTCGGAGAATCACACAACCTCATGTATTTCAGTGTCTTCATCAAACTACGGAGAAGATTTCCATAAGGGTGACTTAAGACAACACTAAACACATTGCCTGACACCACTGTTGATGATGATGGTGATGGTGATGATGATGGTGATGATGGTGGTGGTGGTGGTGATGATGATGATGGTGGTGGTGGTGATGATGATGATGGTGGTGGTGATGGTGATGATGTTAATGATGAAGATGATGATGGTGGTGATGGTGATGATGGTGGTGGTGATGATGGTGATGATGTTAATGATGAAGATGATGATGGTGGTGGTGGTGGTGGTGATGATGTTAATAATGAAGATGATGATGGTGGTGGTGGTGGTGATGATGGTGATGGTGATGGACAACAACCTGGGCAGCATGATAGAGATCAGCAGCCTACCTATGAGAATATTCAGGAAGCATGGACAAGGGAAGAAAGGGAGCCCATTATGTGATTATCAAAGTTAGAAGTGCCAAGATTTGGGGTCTATGAGTCTAGGTCCACCTGCTGGTCTCTCCACCCCAAGGACTGGCACCATCTCCCTGACATCTCAGACTGAGCTATACTTCTCCCACCTATCACCCTCTATTATCCCCTCCCTCTCGTTGCTCACCATCAACTGTCACATTCCTGTCAGGAGGCTGCTCAGCAACCCAGGAAGGAGAGAGGCTTTGTGTTCCTCTGACACTTGAGGCCAAATCCTAGATCTGAGGCAGGAGGAGGCCTGAGGGTAGACACCAGCCTCAGATTCCCTTACCTCATGTTGCTGCTCTCCTGGTGAATGCAAAATGCATAGTCACTTCTGGCATATTGTCATGGTTTTTTTTTTAAAGATTTTATTTATTATGTATACAATGTTCTGTCTGCAGGTATACCTGCAGGCCAGAAGAGGGCACCAGATTTCATTATGGATGGTTATAAGCCGCCATGTGGTTGCTAGGAATTGAACTCAGGACCTCTGGAAGAGCAGTCAGTGCTCTTAACCTCTGAGCCATCTCTCCAGCTCCCACACTGTCATGTTTAACCCTCCAGTCACTGGGAGAGACATGATCCTTTGCCATCATTGGTACTAGCAGCATTCCAGTTTACTAAAGGCATCAAGCCTTGGGGATGTTAAGGAAGCTCCCTAAGATCACACACCCTGAAGGTGCCAGAGACAGAATTTAACCAGTTTTACATGATATAAGGCACACCCTTTTAATCCCAGCACTCAGGGGGCAGAGGCAAGGGGATCTCTGTGACTTCAAGGTCAACCTGGTCTGCAAACCAAGTCCAGGACAGCCAGGACTGTGACACAGAGGAACCCTGTCTCCAAACAACAACAACAAAGACACAGGCTACCCAGGCCTCCCTGGATGAATTAGTGTGTTTCTTTGCCTGTGGCCCTGTCATGGATGTTGACATTTGAGTCAAGGAGGTGAAGCCCAGTGGATTGCTCTCACAGCCAGTCTGCGTCAGTAAGGCCTGGTGTCTCTCTGGGATGCATGCCAAATGTTAGGAGCAAGGGAGAGACTTGAAAATAGTGATCCAAAAAGAGGCTGGTGCTGAGGAGGCTCTTCTTGTCACACATCCTCACAAGCAGACAGTGAAGGGCTGTGGATTTGGAAGGTAAGATGGATCGGCCCAGCATTGTGTCTGCTACTCTAATCCCTTCTCAGCCCCTGAGAGATATTTTCCTGGAGAGCAGACTGTGGACTCTGAAACCCTCATTCTCTGCAAACTCAGGAAAAGACAGACACCTTCAAGAGTCTTATCCCCAGACACCTACCTCCTGGAAAGCCATCTCTAAGTGTCCCCAGTCTTGCTGCAGGCTGAGTTTCTCATGACAGCACCAGATTTCATAATCTGGTGTGATATCAGGGATGTCAGCCCTGGAGTCCGTACCCATCTCGGCCTGGATGACTAGAGCTAGGATGCCGTGGAGAAGTGCCTTCATTGTCCTTCTGAGAGTCTGATTCCTATGGACAGGTGTCTGATAAAGGTGACAGAGTCCATCTCTTCCCCCCCCCCTCCCCTTCAACTTCTTCCTTCTGGATCCTCACTGCCTTCCCTGACCATTTAACCACCTTTGGAGGTCGGGATACCCTTTCCCAGAATCCTCCCCACACCGTGACCTCCGGGCCTACAGGAGACAGTGGTTTCACCATCCTTTGCTTGTGGCCTGCCCAGGACTAGCTCCCCTGAGAGCAAAGGGCTCAGAGACGGAGGCACAGGCCCCACCCTGTGTGTAAACACTAGTTGGGCACCGACTGACCTCAGGAGGGAAGTTCTGGCTGCTCCCTGCCTCTCCCAGCCTGCCACTGAAGTTCCAAAGGAAGTGCCAGGCTAAGCTTGTGCCCTGGCCCCAGGCTGCCTCCGTCCTGGAAATAGTCACTAAGAGCCAAACCTCTAAAGGTGGATGGAAGTTAAAAATTACTAACCCATGGCTTGCTGGGGCTGGTCAGGAGCACCCATGCTAACTTTGTGGCTCCTCTGCCCATGACTCAGGTCTCTCTAACTAAAATAGTTTCAATGATCATATATATATATATGTACATAGTACGTGTTGTGATTTTACTATGATCCACCTGAATCTAAGTCATGCAAATACCTTACCAGTGGGGCTGCAAAGGTGACTCTTAGCTACTAGACATCTCTCCAGCCCCATGGTTCCTTTCCTTACACAGAAGAGTAACATGGCATACATATATGCAGAAGAAAACACGTTAGAGCATATATGTATATATATATATATATATATCATTGTGAATGGACTCTACTTATTTCCTTAAAATACAAACTTTAATTACATATAATAAAATATTAATAGTTTAACTTTGGAGGGTAAGAATGTGTGCTTTATTATTGTTTGTGAAGTATTTTTCTGTACTGTCAAAATTTCTTTAAGTAAAAATGTTTTTAAATAAATAAGAATAAAGAATAAATAAGGGGCTAGGAATACAGGGGAGGCCAAAGCATAAGTCTAAGACAGGTGGGAACTTGAGTTCTTTCACACAGACATAAAATAAGACTAGCATGGTTTTACTGGGGGTAAGATTCACAAAAATTGCCGCACATAATGGGAAATAAAAGATATGCTAGGACCTGTCCTCTAGAAGCAAGCTGTTGGTGCACTAACGTGTTTTCTTCTGCATATATGTATGCCATGTTACTCATCTGTGTAAGGAAAGGAACCATGGAGCTGGAGAGACATCTAGTAGCTAAGAGTCACCTTTGCAGCCCCACTGGTGAGGTATTTGCATGACTTAGATTCAGGTGGATCATAGTAAAATCACAACACGCACTATGTATTGGTTTTTGTTTTCTTACTTAGAAAGTAATACACTCTACATTTGTTGTTGAAAAACTAGAAAATAGAGATGAACAGAATACCTACACCCCTGTAGCCTTACCTCCAGGAAATACTGTCTGCTGACATTTTCATTTTTTAGCATTTCTATCCACTTTTCATATACATTTTAGAATAAAATTGGGGTCCAGGAAGATGGTTCAGTGGGTAAAGTACCTGCTGGGCAAGCCCGGCACCCTGAGTTCTCTTCCTGGGGCTCATGTAGAGGTAAAAAGCGATAACTAATGCTATAAAGTTGTCCTCTGATCTCCACAAGTGGGCTGTGGCACACCCACCTGCACACATACACACAGTAATAGTAATTAATGACAAATTTAAATTTGCCAGGTGTAGTGGTTCACAACCTTAATCTCACAACTCAGGAGACAGAGGCAGATGAAGGCCTGTGAATACAAGGCCAGCCAAGACTATATTGTGAGAATTTGTCTCAAAAAATAAAATAAAATAAAATGTGCTATTACTACCACTATTATTACAGTCGAACTTCTCTGAGGAAGAAATCTAAAGAGATCCCCAGCTGTCCCCTGCACTGTGGCTCTCAGAACCTAAGATCTTGATCCGGAAGTCAGGACACTGTCTCTTTCCCTTTCTCCATCTAAAATCCTTCTTCTCTTTCTTCCTTTTTCAATTTTGGCAGGGTCTCACTATGTAGGCCAGCCTGCTTTGAACTCTCAATCCTCCTTCCTCAGTCTCGGGAGCGCTGAGATTATGGACTAATCTCACCACACGCATTCTAATCAGAAAGCCTGATTAGGACTAGTTTCTTCCTGCTGTCAAATGTGCTCCTTTAGCAGCAAGTGTCCTGCTTTGCCCGTTGCAGGCAGAATTACAGGAGTGGACAGGGCCTGGCAGACAGTGCCACCAAGGTGAGGCAGGGGAGGGATGCGAAGAACTTGAGAGTGTCCATTCACTCTTTTTTTTTTGTTTTTTTGTTTTTTGAGACAGAGTTTCTCTGTGTAACAGAGTCTTGGCTGTCCTGGACTCACTGTGTAGACCAGACTGGCCTCGAACTCA
This sequence comes from Lophiomys imhausi, assembly GCA_907164525.1. Taxonomy (NCBI): domain Eukaryota; kingdom Metazoa; phylum Chordata; class Mammalia; order Rodentia; family Muridae; genus Lophiomys; species Lophiomys imhausi. Next base: position 7,736,368 of record CAJQZJ010000309.1, on the reverse strand, counting down.
CAGAGATCCTCCTGCCTCTGCCTCCCGTGTGCTAGGATTACAGGCCTGTGCCACCAACCCGGCTCACCCATTCACTCTTTATTTGCGTTCCACAAATGCTCTCAAGCCCCTACATTGGGCCACATCTTTTCTAGGGCCTGAGTATGTCTCAAAGAAGACATGGTCCCCACCCTCAGGAGCTCAGTTAATGGTAAGTTCTCAAATGTTAGCCCTTTACTGTTAGCCTACAGTCCTGAAGCCTGCACCTCTCAATCTGAAACCATAGATGCCAGCACACTAGAGTCATTCAGTCTCCTCAAGTCACCTTAGTGACAGTCATGAGGGGCCACTTTGAGGAAGAAATGTCACCCCAGACTCCTGGAGGACAATCAAACCAGGCAATCCTGGAAGCTCTGTCTACTGATCCCAGAGCTGGGCCTCAGTTGAACCTTCAGCAACCACAAAACAACAGGCACAAGGGCTGGACATGAGGCCTGAATCTGAAGTTCAGCTCCACCCTCGGACACTCACTTCACTTCTGTCAGTCCCAGTCTGCTCATCTGTAAAACACGGGTAATCATATATGCTCCATTTGAGATTAGAGATTAACCTGCTTGATAGAGTGCCTGGCAAGCCATGTGTGCTACATTCGCTGTTACTAAATGAACTGAAACTCCCTCATTCAAATTGTCCCTGTGTAAGTAGTTAGAGTGAGGTCCTGAAAACCAGATGCACGGGATACCACATCCGGTCTGACTACTGATAGGTGCTCAATCACCGGTGTCATCACCGCCTTCAGCTTCCTATCTTATTTGAATTCTAGGCTTCAGGAGCAATGCAGTCTATTTACTATTCAACTTTAGAAATGACAACCATAGATTTTAGAGATCCAGAGTGTGGGCTTCATACCCACTCTTAGTGCCTGTCCCAGCACCAAAGAGATTCCTGCTTCCCACCCCTTTCAGATGAACATTTCAGTGGTAGGCAGGTTGGACATGGATGGGCAGTTTCAACCTTTTTTTTTTTTTTTGGCAGGGATGGTTTGTCCAAGTTTGGGTCTAGTTTCCCACCTCAAGGTTCAGAAAGCTGTGGAGGCCCCAAGGCTGTTGCTGTGAGGTGAGAAGGGATATGCAAGTCTCCGTTGATAATTACATTTTCAAGTGCTCACGGATGGTTCTGTTGCCATGGAGACACAGAAGGTACTTGAGTCGTGAGTCAGGTTCCTCTTTATTTATTAAAAAATAAAACCAACACCCTGACCTACAGAAGATGAAGCAAAGCTCAAGGAAGGGGCAGGTCAAGATGTCCATTGCCAGGGGAGATGAATCAGCCATGTTACGCACAGTCCTGGGGTCTCCTGACATCAGCCAATCCCTAGAAACATTATCAAAACATGGCTGGGGTGGTAGCAGTGCCAATGGTGGGCTATGGAAAACACAAACAGAAATCACACTGCTGAGTGGAAAACGAATAGGAGGGAACAGGCCCATTTTCTCAGCTCTGGCCCATGGGCACTCTGTCCTTTTCAGATACAGGAGATCTCCCAAGGATGAAGGGGCTGGTAGATTAATATAAGTTAGATTTAGTGAATATCTAAGTTTCTGATACAGACTCTTAATTCGGGGCATGAAGATCAACTGCTGTGAGCAATTAGCTTATCAGCTTATGGATGAAGTCAGGTGAAATGAGGGGAGTCTCTTTGGACTGAAAAACAAGGTTGAAGCCAGGTGAAAGAAGGAAAGACTTTATGACCTGGCATTGCTTTCAACTGATAAGTGGGCAGAGCCCAAATTAAGCTGAAGCAGGTGGAACAAGGAGTGATCCTATTTAAGGACAAGTGGATGACGCCAGAGGCGCGCGTGCGTGCTAAGGGCCCCGATATGAGAGAGCTCCGAGAGTCCTGCTGGAGAAAGTTCTGGTAGACCAATGGCCAGATCTCCCTGAGGCAGAAGGAAGCTGGTGAGCAGAGAAAGCCTCGGCAAGACAGCAAAAGGCCAAGGACTAAACCCTGTGGCTCAGCTTTTGCCTAGAGGGGTTTGACCTGTCCGAACAGTGGCCTGAACGGAACTGTGGCCAGCTTTAAAGACTGAGGCAGAACGGCAGAGTTGCTGATACGAAGGAAGTAAGGTGGCCTACAGACGCTGAGGTCTCCCAGAGAGAAGAAAGCCTCAAGCCTTATTTAAAGTGAGACCCTGACGAACCTGCGTCTGAGCTATTCCAGAAAAAGGACTGCTAAGTGCGTTAAAGAGTCTACCCCCGAGACTGGTTTCCTGACGACTGAGGACCTGCCCCAGAGACTGTATCATTCTAAAAGGGTATGAAAGTAGTTGTTATGATTATCAATAGGTTTAGTGGATAGGTTAAAGGGGTTGTAGGAATTTATAGGATTAATAGTTAAGAAATTGTTGGTGTTTGTTATAAGTGAATTTAGTAATAAATAAATAAGTGTTAAATAATAGTTTAAAAGTTCGGTTTCACAAGGACATTGTCACAGGCCAACCAGGGCTGAGGTGACCCTCCCACGTGTGACACAAGAGGAGTCTCCTGAATGAGGATTCAGGCTGAATCCAATAAATCCTCTGAGAGGAACAGAATCCTGGGAAAATAGGGGAGGCCTATTTTCCAGACCCTCTTCCAGGGCGCTGCTGTGTGAGACGGGCACTTTCTCCAGAGCTTCTGCAGAGGAAGAATAAGGCAAGAAGGACTCCAGCGTCCGTGGGCACTTCTGATGACACTCACCTTGCTCATCACCTCCTGGGAAGGACCATTGTAACAGTTACAGTGGCACAGGAATCCTCTCCTTGACTTGGAACCCGTCCCAGAATCCTAGACTTAGAAGGGACAGAAAACCTGCTCATTTGTCTGGAGTCACTGTTGATCCCAGAGACTGAGTAGGAGGATTTTATTTCTTCCTTTCCCTCTGATGTTGAGGTGGACTGGCCTCCTAAACCAGTGCTGGACACTACCCACTGCCTCACCGACTGCAGACGGCACCGTGATTAAGCCCAGGCGTGCTGAAGACAGGATGGCTGCGCTTAAGCTCTCTTTCTGCCACCTATAGCTATGTGACCGGAGTCCTGTTCCCCATATGGAGAGGTAACAAGAGAAAAAAAAAAAAAAAGCATTGTCCCAGTAAAGAGGTTTATCTAAAATACAAACCACAAGTGGGACATACTGACTCACTCTGGAGGCAGAGGCAGGAAGATCTTCACATGTTTTTGGCCAGCCGGGGCTGTAGAGTAAGACCATATCTCAGAAGGCAGGACAAAACAAAAGCAATGTCCACTGTGGTGTTGTCCCCTGAAATCATCACTAATTAGTGTTCCCATTTGCCTTTGTCCGGGATGGTGCATAGGTTTCTGTTCTGGTTAAGGTTTCTATTGCTGATGAAACATCATGACCAAAAAGCAAGTTGGGGAGCAAAGAGTGTTTTTGGTTTTACACTTCCACATCACTGTTCATCATCAAAGGAAGTCAGGACAGGAACTCAAACACGACAGGAACCTGGAGGCAGGAGCTGATGCAGAGGCCACGGAGGGGTGCTGCTTACTGGCTTCCCCTCATGGCTTGCTCAGCCTGCTTTCTTATAGAACCCAGGACACCAGCCCAGGGATGGCACGGCTCACAAGGGGCTGGTCCCTTTGTCATCAATCACAAATTAAGAAAATGTCCTACAGACTTGCCTACATCCTGATCTTATGGAGTCATTTTCTCAATTGGGGCTCTCTCCTCACAGATGGCTCTCGTTTGTTTCAAGTTGACTTAAAAACCAGCCAGTACAGTTTCCTTAATGGCCTACAAGGTTCCACAAGACCTATTGGTTGACTGCCCACTCTAGCCCATATCTCCCCACCCTCTGCACCTCAGTAAACTTTAGCGGTAACAGTGAGGGTGGGGTGGTGCGGGTGGTGCCTGTTTGCTTTCAGTGTATGTGCACAGGCACGCGTGTGCGCGTGTGTGTGTCTGTGTGTGTGTGCATGTCTGTGTGTGTGTGTGCATGTGTCTGTGTGTGTGCATGCGTGTGTGCGTGTGTGTGTCTGTGTGTGTGCGTGTGTGTGTGTGCGTGCGTGTGTGTGTATGCGTGTGTGCGTGCGTGTGCGTGCGTCTGCGTGCGTGTGTCTGTGTGTGTGTGCGTGTGTGTGTCTGTGTGTGTGTGTCTGTGTGTGTGTCTGTGTGTGTGCGTGTGTGTGCGTGTACGTGTGTGTGTGTGTGTGTGTTTCCTTTTGTTCAGATTACCCTTTCTCTTTTTGCCAATTTAATGGACACCTGCCTATCCTTTAAGACAACATCAAGAACCTCAACCTACAGCTGGAGAAACTGTTCAGTGGGCAGACCCTTTGTTCCTCTTTCAGAGGACCTGGGTAGGGCCCCAGCACTGACATGGTAACGCGATGTCTGTAACTACAGTCTCTGGGGATCCGATTCCTTCTTCTGGCCTCTGTGGGCACCAAGTGTGCACACAGTGCACAGATACACATGCAGACAAAACACCCATACAGAAAAACTAACTAAAATAAAATTTAAATGCGGTTTGTTTTTTAAAGGATCTCAACCCTCTGAAACTTCTCCTCAAGGGTAGAGCAAACTGCATCTTGCTCTGAATTACCTTGGCCCCTCTATAAGGACAATTACCTCTTAATGTCCAAACAACTACATAGACATGTTGGGGACCTTTCTCAGATTGTTAGGTTTTTTTTCTTTTTTATGCATGAGTGTGTGTGTATGGCCATGTGTGTGCGTGCACACAATTGTGTGTTTATGCGTGTACATGCTTATGAAGGGCAGAGGTCAACCTCAGGTACTATCTGCCTCCTGTCTCTCATTGGCTTGAGGCTCAACCAATTAGGCTACACTGTCTGGCCAGTGAGTCCCAGGAATCCTCCTCCCTCTCCGGGGCTGCGAACACAAGTGTGCATTACTACACCTGGCAATTTTACTTGAATTTTGAGAATCAAGCTTGGGTCTTCGTGTTTGCAAAACAAATGATTTTTAAAATATGTTTATTTATTAATAAATGCTTTCCTGACTGAGCCATTACCTCCAGCTCCCTTCTCAGTTCTTTTTTTTTTAACATTTATTTATTTATTTGTTTGTTTGTTTGTTTGTTTGTTTATTGTGTATACAGTATTTGCTCTACATATATGCCCGGGCAGATCTCAATGTAGATGGCTGTGAGCCACCATGTGGTTGCTGGGAATTGAACTCAGGACCTTGGGAAGAACAGCCAGTGCTCTTAACCTCTGAGCCACCTCTCCAGCCCCCCTTCTCAGTTCTTAAGTCTACTGCTGAGTCTAACTAATCTCTGCTACCCTGGACCATGCCAGGCTACCATCCCATTCAGAGTTAGTTGTGCCAAAAAAAAAAAAAAAAGTGAGGGGCCTGAAGAGATGGCTCAGCGGTTAAGAGCACTGACTTCTCTTCCAAAGGACCTGGGTTCTAATCCCAGCACCCACATGGCAGTTCACAGCTGTCTGTAATTGCTGGGCGTGGTGGCGCACGCCTTTAATCCCAGCACTTGGGAGACAGAGGCAGGTGGATCTCTGTGAGTTCAAGGCCAGCCTGGTCTACAGAGTGAGTCCAGGACAGTCAAGGATACACAGAGAAACCCTATCTCCAAAAACCTAAAAAAAAAAAAAAAAGTGAACAAAGACAAAAACTCCATTTATAATTTATAGATGAAAAAGTTGAAGGCCAGAGAGGAACAAGAGCTTTAATTAAAGAAGAGTCCCAGAAGTCTCTCATTCCAAGCTACTTTGGATTCAAGAACTGTGGACCATCATCTATGCACAAATCAATGTTCATAGTCAGATACCAAGCACTGTGCTGTGTCCTGAAGCATAAAGGAGTTCTGTCATCCTGCGGCTTCTGGGGACTCAGGCCTTGTCTGGTACCCTCCCAGGGAGCTAGGGCCTTGTCAGGCATCAAACCAGAAGTGCACATTCCTCCATTGGAAGGTCCAGGTTTCTTTGGTTTCCTGGTAGAAAAGGACGAAACATGGGACCGGATCCATGCCACAGGATATCCCAGAGAGATGGGAGAAAGGATTATCTCCACTGTCAAATGTTACGGCCCTCATGATAAGCATGCAGGAGAGAGAGACCCTTTATACTACATCCTGCAGGCTCAGGAGAAATGGAAGCTTCAGAGGTGGTGAATCAGGGTGACCCACAGTGGTGACCAAGACATGAGCCTGGGTAGTCGAAGGTGGCAGCAAGGTGGGAGCCTGTGCCCTGATCAAGCCTGGCTAGGCAGGTGGATCCAAGGATGAGTTCTTCATGTGGGCAAAGTCCTTCCTCTCCAAGCCCAAATTAAACAGCAGAGTCTCAAACAATCATGGCAGAGGAATGGAGTGGAAGAGAGGCTTTGTTTTGTGAAAAGGGACAGTATATAAACCTTGGGCAGTAGGGAGGGATTTTGGAGATAAATGTATTTGATTCAGTGGGGCCAAGAGTGCCAGGGACACTTCATTTACATGCAGTAGCAAGTCCTATCATAAGAAGGGGAATACAGTACCTAATTATCTCATGATCAGCTGGGGAGGGGGAAGAACTCCTGATATAGCCAGAGGCATGGACAAAGGACAAAGAAAGCCAAGGCACTAAGAGTTCTCATTAGCATGGGGAGGTGCCTCCAGGTGAAAGGGTTGGACCTATAGTCTCCCTGAGGGCTTTGTGACCTTCCTCAGATAGTGGGTGTGGTCTGGCAGTCCACGAACCCCCAGATCAGGCAGAAGAGGGAACCTTGCTGAGAAAAGGGAATCCATCATTTAGCACCTAGCTCAGGGGCTTTCTGGTAATGCTAGACTTCCATCTTACCAGCAGAATCCTACAGAGTTCCAGTCCTCAGGAGTCCGGGATGAAGGCTTGTAGACAACTCCCACACCTTTCACCATAATAGTGGAAGGAGACCACTTGCTATGGTCTAAATGTTCGGATCCCATCCTACCTGTCCCCCATTAAAATTCATGTTGAGCCAGTTATGGTGCCAATATCCATACTCCCAGAACATGAGAGATAAAGGCAGGAGGCTCCAATACATAGCAAGTTCCAGGTCAGTCTCTGCTTAAAAAGACCTTGTCTCAAAAAGCACACCCCTCTGAAAAAAAAAAATTATATACTGAATCTTCAAGGTGGTTTTAAGAGGTGGCTGTTGGGATATCAATGTGGTCATAA
>CAJQZJ010000309.1:7707016-7726458 GCA_907164525.1 Lophiomys imhausi | reverse complement strand
AAGAAAGAAAGAAAGAAAGAAAGAAAGAAAGAAAGAAAGAAAGAAAGAAAGAAAGAGAAAGAAAGAAAGAAAGAAAGAAAAAGAAAAAAATAGGAAGATAAACCAGGGCATTGTGGTGCCTACCTGTAATCCCAGTTGCTTAGGAGTCTAAGGCAGAAGGATCCTGAGTTTGAGACCAGCTTAGGCTACACAGCAAAACTATCTCCAAAATAAACAAACAAGCAAACAAATGTCAGTGAGATGGCTCAGCGGGTAAAAGTACTTGTCATATAAACCTAAACCCTAAATTCTATGCCCATAGCCCACACAAAAGATCTGAATTTTGTGTAATAGAAGCAAGCGTGCCAACTGTAGCAAGATGACAGGATGAGATGGGACTCTCCCAGAAGCCTCTGGGCCAGCTAGCTTGAAGTACACAGCACAGCAGAAACAAGACAAACCTGCCTCAATAGGGGAAAAGCAAAGACCTGGGTCTCTCGAATTTATCGTCTCGCCTATGTGAGTGCAGTGCACACTTAGGCCTGCACTGAGCGCGTGCCTACACATACACACACAAATAATAATTATTATTATACAATTAATATTACCAATAATACTGTTAATATGTAATACTACTATATATTAGTGATATTGTTACATTTTAAAATTATTAATTTAAAAATAAATTCAGAAAAAAAGAGAAATTCAGAAGATGCTCTGCCTGGTATTTAAAGCTTAGCTACTTCATGACACTGAGAACTGCCACCACCATTGCTGTTGTTGACTTTAGTTTGTGCTCCTTGTCTCATGAAATGATAAGCCTAAAAACAAATGCCTGGGCCAGGGATACAGCTTAGTGTTAGAGCACTTGCCTGGTATACACAAAGCCTGGGGTCACTTCTCAGCCCTGCAAATGGATGGATGGATGGATGGATGGATGGATGGATGGATGGATGGATGGATGGAATAACATCATATGATCTCTTTAGCACTTTACTCCACTTTGGGGTTCAAGTAGCAACCCCTCCATCTCCCCATGAGCTGAGCTTTTGTCCTGTCTGACAGGGTCACCCTCAGTGACTGTCTCTCATGGTCAGGAGACCTCCAGTCCAGGCCTGGGCAAGGGGCCGTGGGCAGAGCCCAGACAAGGCTTCAGAACCCCGCCCAGTGATTACCCCCCCTAAAGCAAGCCCCACATCAAAGCTACCCTCAGAGGGGTGAGGCCTCTAGATAGATGAAAGATTAAAGAAGACGTCCTCTCCACAGGCCACAGGGAGAGGCAGCCCGCAAGTGACCACAGAGGGAGGCTCTGACAGCCCTGGCTGCACCCATCTTGGAGGGCAAGAGTGAGGTATCCAGACTCCAGACCCTGGAAAGGGGAACCAAGGAGTGGTGACTTGCATGGACATGGGCTCCCACTAGTTTATGTCAGTCTTTCCTTCCAGCCCATAACTACTCTGTAACCTTTTCCCAGTCAGGCAGCAGCTGGGAGGCTCAGTAGCCGGATCCTGGGTCTTTCTTGAAGACATCTTGTTTCGTCATTGGGTTTGGTCATTGGGGTTTGTGCCCTCCAGCTCGGGAGCCTGTAATGAGGAACTCCTGGCCCCAGCCTTCCTCCCCAGGGAAGGTCTGTAATTAGTGCAGGAGGCCAGGCTGGGGAAGCTCAGACAATGTCATTTGAACCAGGATGAGACAGGGAGCAATTGCTAGTCTGCACTTTTTTTTTCCTTGGTGCCATTTCATATACAAAACTCTGGCAAGCTTAACCCTTTCCTGATTGGGCTTTGATGCTGAGATTTCAGCTTGCCATACCATCCATTCTTAGTCCTAATCTGTGCAACCCTTGATGTCCCTACACACCAGTGGGGACTTCCCAAACATCCACCAATCAATCTTGCAAGGAGTCCCTGAGCTGTAGATAAGTCTCCCCTCCAACAAGGAGTGTCCATTCCTGAGAGGTAGAAGATGCATGCTAGAATCCATCGTCAAATGATCCAGTGCAGGAGAGGACAAATGAGATAGTGAGGACCAGTGTATGGAAGGAAATTGCATGAAAGCCAAGTGTACAGGATGGCCCCATTGAGGATGGGCATGTGGCTAGCACTCTGTAAATACTTCCCACAGGAATTGTCTTCCTGGAACAGAGGTCAGAACAACCTAGGCAGGAGGCTGAAGTCATAGGGAGAGGAAAGGTAAGAGAAGTCTGCCCTAGGTGGAGACAGATAGGAGAGCCTTCGTAACAAGAAGGCAGAGTACTGCTTCCCTGTCACATCCCTGAATCCCATCACTATAGCTCATTTCGCTACAAACTACAACCTGTCTGTCCCCACTGGAGCATGAACAGTTATGGTGTCTCCTCATCGCTGCTCTTGGGAGCATCAATATTAAGGTGGTACACAAAAGGTACTCAATACATGCTCATTGGAACTGAGGCTGGCACTGAATGACAGAGTATTTACCTCTCGTGTACAAAGCCCGGGGTTTAATCTTAACACCACATAAATGAGGTGACACACACCTGTAATCTAAGCACTCAAGAGACAGGGACAGGAGGTCATCCTTGGCTACACAGGGAGTTTGAGGCCAGCCTACAGGCCTATAGGCTACATGAGATCCTGACTTTAAAAAAGGTGTTCATTAAATAAAGTCAGGCTTCAGTAAAAGAATACAGTTCTACAACCTTTCCCAGAAGGGATTTAGAATGTGGCACCAGGACCTTGAAAAACACATCAAAATTTGTAAATTTGTCTGACAAATAAAGAGCTTCTAGAAATCATGTAAGACAATACCAAGAACCAATTAATATTGGTATATATATATATGAATAGAGTCTGCAGAAAAAAATTGTTCTAAGACATCTAAAAAGATGCTCAGCTGCCGGGCGGTGGTGGCGCACGCCTTTAATCCCAGCACTCGGGAGGCAGAGGCAGGTGGATCTTTGTGAGTTCGAGGCCAGCCTGGTCTACAAAGTGAGTCCAGGACAGCCAGGGTTACACAGAGAAACCCTGTCTCGAAAAAACGAAAACAAAAAAAACAAAAACAAAAAAAAAGATGCTCAGCTCTACTCAAGAAAAATGTAAATTTAAAGTATGCTGGGTAGGGTAGTGAAATGGTTCAGTAGATAAAAGCACTTTGCCAGGCAGACCTGATAGCCTGACTTTAATCCCAGATTCCACAATGGAGGGAGAACCAACTCCTCTGACCTCCATGTATTCCATGGCACTCATGCACCCACATTCACACACACACACGCATACACATACACACACATACACATACACACACACACTAATAATAACAAATGAAACTGTAAAACGTTTACATTATTATTTCATTTCTTATGTGTCTGGGTGTTTGGCCTGCATTTATGTCTGTGAAATTTGTGCCTGTCGGGTTTCCAAAGAGACCGTGTGGGTGCTGGGAACTGAGCCCGGGTTTTCTGGAAGAGCAGTGAGTATGCTTAAACACTGCTCCATCTCTCCATGTCCAAAGTAAGACCTTTTAAAAAACTGCATTGGAGCCAGGTGTGGTGGCAAATGCCTTTGAATCCAGCACTCAGGAGGCGGGGCAGGGGCAGGGGCAGGGGCGTCTCTGTGAGCTCAAGGTCAGTCTGGTTTACATAGTGAAAACCTGTTTCAAAAACAAAATAAAAACCAAGTAACAATACCAAACAAAAACCACTGGAAGGTATTTCCTAATCTGAAAAAAATGTAAAATTCAGATGGCTTTCTGTTTGAGAGACTAGATAAGGCAGCAACTCCACCCATTGCCACTGGGGTATAGACTGTGGTTCAGGGTGTCGGTATTCAAGAACATCTTTCAACCTGTAAGTGCAGGATCTCTTTGACACAGCCATTTGGCTTCCAGGAACCTATCCTATGAACAAGCAGGACTCAAGCAAGTCTACCACCACAGCATTGTTTCTTAAAGTGAAAAACTGGAAACTATCCAAATGTCCATCTGCGAGGGACAGGTAAACACATTATGGTACATTCATAGAGTGGATTGCTGTGCAGCCACGAAAGAGAAGAAGAATGAGGAAGTTCTCTGTGTGCTAATACAGGAATATCTCCAGGACAGATCGAGGAAAAACAGCAAACATAAAGTGTGTATAACCCCTGAGAGAGAGAGGTCCACATGCACACACACAGCAGAGAAAGAGGCGTGAGAAAGCAGTAAGACTGACTGTACCTGGTCACTTTTCCTTATATTCCCTTTCTACCTCTGAGTTATCGCTACTAAACAAAATGTAAAAGACAGCCAGGCACGGTGTTACACACCTTTCATCCTGGCACTTACGAGGCAAAGGCAGGCAGATCTCTGGGAGTTCCAGGCCAGCTTGGTCTATGTATCGAGTTTCAGGCCAGCATGGAATACATAATCAAAGTCTGTTTCAAAACAAAACAACTTTTTTTGTTGGTTTTTTTTTTTTGTTTTTTTGTTTTTTTGTTTTTTTGGTTTTTCGAGACAGGGTTTCTCTGTGTATCCTTGGCTGTCCTGGACTCACTTTGTAGACCAGGCTGGCCTCGAACTCGCAAAGATCCGCCTGCCTCTGCCTCCCAAGTGCTGGGATTAAAGGCGTGCGCCACCACCGCCCGGCTTTTGTTGGTTTTTTTATTGGAAGATTTTTATTATGTGAATTTCACATCATGTACCCTGTACCTTCTTATCTCCTACCTCCCCTCAGACCCACCCTCCGCCCTTGCAATCTGTCACAGCATAAAAAATAAAATCTCATTGTGGAAGCTGCGGTGTCTCAGTGTGTCCCACAATATTCCCTTTTGTCCACACATTCTGCTTGCAAATGTTCATTAAAATGACTCCTTGGTCTGGTACAAGGCCTCTGGTTTCTGCTACTTTGTCAATACTGGAACCTCACTGGAACTCCTCTCAGATATGCTGTCCTGTGTCATGGAGATCCTGTAGTTTTGGGTTGTGGAACTGGCCTCTTCTTGCACTCCGTAAGTTCATTCATGGGGTAGATGTTGAGCTGGGCCCACTCAAAGCCCTGGTTCTGGAGCTGCAACCCCCACTTGCAGGGCCATTTCTACTATGGAAAGGTGCAGGGTCTGCTCTCCTGGTGCTGCAGCATGTGAGGGAAAGGGACAGCTCTCCTGTTCTTGTGACCCCAGCTGGGCCAGATCTCCTGTTGGTCAATAATGGTGAGGGCAAAAGGGAGGAGAGGATATCTCCCTAGCCAACAACACCACTTAGCAGACAGAAGGCAGGGCTGGCTCTCCCACACTCACTACCTCAGGGCTGGCTCACCCACAACCCCCATATCCAGGACCAGCTGTAGTGAACAAAACAACTTTTCAAAGGCAATAGAACAAAATAAATGTGGTTGCCTGTATGTGGTCTTCCCTTGCTTGTTCCCATTAATTTTCCTCAAGACCCTGGATTCCTGCAAATAGTAAATTCAAGAACATGGTTTAGGAAATCAGACTAAAATGTTGTGTGACTTTAGACAAGATGATGTATCTCTCTGAGCCTCAAGACAACAGTGTAATCTCAGTGTCGGTAGGTTGTAGGTGAGCTCAAATGAAAACGCTCATCCAAACTGCTTAACCAGACTCTGGAGCACGAAGAATCCATACTAAGTGCACTCTCAACTCAATGTTCACATTCCTTGCAGTGTTGTTGGATTCCTGGTGTTTGTTTACAGGAGTTCCTTGTAGATGGAGGAAATTGAGGTACACATTGTACGCTGGGAGAACACTGGAAGGCAATGGGGCCACACTAAAGGGAGGTTTATAAAAATCCTTCTTAAAACAAAAACTGTGCACCATGCATGCTGATGTCTGAAGACATCCCACATTGAAGACCTGGGCTTATCTACACAGCTCCCTCAGAAGCCATTGTCCACCGGGTGCCGAGTCTCTGCACTGTTCCCTGGGCTGTCAGAGACTGACATTCTCAGAGGTGCATGAAGCTGCTTCAGATAACTGCCCCTCCCATCTGCTTTGGGTGGTCTCTCTCCTTAACTTCTGCTGGAGTCCCCAGGCTGTGCGCTGGCTGCATGGAGCCAGTCCCTATTAGAAAGGAATTGGCTGGGCATGGTGATACATGCACACGATCCTAGATCTCAGGAGGCTGGGGCAGGAGAATGGCAATTTTGAGGCCAGCTTAAGCTACATAGATATCTACATCTATATCTATCTATATTGGGGTTTTGTTGTTGTTGTTTTATTTTGTTTTTGTTTTTGAGACAAGGACTCACTATGTATCCCCGGCTACCCTGGAACTTACTATGTAGACCAGGCTGGTCTTGAACTCACAAAGTTCACAGGCCTGCCTCAGCCTCCTGAGTGCTGAGATTAAAGGTGTATGCTACCATGCCTGGCTTACGGCTATATTTTTTAAGTAGACAGAGAGGAGGGGGAGGAGAGAAAGGCAGTCCCATTTCATAAGCACTTGGAAGGCCTCCCTGGGAAGCCCTGAGTCCAGCAAGAGAAAGGCTCCAGGTGGGAAGGCCTGACAGGATGGCTCAAGACTGAGTTACAGAATGCACATGGGGACCCCTGCCTTGATCTTTAAACATATGTTGCTTTCCTGCCATACAGTCATAAAGGCATACACTCCACCCGTTATTCCCTAAGGAATTGGTGCCCTCAGTTCTGAGTTTCCATAAACTCAAGATGTTTCTCAGAATATCTGGAAAATATATTTGACAGTTTAGATGTTGTTGGTTGGTTGGTTGGTTGGTTCAGAATTTTAAAAACAGGGTCCCATGTAGCCTATCCTGGCCTCAAATTCACTAGATAGCCAAGGCTGGCCTTGAACTCCTGGTCCTCCTGACTCGGCTTCCTGAGTGCTCAGATCGCAGTCATGTAATGCCACACCTGACTTTGGAATACGTATTTCCTTTTATGGTGATTGCCAAGATCAAGCCTGCTGGGTCTCTGTTTGCTCTACTCAGCTGCAGGGTTAGGGTTAATCCCTAAAGATGGGGTATGCCAAGACCCCTAGGGTCTGATGCACATGGTATCAGACAAAACCTCCACCTGAACCTGCTTTCCAAGAGTTCAATCTAGCAAACACTGGACGGAAGTAAAGGCTACATCTGCCAAGGCCTTGGGCCCCTCCCAGCACTCCAGAAAGACCCCTGATTACCTGTAACTTGTTCAATCCCAGAGGCTAACAGTGTAGTGGGAAAATGACATTAAGATCAAATTTCCGACTCTGCTGTTTAATATCTGAGTGACCTTGGACAAATATAACGTCCCTGAGCCTCACTTCTTTATTTATCTTGGAAGTAAAAACATTCGTGCCTCTCTGTCTCGCTGCTAAGACACCAGACAAGTACTGCAGATGAAGGTCTGGCAGAGGTGGCTGATGTTTAAAAGATTTATTTTTATTTTTAATTATTTGTATGTGGAGGTTGGGTGTGTATCTGTGCGTGTCTCAGGAGGACTGCAGAGGCTGTTGGTGCACCTGAAACTGGAGTTACAGGCAGATTTGAGCTGCCCACTAGGGGTCCTCTCCGAGAGATAGACACTCTTAACCACTGAGCTATCCATCCAGCCTCGGATGGTTTTTACAATTTCTTTATTTACTTTTGTCTTATCCGCCTTGGTGTTTTGCCTGCAAGTCTGCCTGTGTGAGAGTGTCAGATCTTGGAATTACAGTTTTGAACTGCCATGTGGGTGCTGGGATTTGAACCCGGGTCCTTTGGAAGAGCAGTCAGTGCTCTTAACCGATGAGCCATCTCTCCAGCCCCTCAGCTGGCTTTTAATAGAGAGGAAATCATATGGAAAAGAGGAGATAGTGGTGCTGATGAAGGCAGAGCGTAGTCTGTGGTGTAATGTGTGCCTCCATGAGATTCTGTTGCGCACAGAGGACCTCAGCAAATTCAGCTCCAAGCTTCCCCACAGCCAAGTCAAGAAGGAAAGAGACATTAGGGACTTCAAAATCCATTTGGTTAAACATAGACCCAGAACTTGGGAGAAGTTTAAAAAAAAAATCTCTCCTGGGCCTTCCTAAGTTCAGGTAAGTCACAAGGTTGGGATGAGTGTTACAGGGGTTTGGAAGGGCACATCCCTCAGTGGAGGTCATGGCATCTTCTATGGTCTTTGGTAGTTTACAAGTTAAAATGTGTGGCAGTGACCATCAGAGTGGCTGGCGTACAATAGCTGCTTAATATGTACCTTCTTCCTTCTTCCTTCCTCTCTCCCTCCTTCCTTCTGCCGACTCTCTCTTCTCCTTAAACCAGTGGTTCTCAACCATCCTAATGCTGTGACCCTTTAGTACAGTTCCTTATGTTGTGGTGACCCTGCCAACCATAAAATTATTTTCATTGCTATTTTATAACTGTAATTTTGTTACTGTTATGTATCATAATGTAAATTTAGCCTGTGTTTTCAGATGGCCTTAGGTGACCTCTGTGAAAAGGTCATTTGACCCCCAAAGGGGTCACGACCCACAGGTTGAGAACCACAACCCTTAAAGGATTTCTGTGAGAACTTACAAGCAAATGGGGATTCTATTATTCATTGTTCAGCAGAATATCTCCCCTGGGCTGGTTCCATCTTATCACCTGCGATTCTGTGTGGGAATCCTTGTAAACTCAGTTTTCCTCTAATCTTAGGTCTCAAGAAACCCCACCCACCCTCCAGCCACCTGGGCTTAGCCTCCACCTCAATGAGGACATAAATCCCAGGAACTCTGAGGCTGTGGCTTCCTCTCATTCCCTACATAGCTCTAGGCTGCCCCCTCCGACCACCACATTCGTGGAGCCCAGCCACGTGCAGAAGCACAATTAATATTCCACTCAGTCTCCCCAGCCCTGCTGCATGTTGGGGGAAGATGGAAACGCGGACTTGCAGCTGCACACGCTGGCAGGAGCATTCGTACAGAGGTGAGAGCTGCTTCTCCTTCATAGGCATGTGGACATGCACACACGGCACTCAGGCACACACACACTTGCACATGCAATCGTCAGAAGCCCCTCGCCTAGCTTAGGGCCACACCTTTCTGACCATGGTTGTTCTTCGGTGAAGTGTGCACGTGGCAGCACACCATGGGTTGAATGCTAGCTTTCAGCTAGTCACAGCTCACAGGGCCCCGTGTACACAGGGTCATATTTGTACTCTGAAGAGAAGGAAACCAATTTAGCATTGCCTCAGTCTAGGAGAATTTCGCAAGGAGATTATGGCAAGAGCTGGCTTCACCTCCCCTGCTCAGTTCCTGCTGAACTGATTCTGGACAGGCTAAGATTTTAGCAAAGCCTTTGACCTGAAAGCCCGAGACTGTCTTTCAGTTTCTCAGTAACAAGCCACTTCAGTCTTACCGGAGACTGGGGAAACTGAGGCCTGGTCGGTGCTAGAGCACACAGGCAGGCCTCCAACTTTCCATACTGTTGTCTTTCCTCTTAGACTCACAGTTATTGCTCTGCCAGCCCTAGGTGGAGCAGGATTTCAGGGCAGTGTCCCTTATGGGACAGAAGGAAATAACTGGCTCTGTTGATTTTTCTCTCCACAATTTAGACTTAGAGAGCAAGGCGGCTGGAAGAACCAGGAGGCCCGAGTGGATGTCTTTGAGAGATGGAGCCAAGTGGTCTAGGTTATGCAGGCATCTACAAGGACAGTGTGTGCAGGTGATTCCAGGCAGTGCAGAGGAGGGGGTAAATTCAGAGCTGGAGACCAAAGAGGAAGCGGGTGGAGCTGTTCCCCAGGCAGCAGGCAGACAGAGGGCCAAGGGGGCGGGCTTGCCTCCAGTCTAAGATGGGACAGTAGAGCAGAAATCCAGGAGAAAAAAGTGAAACCAGTTACCAGGAAAGGGCACTGGACTGGAGGCAAATGTCTTCTTAGTCCTCAAAGAATTTCAGTCTTCAGAGAATTTAAAGAGGAAAAGAGATCTATCTTTAAGGCCATTCGGTAAGGCAGGGTAACCTGTGACTCACTGGCTGCCCAAGACACTAGAAAGCTCTTCCCAGTGAACAAATGCAGTTTTTCTAGGATGAGTGGTAAGGGCCATGAGTTAACAGTCCTAGCTCTACCTCTTGAGACTGGGGCAAGCCAGTCATGGCCTTAGGCCCCAGTTACTTATGAAAGAAAGGAAGATAAACTCCCTGCGGCTCTCAATCTACAGATTGGACACAGTGACAATTTCATGTTTCCCTGAATCTAAGGTGGCATCGGTGGTATGAAACACCATTGTCTCTAATACATTAACAGGGGAACCTACCACTCCCCCTGAACTGTGACTTCATCAGTTAACAAGACACACTTAACCTCAGCAGTGTTGACATGTGCAAAGAAGCAGGTACGTCAGAAAACTCCAGAACTTGTCTTACAAGATTGTCTCAAGAATTGAACCAAATAACTCAGCTAAAATACTTAGAGGCAGGTATAAAACAAGACCTTAGTAAATGTCAGGGAAATGTATAGGTCATGGTGGAGAGAGGACAGGACGCAAGCCAAGGGGGTGGAGAAGGGACACTAAGATGAGTGACAGCCAGGGTTGGAAGCCACCCTCCTTTCCTGGCAGGGTGCCACCCCAAAGCTCCAAGTTAAGCCCCAAAAGGGGTCAGAGGAAGAACAACCATTCAACCCATTCTAGGGAACCACAGAGAACAAAGGGTCCCCCCCCCCCGTCTGCACCCCGGAAGTCAGCTTGATCTCCAGGATGAATATGTTTTCATTCCCCAGAAGTTCCTGCTCAAGTGTGCCAAAACGTTTTTCCTTTATGATGCAGGCAAACAAGGCAGGTTTACTTTGGGTGACCTTCTCACCACCACCCGGGGCCCAGCCAGCCATGAGTAAACACCAGCCTTCCACCCTCCAGGTAGCTCATGGTAGGAATCTAGAAAGCTCGAGGACCTAGTCACCTAGTCGTCTGAGGACCAGGCTTGGCTTAGCTGTCTGGGCTCCCAACTCCCCATTTGGAAGAATATGTCAAAAAAGGACCCTAGGAGAATCAGTGCCTCATCCCCCATCTTATACATGTAGAACCTGAGGCTCACTAAAGGGCAGTGACGTTCCAGAGTATCTGTATGACACCACACACACACACACACACACACACACACACACACACACACACACACCACACACACACACACACACACACACACACACACACACACACACCACAGTGCAGAGTCTGGCAAGAGCCTCCCTCTCCACCTGACCTTCAGTGTCAGACAGGAGGCTTATCTTTGCCCTTTTCCTCCTATGCGTCACTGTCACCAACTGTGAGATGTCATTATGCAGGAGGTTTTTGCTTCACAACTGGAGCCACCATTGCTACAGGGCACCAGACATGTGTGTGTCACCAGGCCCTTTGCAGGGGGAGCTGAGCTCAGTGGTAGAGAGCTCACCTAGCACTCACAGGGCTCTGGGGCCCACCAGGATAAAAGAGATGTGCCTCTGATCACCCTCTCACTGGACTGGGGCAGGGGAGACAAAAGGGTTTTTTTGTTTTGTTTTGTTTTTTGTTTTTCAAGACAGGGTTTCTCTGTGTAACAGCTCTGGCTGTCCTGGACTCACTTTGTAGACCAGGCTGGCCTGGAACTCACAATGATCTGCCTGCCTCTGCCTCCCAAGTGCTGGGATTAAAGGCATGCTTCACCACGTCCGGCTGAGACAAAAGGTTTTTATCAGAACCAGAATCACCCCCACCAGCGTTTCCATAGACTAGAACTTCTGCCTCTGTAATGATGAGTCCCTGTTTGTGCCCACCACTGGGGGCTCCACGGTCATCATTCCTGACCACACCCCGCCACCCCAGCCCATCAAGCCTTTCTTTTCTCTGCTACACCCTGTTGTTCTATTGCCTGGAATACTTTTCCCTCCATGAATCGCTAAATTCATGGTTCAGCTCTCAGCCACACTACTGGAAGAGGCCTTCTTTACCCATACAGTCGTGTCAAACTATTTTATTTCTTTGTAGTCCTTTGCAATGTCAAATACCTAGACTAGGGGATGCTGGTAGTAGGCCCTCGGTAACACTTGTAGGATATGAGCCCAAGTGGCCAGACACCCTTATGTTGGCTGGATTCTGCCATTCCAGGAAGTTGTGCTTACTCTTTGTTTCTGGCTCTGCTTGCCTGTTTTCTCTTCTTGTTCCCCTCCCCACTTTGCTTCCAGGATTTCTCTTGGGAGATCTTACTTCTCAGACTCCGCAGGAGGTACCGGAACTAGAAGGTCTCCCCAGGATTATTTTCAATGGTTTCCTGGGGTGTTCACCTGGATAAGAATAAGGAACGACAGGGCACTCTAATCCTACTTATCTAAAACTATATAATCTTCCCCAATCACTTAAATGGTACCTATGTCTCTAATTACAGGGCAGCCTGGTGGGGGAACACTGGCACAATTTCCAGCCAACCTCAGGCAGAGGAAAACTTCTGTCTCTCATGGGATCCTACAGGGATTCTGGCTCAGGACTCAGGACTCCAGACACCTGCTGCCACAGACTCTGGAGAGACAGTCCTGTCCACCCAGACAGGGACCACCCCCCCTTCCTGAGAAGGGTCAGTCACTGTCCTGTTTTAATAACCCTCAATTGACCCATGACACACTTAATTCCATCCACCAGAACTGATTTCTTTCAGGCTCAGCCTAACTTTTCAGGGTGCCATTGCTGGTGAGTAGCTCTCTAGAACATGATGTCAATTTCTCAGGAGCAAACGCTGTAGGAACCCTTGGAGTCAGTGGTCATGGGATAGACTGGAGGTTCCAGAACTATGTCACCTGAGTCATGAGGTGGAAGTACAGAAAAGCCACTTGCCTGCTTACCAGTTCTTGGCTATCAAAGAGCTTTGGTGTCAGGTGATGATTTTCAGCAATCACTGTAGCTGAACAGTAATGATATCTCTACTTCTTAAAGGCCATTTAGATCCTGAGCTAAATACTCAAGCAAGGAGGACACACTTAATCCCATGCATGACTCTGGGCAGGAAACAGTGGACCCAGCCCTCAAGGGAGTGCCTTTCTGAAGCCACTTTCCCTTGTTCAGAAGCTGAGAGATTGTTTATCAGCCCTTTCAAGAGATTAAATTGTCACAGCATCAGGCTACTGAAGTAATGAGTCCAAGGGGCCCAGGCGTGTCAGGTGACTGGACAGCTCGTTGGCTCATCAGACTTTCACGTTCTCCAACATCTTGCTCTGAAGAATATCTAGAGTCTTACCAGCTGATAAGAGAAGGGAGGCTCCACTCATCTCTAGGTAGCCCTTCTGCCTGCAGGAGAGCTCGTTTGAGTGTTTGTTCTGACGGGTCCTGGAGTCCCAGTGCAGTCACAGTCACATGAGCAAACAAGGGCTACAATGCATGGTCCTGAGGGGTACAGGGTTGGTTAGTGCTCCCACAGGGGCTTCAAGGAAGGCTTCCCAGGGGAGGAAACATGTAAGAATAAAGAAGCTGCAAGTCAGGAATTGAGCTGTGGCTCAGCTGGCAGAGAGGCCGAAGGCTCCAGCGCAGCCTTTAATAGCAGCACTCAGGAGGAAAGGCAGGCAGATTTCTGAGTTTGGGCCCACCCTGGTCTACAGAGTGAGTTCCAGGACAGCCAGGGTTACACCAAGAAATCCTGTCCTAAAAAACATTAACAACAAAAACAAAACAGAACCCAAAACTGGGTGCGATAATTCATTCCTATAATCGCAGCCTGGGTTACATGAGATCCAACCGCCCCCTCCCAAAAAGAAAGGGGTGTGTGTGTGTGTGTGTGTGTGTGTGTGTGAAAACCCCATTGTGGGAAGATAGTTTCTGAGTCGTCCTGTGGAAGAACAGTAAGCTCTCTTAACCTTCCTGAGTCATCTCTCCAGTCCCAGGGCTGATAGTGTTTTGCCTTCATCTCGGGTTATTTGAGCATTCAGAGAACTGAGCTAGCCAAGGAAGCCTAATTGAAACATGTCTCTTTAAAGAGAAGACAAGGCCTCAGCCACTCCCTCTACTCATTAATATTGAGTTATCGTGAATATTGATGTGGGGGCGTGGCGCCCGGGCCAGCTGGCTAATCAGCCCAGGGCTCCTAGTTTCAGACTCGGGAAAGTGACAGAAGCGGAGGAAGAGACACTGAGAGATCGCGGCGACTCGGAAGTCACCCAACCTCGGGGGAGCATTGAGCTCCCCCGCCCCCGGCTCCCACCCGGCCCGGGGGGCTCTTCCAGCACCGGCCCCACCCCCGGGCTCCCCATGGAAGCCAGCTGCTCCCCGGGAGGAGCAGGAGGAGGAGTCGGCTGAATGCCCACGGTGCGTTCGGCGTCGCTGCCCTAAGGCCCCCCAGCGCCCCCGACCCGCGCCACCCCTGCCGCTCCTCCCCCGGGGCTTGCCAGGACCTGCCCCCCGGGCCGCCTGCCCGCGCCCAGCCGCAGCTCGGTGCGGGGATCGCCGCCGCCCTGGAGTGAGGGAAGCGCAACCCAAAGGGGTCTCCTGGAACCCGGCGCGATGGACGCCGTCTTGGAACCCTTCCCGGCCGACAGGCTGTTCCCGGGATCCAGCTTCCTGGACTTGGGAGACCTAAATGAGTCCGATTTCCTCAACAATGCGGTAAGAACGAGAGGGTCTCGGTTCCTATTTACACACAATTCTCACCCCTCTCTGCGGAGCGCCTGGAACCCCGCAAAGACCCTCAAGAGCCAAGGAGGGGGCTCGGCTCAGGGTCTCCTGTATGGACACGTGCTTAGGGCTTTGAGATGGGGCGACTAGGTCTCTGGAGCCCCCTCTTAGAACACGAGCCTAGAACATAGCTCGAAGCTAGAGCCCCTCGCCACTCCTGGGCTCAATCAGAGCACATGTCAGCCTCTGGCTTCTAGGGGAAGGGGAGATGGAGACGTCGGGGCCATCCGAACCTCAGACTCCAGAGGCACCAATCCCCCCACCCCAACCCCACCCCGCGCGAGCCACCATTTGCCATAGTCTTCATCCGCTGTCCACCCACCCCAGAGTTCTGGGAGCAGATTAGGCGCAAAGTAGAGGAGCTCTTTCCTGCGCCCTCTTTAGGGCCTCGGTGGCTCTGAGGCGTTATCTCCGCTTGGGGGCGCACAGTGGAGCTTTCCCAGGACAGAGGCCCTAAGCTTCAGCTTGGCGTCAGAGCCAGACCCAAAATCTCAGGAACACTGCCCTGGCCTCCCCATGGAGTCAGGCCCAGGACCTCCCGGAAAGGGAAGTGAGGGTGGTGGGTCAGGGCAGCACCGGGTGACGTCTCAGGAGACCTTTTTTCTATCAGTGTGTCTCTTGGCCACTGTGCTTCCTGTTCCTTAGCTCCCCGTGGTTCTGCTCACTTTGTTTCTCCCTGTGGCTTCATGACTGCCGCTGGCTATGAAGTTACCTTCCGCTTTCTCCTTTCCCCTCCTTTTCTAAGGAAACGTGGCTCTCTCTTTCCTTCCTCTCTCGTTCACTAGGGCTCAGCCCTGAAGACTCAATGGTAGAGAGAGACAGAGACAGAGAGAGACAGAGACTGACTCATCCTGAAGAAATGTGGGCTGTTTGGAGAATCTTATGGGAACCCACTACCACCATGGAATGAACCATAGTTGTACAATCCTCCGCCCACGCTCACCAAAAGCCCAAGCACACGGGTCCCCCCCACCTGTTCGCCTCTACCTTCTGTACTAACAAAAACTTTATCAGGCACAGGCCACCTCCTTGGAGGACTTAGGTGTCCTTCACTTGAGTGTCCCAAGAAGCTTGATTGTTGTCACCATCAGTCAGGGGAGTAATAGTTAAGGTCTCCCAGGCCTTCTCAAGCAGCAGCAAGCTCAGATCTTGCTGTCTGAGGAAGGTTGTTCAGATCTTAGTCGTCTACATCGGATCAAAGGAACCAGGAACAATGCTTCGTTCCAGGAGTAACTGTGGCCTCATCCTGCCTCTGTTTCCCTTGTGAGCATGGATCATGCCTCTGTTTTTCTCTCCCTCAGGCCTTCTTTTCTTCTATAAAATGGGGAAAAGCAGGATCAATGCTTTCTAAGGGTGGTTCAAGGTATTTCCTTGGAGTAAAGCAACAGTTTTGGAGGGTCCACATAGCCGTCTTGGAGCAGGCAGATTCTGGTCAGAGGGAAAGAGGTGTGTTGGGGCCCAGGCTTCTTGAAGTCCAAGAGGGCAGTGCATGCCCTCTGGCAATGTCACACTGCTGGGGGCTTTCTGCTCAGTGAACTCTGCAGCCTGCCCTGCTATGCAGCTGCTCCTCTGGGCCTTGCTCCTATTCAAGAAAGAAGTCTGGATAGGCAGTAGGACGCCAGGAGGGAAAGCCCTCATCTGGACCAGGGTCAGATAGGCGCAAGGAAGGGGTTTCTAGGAGGAAAGGGCTCCTTTCCAGGCTAGGACCTAGAAAATCTGGGTCTGGCTCTGCTTCTGCCACCAGCTGGTGGGCCTGTTCAGTCTAGGGACTTATGTTCTTCATGGCCTTGATTTCCTTATCTGAAAGAGGAGAACATTTTTCCCTATAGCATTATTGTAAGGATTTGGTGAGAAGATTAACATAAAAAAGAATGTAGCTTAAGGCCTGGCAAGTAAGAGACCACAGCTGACTTCTTCCAAGCACTGAATGCAGCGGCCAGTGAGAAGCACTCAGTGGGGAGATGCTGTGTGGCCTTGAGTGAGTCCCATTCTTCCCCTGCCCTTCTATTTTCATGTCTAAGTTCCTTACCACAGCTTTGCCCCAAGTCCCTCTGCATTCTGCTTGAGAGGGAGAAGAGAAGGTTTCCAGGGATGAGGATAGGAGGGTGGGACTATCTGGAAGATGAAAAGTTGTGTATTCATTGTCCTTAAAAATCCCAATCTGGCCGGGCGGTGGTGGCGCACGCCTTTAATCCCAGCACTTGGGAGGCAGAGGCAGGTGGATCTTTGTGAGTTCGAGGCCAGCCTGGTCTACAAAACGAGTCCAGGACAGCCAGAGATATTCAGAGAAACCCTGTCTCGAAAAACCAAAAAAAAAAAAAAAAAAATCCCAATCTGGGCCATTGACGCTACATGGGGACCCCATATGTCCCTGTTGCACTAAAAGCAAAAAGAGAAAGCCAGTTCCTACCAACTGCAGCTGAGAAGACTTGCACTCCCTCTGCTAGAGACAGGGACAGAACACACAGAGTCTAGCAGGCACGCCTACAGGCAGATAATGCTTGCATTGCCCCTGAAGCCTTCTTCTTACTCTGATGCTGCCTATGTGACTGTAGAGGGTCCTTAGTAGAGAACAGCTGTCCTTCCTCCCTGAGGTGCAGGGCTTCTCCTCCTCCAGCCCCACTGCCTTCCCACAGCTCCTAAGTGACAGCCCTTGAGTCCTCTTGCATTGTACCCTATGGTCCTTCAGCCCTGTGTGTGCAAGAGAGAGTCTGGGCATAGATAACTGGAATGGAGGAATAGGAGAAAGGGTCTGTTCAGGTCTTATCTCTCTCCTCTGGCCAGGAGAAAGGGATATCTCTGGTTTCTCTCAGGGAAGGGAACTGACTCAGGATTCCAGAGAAACCCCAGCTGGGAGATGTGGGGAGGAGGAAGAAGGGGAGCAGGGAGGGGGGGTTCTGTTGTCTCAGAGGGGAGCAGCAGGAAGTTGCAAGGATGTTTGCTCAACACACCCATGTACCTCTCAGCAGCTGGGGAGGCCAGGTGTGGGGATGAGGGGACCCCAGGACCAGCCCAGAGGAGGGGCTCGGAGGGAGGTAAGGCTGATCACTGCTCCCCAGATCCTCACCTTGCCTTCTGCACTAATGCTAAAGGGGAAAGCTGAGGCCCCTCCACCCCCAGCCTTTGGAGGATTTGGGGAGATTAGAGAAGTATGTGTGTTTCGATGTGCCTGTGTGGGTGGGCTTTCTGCAGCCCTCTACAGTGTGTGCATGTATCTGTGGTGTGTGTGTGTGTGTGTGTGTGTGTGTGTGTGTGTGTGTGTGTGTCTTAATTCTGACTAAAAGAAGGGCGAAGGCACCATGACCTTAAAGTGGAACCCACCAGAAATGAACAAATAAAGCTTCATTAGAAACCAAAATCTCAGAGATCGTTCTCAAAAGGGAGAGCCCCTCAAGCACTACACCAAACCCTGAGTTTGGAGTCCAGGGTTTGGTTATTTTTGCTTTTTTCTTTCCCCCCACTTTTGTGGAAACAAGCTCCTGAGATCCAGGGCTTCATCTGTCTCCTTAGTCCCAATGCCCAACAGAGATCCATACAAAGTGTAGGTTTAACCATTGACAGATGGTGAACGAAATGAATGAATGAGGTCTAAGTCAGACTCTGTGTTTTAATGCATGTGTGTATATTTTATGTGGTGGGTTATGTGTATTCAGATGGGGTGGGGGTAAGAAGATAACATCCTCAAAAACACCATTTTTCTTTTGAGACAATGTCTCTCATTCACCTGGAGCTCATGAATTAGGCTACAATGGCCAGCCAGCCCCTGGGATCTGCCTGTCTCCACCTCCCCAGCCCTGTGATTACAACTGTGCACGGCTTGACACCTTTTCATGTGGGTTCTGGGGGCCAAACTCAGGTCCTCGTGCTTGTGTGGCAAAGACTTTACTCACTGGGCCACCTCCCCAGCTCCCTGGCCTCTATATGTTTCAAGGAGAAAAATGGAGAGTGCTAAGCTCACCTGCTCCCAGCTGTCAGAGTTCTGCAGTGGATGTTTTCTGGGCTTTACAAAGAGCATCACCATGGTTTCCAAAGAGTAGTCATTACTTTGAGCCATTCCCATAACCTGCCCGAGGCCCCTGCGGGCCCTAGTCTAGGACATTCTAGAGCTGGCTGACCTGGAGGGAATTTGAACCTGTGGCTCTTAAACCAGCCCTTAAGCCTGGGTCTTCCTCTGTTTCCTCCTTTTTCAGAGTGTTCTAGGTCTCTTAGACCTGAATTCAGCCACCCTACATTGAAGTCCTTCTGTAGTACCACCTCAGGGCCTTTGCACATGCTATCCCTACCATTTGAAGTGTGCTCAACTCTTTCACTTCAGCTTCCCACTCTTAACTCAAATGCCTGGGGCCCCTCCTGTTTTCTGTGTCCTTCCTTTGGTTTCTTCACAGCCTGTATCCTAGTTTGCAGCTGTTTTATTGACTTTTTATATATTTCCTCCATGAAAAAGTTCCATAAAAGCAGAGACCATATCAGTTTCACACATCGCCATAAACCTGGCATAACAATTGGTGACTCAAAATAGGTACCAGCTTAGTAATAGTCTACAATAATGCAAAATCCAGCCTATCGTTTCCAAATTCTGTAGAACATGAAATTAGGTCTTTGTAGAGTCAGTGAAAAGTGACACATTTCAGGCTTCAAGTGACAGGATGGACCTGCCACTCACAGCAAAAGAGGAAAGGCTGACTGAGAGAGCCCACAAGAGATGGGGCGGCTGTTGCTGAGCCCTACAGACACAGGGACCTTCCCACTTGATTTGAGATGGAGCCTGAACATGAAGCAGAAATACAGGTTTCTTTACACTACAGAGGACTTTGCTCTAATAAAGGATTTACTGTATTTGCAGAGAAAATTCCTTTTTTTTTTTTTTTTTGGTTTTTCGAGACAGGGTTTCTCTGACTATCTCT
>CAJQZJ010000309.1:7662863-7702349 GCA_907164525.1 Lophiomys imhausi | reverse complement strand
GTGTGTGTGTGTGTGTGTGTGTGTGTGTGTGTGTGTGTGTAAACCTTGGGTATATATGAAGGTCTGCAAGGAGTCAGTGTCAGTTCCCTGTTTTCACTATGTGGGTCCAAGGACCCAACTTAAGTTGTCAGACCTTTACCAGCTCAGCTCTCAACTAGGAATTCTTGAAGAGGGCCTAGCACAGAGCCTGGTGCACAATATGCCCTCTGTAGAACAAAATTGCTGCTGCTGCTGCCGCTTTCACTCTGATTGCTACCGTTGTTGTCTGAAACTAATGATGTCACCATTTGGCCACTCCCCTTGGGGAACAAACCACCCTTTCCAGGTCTGTGTGGAAGCATTTTGTGTATATGTGTTGAGGACTGACCCCAGGGCCTTGCTCATGCTAGACACGTGCTCTGATGCTCACCTGTATCCTTTGCTCTTTTTCCTTTTTAGAATGTTACGACAAGGTCTGTCTAAGGCTTAGCCTTGAACTCACTCTGTAGTGTGGGCAGGCCCTTGAACTTGTGATCCTCCTGCCTCAGCCTCCTGCGTAGTTAGGATCACAGGCCTGCAACACCAGATAGAAGGCTTTGTCTTCAGGTTAAACCCCTAAACTTCTCAACCCTGGGTGTCAGGGTTCTGTGTTTCTAGGTACCAGGGGATGGAAAGTCAGGGAAGGAACAAAGCTGGCTCCCTGGGTGTAGGCTCCATGCCTAGAGCAGAAATCCTGTACCAGCTGCTGTACCAGGCATGGTGCAGGGGCAGCAAGAACCTGCCCTCCATTGTCAGCAGTCAGTGATGTAACGGATGCTAAAGAACACAGGCTCTGGGGTCAAATGTGGTTTGATCAACTGCAAACAGTACGAAGCTGGGCAGTATTTCTCTCTCGGTGCTCCGGTTTCCTGGTTTGTAAGGCAAAGACTCTAAAAGTATCTGCTTTATTTTCTGAAACTTAAATGAGACCCTGAAGGCAAAGAAGCAGTATGGGGGCTGTCACATACATATTCACCATTATGATAGTTGTCAGCTGTACTGTGAGGAATTTCGCCTGGTCTCATGCTCAGTGGTTCAATTTAGGAGGAGACTCGGGTCCCATTGTGCCCAGAGTCCAAGCAAGGCACTAACCAGTAGCCAGGAGCCTGCATGCTATTGTAGCACAGCAGAAAGAGTTCTTGGAGCTGAATGATCTGGGAAGGCTTCCTTGAGGAAGCAGCATGTGAGTTGGATTTTAGAGGATGGGAGGAGATAGGGATGAGAAGATAAAAAGACATTCCAGGCACAGGGTATAAGCAAAGGAAGTGACAATCTTACAAGCTAGAGAGAGGGGCTACATCTGTGAGATCCGTTCTCAGACCTCAAACCATGCTAGGGAGCTGTGAGACTTCTTCAGCAGGGCACAAGTGGGAAGCAATGATAGTTCTGGCCTGAACTTTGACCTGTCTTGGTGCCAGGAGGTCTAGAATCTGTTAGGGCATCTTAGCTGTCAGCCTCTCTGAATGAATTATCAGGGGCATCCCTCAAGAGGAAACCGAGCAGTGGGCCTGAGAAGCCAGGGTAGCATGAGACAAGCAGTGATCCAGGCCCTCCTCCTCTCCTGTATCCACAGCCCCTCAACTACCCACCACCCGTGTGACCTGATGTGACTCCTCGCTGGGCCAGGAGCACTAATCCCTAGTTCCTTTGGCCCTTGCAAAAGACCCAATGCAACTCCACCCTTGCAAAGGGATAAGTTGTTTCTCTTCAGTCCTGGGGTCTCTCCCAAGTCATGCCCTGTCTCTTGGCCCAACCTTAGAACTCTAATGGATTCCCCTATCCCATCCAATAACTTGGGTCCCTCCAATGTTACACAAAGAATGTCTCTATGAAACCCAGGGGACTGGAAGGATCTGAATCCCATTCTTGAGCCAAGACTAGCCAGGCACACCATCCCCTTGGCTCTCCCACCCCTCAGCTGGGACAAGATGCCCAGAGATCTTCTCCCAGAGTGGACGCCCAGCCCTACCCTCTGCTGCCCCAAAGCCTTCACCCCTCTCTCTCCAACACTGCAAATCAGTTCCACATTTGGGGTCTGGCATACTGTATTCACACAGAACTCTCCTGTGCCAGACAGCCTGGGCTTGCACAAGGTCACCCCAACCCACAGGGGTCTTCAGAGAAAAGAGCCCTTGTCTTTGACAACCCCTCCAAAAGACTGGGGAGCTGCACTGTCTCCAGAGGATCTGAGGGATGCAAGGCTCTCCAGAGAAGGATGAGAAAGGGCACTGGGTGGGGCTGAGGCCTAGCTGGAGCAAGCAGATGCGGGTGAGGGTGGGGGTGGGGAGGGAAGCTGAGAGGTAGTTCCCAGCTCAGCACATTCCTGAGACATCTGGCTGAGCTGGAAGAGTCCCAGCTGGCCTGACAGCTGCTCCAGTTTCTCTGCTCTGATGTCAGGCAGGACCCAGAGCTCCCCACCTCTCATAGAGTCCTACTGGCCTGGAGTTCATGGGACTGAGTTCTGGGGACCCTGTGACCCAAGTTCTAGGGACTCAAAGAAAGAGGGGGAAAAGGTGCAATAGAGGAAAGACGGGCATGCTGTAGAGATGGCCTGATCAGGCCATTGTGGAAAGCTGAGGACTCCCCCATCTGTCTGATTCAAGAAAGTCCTTCCTTGGCTCATGTCAGTCCCTCCCTCCCTTCTCCTTGGAAAGAAGCTACAGAGAGATGTACAATGTTGCAGGAAGTGGCTTGCCTTGTGCTGCGTGACCCTGGGCAAGTCCACTCCACCCCTGGTCCTCAGTTTCTCACCTGCTATGGCAGGCATTGAATGAGCACCTTCTGTGAATGCTGTGCTGTGGAAAGCACTTTATGGATGTTTGTTCATTCACTTCTCCTAGCAGCCCTGGTGTTGCAGATGGAAGAACCCCTGCTTCATAGCAGAAACTCAGACTCAGAGAGGTTAAGCACCTGGAACAGGCCACAGAGCACATAGCAGACTGAGGTTAGAATCAGACCTGTCTGTCCCTGTCCATAACTCCCCAGAGCTCCCACAATGCATCACTCCCACAATAATAGGAGGCAGGCCTTATGATGCTTCAAACTGTGATTTCTTTTGGCTGGAGCGGTGCTCTTCAAGAAGGACAAGGATAGGCATTAGTCATGCACTGGGTGGGGAAGGAAGGCAGGGCATCTGCTGGGTTAGGAGTCTCCCCTTGAAGACCTAGAGGGATCCAGAACCCAGGCACTGGAGCCATAGCCTGATCTCCAGCAGAACCCAAGGGTCCCACACCTTCCCAGAAGGAAGGGAGGATATAAGGAGAGAAAATGCCACTTGTTCCAAAAATAAAACCTGAGGACAACTCAGACAGGCTGGGCCTTGAGGAAGCCAGAAGCTGAAGAGAGACTGTGCGGGGACAGGGGAAGAGGCCAGGGGAACTGTAGCCAGAGCTGAAAGCTAGGCTCCAGCCTCGAAGACCTTCCAGCTGGTCAGGACCCAAAAAAGAGCAGATCGGGCTAGCTGACCAGTGGTCCTCATGTATACTCACGGACCTGGCCTGCGCCTGAGAACCGCTTCACCACCAGTGAGTGGGGTCTGTGTACCCTTCGAAACTTGTCTGTTTTGGCTGAAACACAAAAGGGCCTTGGGCCAGAACAATGTGAAAAATGGGTATAGCACACCCCCCTCTCCCCAGGGAGGAACCCAGGGAGAGAGTCCAGGGCAGTGGAAACTCTGCCTGGAGCAGGAGTGGGCTGGCAGCAGAGCAGCATTCAGGACACTCATGCCTGAATGCTCTACTGCAGAAGAAGGGGCCTCAGTTCATTAGCTGACTGGCACATGCCTTCATTCACCCACTCAGCCAGTCTCCAAATGCCCAAGTTCTACCTGCGCATGCAAGGCATTGGCTGTACCCAAATGAACGGAGGCCATAGTATCCCATGCTTATAATCTAACACTAGGGAGACTAAGGCAGGATTTGCAAGTTTGAGGTCATCCTGGGCTACATAGTAAGACTTGGTCTGAAAAGGGTGTAGGGGACGGGGAGGAGGATTAGGCACGGCTCGTCAGAGACAACATAAATGGATCATTCCAAGCTACCCTATGGAACTTAGACTTTATTCCAGGGGCACTTTGGAGTTATGGGTGAATATTGAGCAGGGAAATGACATAGTTGTTTTAGGGTTTTGGAGATCACAACTCTAGTAAACAATCACACTTCCAAATATGGATGCCTTCATAAAAAGGGGTAGTCACACCATGTCAGAAACTCTTTCCAGAATGCAATGGGAAGCAGGCCTACTTGCTCATCTCTCAGTCTGCAATGCTGAACACAGTAAGAGGTCAGTTAAGGCTGGATGAATGTATGCATAATGGGTAATTGAGGTGACATCTTGCCTTTATTCCCCAGAGGTCCCCAGGGCCAGCTCTAGCTCTTGGTTTTCAGTGCTCTGAGCTGTCATGAAGATTCTCTGGCTACTGCATATGGACCAGCTTCCCGAGCAGCCAGAACATGAGCTGCAATCTCTCAGTGGTGCCAGTCACAGCTAATCTGAGCCCTGGGCAGTGTCACTCACTGCTATAGCTTCCTCCTACCCAGACAGTGCCCAGTGCCCGCCTTAGAGTCAGGCCACAGCACTGGGACTGCCCAGTTAGAGGATGGCAGGGATGACTGGGAACCTGAGGAACCTGTGGCCTGCCCAGGGAAAAGTAGATGGCTAGACTACTAAGCTGGGGACTGCAGAGTGGTCTATGCCCTCTCAGGACCTTGCTTGGCATATAAGTAGCCTGCAGTGTGTGCCAGTTTACCACTCTCTTTTTCCAGCATACGCTGGTACAAACAAAACAAAACACACTCCAGTCTCCACGACAGTCACTCCTCCAATCCCAGCTGCAATTGTCCCAGCCCAAACAAGCCTAGGACTCCCAAATCTTCTCTTACTTAGGCTCACATGATTCAGTCATCTCAGGCACGTGGCTTAGCTCACTCATCTTTTAGGCCCAGGAGCATGTGAGATGTTGGGTGTTGCCATGATTGTGAGTTTCTTGTGTTGTGTTTTTTGTTGTTTTGGTTACGATGTCTCCCTATATAGCCCTGGCTGGTCCCAAACTCAGAGATCCACCTGCCTCTCTGCCTCCCAAGGGCTGGGATTAAAGGCATGCATCACCTAACCTGGTTTTTGGTGGGGTTTTGGTACTGGGGATTGAAGCCAGGGCCTCATGCACACTTAGCAAGTGCTCTAATTGTGAGCCAGATCCCCAGCCCTTTGAATGGGTGCCCATCTAATTCCATCTGATGAATGTCCTCATTGGGCTGTGTTGATGTCTGATAGTGTGCACCTGTGTAAGCTGGGATGCAGGGGGTGGCAGTGTACATATGGTAGACCCTGTGCAAGACAAATCTCAGTGTATCAGTTGTAAGAGTGGTCTGTATTTCTCATTGTGTCATGTCAGAGAAATGGGGATTCCCTGGGTAGAAGGTTCCTCCCAGCCCAGGTCTGTGTTGCAGTGTACACATGTGCAGGTGTACACTTATGTACATGGACACATGTACATTGACAGAATGCACTCACAGAGGCATTCCTGTTTACTTGGACCTAGGTTGTATGGTTAATAGTTCAATAAGGGAAAAACAGGGCAACTCAGCACTACTCCTGTCCTGGCCTGTAGGAAGAAGGGTTGATAGTCAGGGTAGTTAGAATAACAGA
The DNA here is from genome assembly GCA_907164525.1 of Lophiomys imhausi. Classification (NCBI taxonomy): domain Eukaryota; kingdom Metazoa; phylum Chordata; class Mammalia; order Rodentia; family Muridae; genus Lophiomys; species Lophiomys imhausi. Next base: position 7,696,685 of record CAJQZJ010000309.1, on the reverse strand, counting down.
CTCTCTGTAACCCCCACACCTGCCAGGTGGGCTCCGGAAGGCTCTACCCCTTCTAGGCCCAGATAGGCTGGACAAGGGAGACGACTCTTCCTTCTGCCTCTGACACCTTGCTTCAAGGGGGTCACAAACTTTAATCCAGGAGAAACCTGGGCACACCAGCTGACCCTGCCTGGGCCTCAGAGCATCGCCAGGCAGGTGTCTACCCGGGGCCTCCTGAGTTTGGATCCAGTGTCTGTCCCTTTGCCAGGTAGCCAAGAGCCTAGCTCTAGAAGACAAGTCCTTAGTTTTTTTTTTTTTTTTTTTTTTTGGTTTTTTGAGACAGGGTTTCTCTGTATAACAGCTCTGGCTGTCCTGGACTCACTTTGTAGACCAGGCTGGTCTCGAACTCAGAGATCCGCCTGCCTCTGCCTCCCAAGTGCTGGGATTAAAGGCGTGTGCCACCACCGCCCGGCTGTCCTTAGGGCCCTAAATACCTGGGTGGTGATGTCTAAGGACACAGAGATCTGCTGACAGCTGGGGACCCAGCACCCACTTCTCCCGGCAGTCTTGATTGTGTCCCCCCTCACACAACTCCCACCCACACTGGACACAGCAGTGACTCACAGTGGTAGCCTTTGGGCTTGAAATGGAGGCAATTATCTAGTGGTCACTAGGCAAGTAACCGTCCGGGAATGTATGGGTCACTGTGTTAGGAGACGTCTTCCCTCCCCAGGAAGAGAAAGAGGGAAATGTGAGAGGATTTCCCTCCCATTTCTTCCCAGAGCTCACTTTCTCAGAAGGAATGTTCGCTGGGGATTTCCCCCACCCCTTATCCCATAGCTCAGCCTGTACCAACTTAGGTCTCCCCACTCAGCACAGACTGAATCTGTCTGGATCAGGGGTTGGGGCAGAAACCAGGGCAGCAGTACAGGCATCAGAGGACCAGAGGTCTGGGGGAAGGGGCGCACAGTGGCTGCTTGTGTGCATACCCCCGCCCGACCAAATATTTTCACTGTTCGCAGTGACCCCTGTGGAAGGGTTAAGGAAACAGTCTCGGAGAGGAAGCTAGAGCTTAGTCTGTACAACCCTGGGAACGTCCCCTCTTACTCCAGGGGCTGGTGCCTTGCGATCCATCCGTGCTACCCCACGCCAAGATTACTGGAAGAGGGGGAGGGGCAGAGCTGGAAGTGAGTTGCTCTCTCTCCATTCGCCTGTCATTGCGGGTGGCCATGATTAGGGTCTCCGGATCCCGCGGGATTGCCATCTCAGCTCTGCCCCAGACACAGACGAAGAACTGGACGTCCTCCCCCTACCGCCCAGGAGGCTTCCTAGTCTAGAACCCTGCTCTGCGCAGCCGCATTCCGGACATGGCGGGCGGTGGCTCGCAACCTCCTCTCATTGGCCAGGAGCTCCTCCTTTCTCACCAATGAGCAAAAGGGATTCCTGCGAGGGGCGGGGTCCAAGAGGCAGGCTTAGCCACGTAACTGCGTGCGGCGCGGAGCAAGCAGGACCCCCAGCCACCCCGAAAATTTAAAGGGCGTGCGTCTGAGCTGCGGCACTAAGGGGAGGCACAGCAGCCGGGGAGGCGGGGTCTGGCCTGAGAGCCTGAGGGCTGGGGGGAACCTCTCCTTACAGTGAGTAGAGCCGGCGCCGGCTGCGCGTGGCGGCCGAGAAGGAGCTGACATTGGCACAAGTGTAGGAAAAAGTCTTTAAGGAGGAGGGAAATGTCTTTAATGTCTCCTTCTCTGGCTTCCGATCCCCGTTACCTGTATGGAAAGGCACCCCCGAAGACTGCCCACCCTAACAGAACACTGCCCCCCCCCAACACACACACACACACCAAACGGTGGCGTGAGACCCTCTGTGAACTCCTGGCCACCGGCCTTTCTCCCCCAGCTCCACCCCCCAGTTTCCATCAGACAGTCTAAATCTGATTCTTCTGTGTCTGTGTGAGCTGGAGGAGGGCTGGATAGCGGGCCAGAGCTACCAGGGCCAGAGCTGGGGAGGTCTGAAGTCTCTAGAGTGAGCTATGCAGGGCTGGAGGGAGGTGAGTAAAGAACACAAGTGGAACCCCCTTATCCTCAGCTCAATCCCAGAGCTGCGAAGAACCCCGCCTCAAATGTTGGCAATGCGCTGTGTGACTGTGAGTAAATGGCTTGCTCTCTCTGGACTTTAGCGTTCGAATGAGTTGAGGGGCCTAGACCATTAACTTTCTCAGGCTCCTGTTGACTCAAAGCATAACTGAGCTGCTGCGAGACGCCAGACGGCAGATGGAAGTAGGCTACGGTATTCAGTGAGCAGCTACTGGTGGCAATGCTCCCACGAGAGGCAGATGGATCTAGGTGCGATGTGACACGACCACCGTCCACCCAGCACTCCAGGAACCCTGGGCAAGGAGGACTAAGAGCGTCCTTCGCCCCACCCTGCCTGCCCCTTGGCCGCCCTCGTCTTCCACTTGGCTCCCGCCGCTCTGGAAGCTCCAGCCTGCTGAGCTTTGGCTGCTGTTTCTTGCAGGTGGGGTGGGGGCGCCTCGTAACACGCGGCCAACTGAGGCCCCTTAGCAAGTTCCTTTGGGTATCCCTAAAGGGGGTCCTTCTCGCTTATCTTCCTGAAGCTGGAAACTTCAGGACCCCTCTCCCGGACCAGAAGGTGCGGGCTCTCCTCTCCCAGGCCCCCGGGAAGGGGCTTGGCAAATCCTTATCGCCTGCGGAGCAGCTGCTGGAGAAATACCGTGGCCGCTGACTCACGGCTCTTGCAGTTCTGTGCAACCCCCTCCCCTGGGCCTCACCGCAGCCTTGGAGCGCGCCCCCCACCCCCCACCTCCGAGTTCGGCTGGAAGGGAGCGCCCCCATCTGGGCTGGACTGGTTCTGCCGCGGATGTGGATTTTTCAATCCTGGCTGGGGAAGATGGTTGTTGGAGAGGAGCACATACCTCTAAAGCGTTTCTGTCTGGATTCTCGGTTGTTCTAGAGACTTGTTCAGACCCTGAGCTCGTTGTACCGCACCACCCAGGCGCTGCTGAACAGCTAATGCATTAGTGGTCTTGCTCTGAGATGCAAGGCCCTGTCCGTGCACCCCTATTGAATGAGGGTCTAGCTGGTGAACAAGGCGCAGACCTGCCTCCAGGAGTACACAGTCTGGCAGTAGCCAGGCTATTCCCAAACAGGGAGAGATGTGTAGAGGCTGGGGAAGGTCTAGGTAGTGAGGAACCATGGACACTTTCTGGCTCTGTGTGACTGACTCCTAGAGCCCCAGATTCTCCATCGCTCAAATGCAAAGCAACACCTTTGCTTCTTGAGGGATGGTGCTGCTTAAACGAAATGATGCAGGGGCTGGAGGCGTGGCTCAGTTGGTAAGGGTGGCTGCCTAGAACGCTCGAGGTCTTGGGTTCCATCCTCTGCACCTCGTGGAGGCAAGAGGATAAGAAATTCAGCGTCGTGGTTGGGTACAGACAGGGTGGAGGATGTATGAAAGTACTTTGGGAGATTTAAGTAAAACAAAAATATAAAATAATGATGATGGTTCCTGGGAAAACAGAAAGGGGACCACAGAGTATACCAGTGACCTCTCTGAACCCATTTTGTCCTGGAGTCTCTCATCACACTTGTTCAGAGGGGAACTCAAACCTCCTCTCTATATAGATTCCAAGCTCATGCCCAGAGTTTAGGGGCTGCTGTTTTCATAGTAATAACTACTAAGTGTTTAGTACTTATTACCCGCCAAGTGCTGTCCTCAGTGCTTCACGTACATTCACTCATTCTATCCTCATTAGCATATGAGGTGAGTACTAGGCATATCTAACCGACACTTGATCCCCATGACAATGCTATGGAATAGGAACTATATTTCCCACGTCTGGATAAGGAAACTGAAGCACAGGGAAGTTTAAAAAGTGAGCAAGTCATGGAGCCAAGGATTGAAAACAAGTCTATAGGGTTCCAGACCCTTGCTCGCTTCCTACTCCTTGAAGACAGCTCATCTGGTGCTGAGCCTACTCCTGAAGCAGAAGGTACTGCTCATCCCTGACTCTTGAGGAGAGGCTCCTAATAGTTCAGGACACAGAAAGCCAATGACTCTGGTTCTGGAGTCAGTCCCACAGAGCCCTAAGCAAGCCCCCACTCAGTCTCATTCAATCGATCAGCAAATGCCCTCATGAACAGTGGTAACACTGTGCTGCACATGTATGACTCTTCAAGAGGAAAACACCACCAACTATGTGTTGACCCTCGAGTGTTTTATTAATGATACGACCTTTCTTGGTTTATGACTGTGCGAAGGACTATCCTAAACCTTTACTTGCATGGATTAACTTAATCTCCACAATAATCTTATCAGCCCCATTATATACAGAGGAGGCTAAACCATGGGCTAATTAGCTTCCCTGCAAACACTACCAAAGCTTTTGTCTGTTTATTGCTGAGAAAGAGATTTGACATCTTTAGCAAGTATACGCATAGCTAAGATTAATATTTCACCAGGTTTTTTACTTCAGTGTGTGTAATGCATTCTGATATTTTCTACTTATTTTGTATTTTGTTCTGTGCTGTTTTTTCTTTTTTTTTTTAAAGATTTTATTTATTTATTGTGTATAGTGTTCTGCCTGCATGTATACACTCACTCCAGAAGAGGGCACCAGATCTCACTTTGTAGATGGTTGTGAGCCACCATGCAGTTGCTGGGAATTGAACTCAGGACCTTTGGAAGAACAGGTGGTGTTCTTAACCTCTGAGCCACCTCTCCAGCCCTGTGCTGTTTTTTCTTAAATTCTGGTAATAAATGCCCAGATGGACATGGGGCCATTTTTGTTTGTTTTGTTTTGTTGGTTTTTTTGAGACAGGGTTTCTCTGTGTACATCTGGCTGTCCCAGACTCACTTTCTAGACCATGCTAGCCTTGAACTCACAGAGATCCACCTGCCTCTTCCTCCCGAATAATGGGATTAAAGGCGTGCGCTACCATGCCCAGCCATTACAGACAGCTGTGAATGCATTATGGGTGCTGGGATGTGAACTTGGGTCCTTTGGAAGAGCAGCCAGTGTTCTTAATGGCTGGACCATCTCTCCAGCCCATGGGACCAGTTTATATAATTTAGAGTTATAAAGAACTTGCTTAGCATACACAAGTCCCCAGATGAAAATAAAAACCATATACTTTCATCTATATATGGTGGAAGGAGAAAACAGAATAGTGGTCACCAGGGGCTTGGACTATCAGGGAAAATAGGGCCTGGGGAGAGTGGGTGGTGGAGGCATGGGTACAGTGGCAAAGGAATCGGTTCTAATGTTCTGCAGCACAGTACGGTAGCTGTGGTTGACAACGATTAATTATATATATCAAAATAGCTAGTAGACAGCATTTTCAATGCTCCACAAAAGAAGGATACATGTTTAAGGTGATGGATATGCCCCATTAACCCTATCTGGGCATTGTGCATTGGCACATGTAATGAAATGTCAAAGTCTGCCCCATAGATATATACAATTATTGTGTGTCAAGGAAGTGTTTTCTAAGTATATATATATATATATTTTTTTTTTTTGTTTTTTCGAGACAGGGTTTCTCTGTGTATCCTTGGCTGTCCTGGACTCACTTTGTAGACCAGGCTGGCCTCGAACTCACAAAGATCCGCCTGCCTCTGCCTCCCAAGTGCTGGGATTAAAGGCGTGCGCCACCACCGCCCGGCTCTAAGTATATTTTTTAAGTTCTGGTCATGACCCACTAAATCGATTTCATAACCCATTAGTGACTCACCACTTCCAGCTTACACAAACTTAGTCAACACCTGGAAGGACTGAGGCCAGGACTCAAACCTCAGTGAGGTGGCTCCACAGCCTGATACCTCGGGAAAGGCATGCATGGGCCACAGAAGATGCCTGTAACTTCAATACTCAGGAGGCTCAGACAGGAAAATCATGAGTTTGAAGCCAGCCTGGACTGCGTAACAAGACCCTGTCTTAAAAAAGCAGGCAGGTGGGCTGGAGAGATGGATCAGCAGTGAAGAGCATTTATTGCTCTTGCAGAGGACCTAAGTTCAGTTCTCAGTATGGAGGCTAGCAACCATCTGTAACTCCAGGTCTAGGGGATCCAAAGTCCTCTTCTGGCTCCCTCTTTAAGGGCACCAGGCATGCACAGAGTACATGTCAGGCAAAGCACTCATACACATAAAAATAATAAATTAATTTACATAAAATAAAAGTTAAAGCAGGTGGGTAGTGGGTCGGGGAAGAATAACTCAGTTGCCTCAACCTGAAGGACTTGGGTCCTGAAACTCTGGCCAGGGGTGTTGAAAGAATGAAGAAATGACAGAAACACAGACACACATACAGTGAGGTTGGAAGGGATTGGGTGGGATTCTGCTATCACTACTGCCAAAACATGAAAGCTCGCAGTGTTTGTTAAGTACAGCACAGGGGCAGGGGCTAGCTGGCCTGGGCAGGAGGTAGTTGTACATGAGCAGTCTCGCGAGGTCAACATTCAGGAGGATGCAGTTGCTAGTCTTTCCACACACTGACCAATAAACTCATAAACTCTCATGATTGGACTCCCAAAGAAAGCATTGCCATTTCTCTTGAGGCTTTGCCAATCGCTCCATGGGTCTGAGATCTTGAGATTCTTGACATGGCTGTGCCCTTGCCACAATACATGTTCGCTCAGGGCTTCCCTCACTCGGGCCTTTCTCCGTTCCATACTTCAGTCAGTAAAATTCATGAGGAACTGAGCTAGATCCCTTCAACTCACTTACAAAGAGCTTGGTAGCTCGTACCTATGATCTCAGGATGGGGAGGCAGAGGCAGGAGGATTCCAGCAAAGCTAACTAGCCTAGCCTACTTGGTGAGTTCCAGGCCTGCATCAAAATCCAGGTGGAGGGAAAGGCTGGAGAGATGTCTCAGCAGTTAAGACCACTGGCTGCTCTTGCAGAAGGCCCAGGTTTGTTCCCAGTACTTATACGTGGGCTCACAATCATCTGTAACTCCAGTTCCAAGGGCTCCAGTGCCCTCTCAGACTTCTGTGGGCAACAGGCACACACGAGGTGCACAGATGTACATGTAGACAAAACACCCATACATATAAAATAAAAATAAATAACCTTTAAAAACAAGAACCAAGGTGGATGGAACCACAGGGTTGCAGGGTTGCAGGGCTGCAGGGTTGCAGGGCTGCAGGGTTGCAGGGTTGCAGGGTTCCCTGTGCCCAGCAGTAAGGCTTGGGCTTTTATCACTTTGCATCCTTTACCCATCCCATGTCCTTTGTAGGCATTATTTGTGACTTTTGTCTGTCTGTCTGCACCCCTCCCTCTGTGTGTGTATGTGTGTGTGTGTGTGTGTGTGTGTGTGTGTGTGTGTGTAGGGGTCAACCTGGTTTCTCAGGTTCTATCCATTTTGACTTTTAAATATTTGTTTATTTTTATATAATGTGTATGAGTATTTTGCTTGTATGTTGTATATGTATGTTTGCATATGTACTATATGCGAGCTTAGTGCCTATGAAGGTCAGAAGACATCAAGTTCCCTGGAATTGGAGCTACAGATAGTTAGGAGCCACCGTTTGAGTGCTGGGAACCAAACCTGGTCCTCTGCAAGAACAGCCAGCGGTCTTAACTGCTCAACCATCTCTCCAGATCCTATTTTTTTTAAATAAATAAAATTTTTAAAGGTGAGGAAGTTAGTGAGATTGTTCAGTGAATAAGGGCGCTTGTCTCACATACCTAGCACCCTGTACTGGATCCTCCAACCCCACACAAAAATGGAAGGAAAGAAACAACCCACGAATTTATCCCCTGACCTCCACACATATGCTGTGGCGTGCATGTCAACACACACACACACACACACACACACACACACACACACACACACAGTATAATGATGATAAAACTTTTTTCTTTGAGACAGGGTCTTTCTACGTAGCCCTAGCTGGCTTACAACCCACTATGTAGACCAGGCGGTCCTCAAATTTACTGAGACTCACCTGAGTGTTGAAGTTAAAGGTGTGCACCACATACCCAGCAACAAAAAAAGAAAGAAGGAAAGAAAGAAAGAAGGAAGGAAGGAAAGAAAGAAAGAGAGAGAGAGAGTTGGAGCTGGTGACATTGGTCATGGGGAGAATTGGAACTGGTGACATTGGTCGTGGGGAGCATGGTGGTGCCATGATGAAGGGGTGACCATGAAAGCAGTACCTGTACCCCCTCTCCAAGCCACACTGAGGTTCTTCCTCCCTCCCCAGCACTTCCCGGAGCACCTGGACCACTTTGTGGAGAACATGGAGGATTTCTCCAGTGACCTCTTCAGCAGTTTCTTTGACGACCCAGTGCTGGATGAGAAGAGCCCTCTGCTGGACATGGAACTGGACTCCCCTGCTCCAGGCATCCAGGCTGAGCACAGCTACTCCCTGAGTGGAGACTCTGCACCCCAGAGTCCCCTTGTGCCCATTAAGATGGAGGACACCACCCAAGGTAAGAAGACATGCAAGAGCCCAGGAGGGAGGAGGCTTCTGGGGACCAGAGGCAGGGGTGGGGGGCATCTACAGCCTGAGACTCCCAGAACCTCTATGCCCACACAGCCCTTTCAGTAGGGTGCAGCTCCTGGCTTTTTGAGTGCCCCTGAAATCAAACCCATTTGACCATTTCTCAAAGGGTGTGTCCTGACTTAAAGTCAACAGTTCACAAAGAGCAGTTCTTAGACAACCATGTCACTGACAGCCTGTTACGGGTGCAGCACCTGGGAATTGCCAGAGGTGGCTCAGAGGGTAATGTGCCTGCCACTCAAGCATGAGGACCTCAGTTTGAATCTCCAGCGACCACTGAAAAGCTGGGTAGTGGTGGGTCCCATAACCACGGGGCAGGTTCACAAAGAAGAAGAAATGGAGAGATGGGTAGATCCTTCAGGATTGCTGGCCAGAAAACTTAACTGAAATAGGGAACTTCAGGTTCAGTGAAAGACTTGGCCTCAAACAATGATTCAGAGAGTGACAGATCAAGACATGTCACATCCACCCACCTCTGCCCTCCACATGTGCGCACACACACACACACACCTGTACCTATGTACCCTCCCATACACAACCACACACAGAAAATAAAATAAGAGCCAGCCACGGTGTGCACACCTTTCATCCCAACACTCAGAAGACAGAGACAATTAGATCTGTTTGAGTTAGAGGCCAACCTGGGCTACATACTGAGTTCCAGGACAGCTAACGATACATAGAGAGACCCTGTCTAGTAAAATAAATAACAACAGCAATAATAATAAATGCAGAGCTGCAGCCAATCCAGCGTGGTAGTGTGGGTCGGTAACTTAGCACTCAGGGTGCTGAGAACAGCTGGGCTACCTGCTGAGACTCTGTCGTCGATCACACATACTACTAAACAACAAATGAGGGATGGAGAGATGGCTCAATGGTTAAGGACCTGGATTCAATTGTGGAGCCACATGATGGTTCACAACCATCTATAGTGAGATCCAGCGCCCTCTTCTGGTGAGCAGACAAACATGCAGACAGAGGACTCGTACATAAATAAATAAATTTTTTTTTATTTTTATTTTTTTTAAAATAATTTATTTTTTATTTCTTCAAGTTACATCTCAATCACAATCCCCTCCCTACTCCCCCCTCCAGTCCCACCCTTCCACCCTCCTCCCCCTCAGCCCCACCATCCTCTTCCCTTCTTTTTTTTTTTTTTTTTAGTTTAAGGTATTTATTTTTCCCCCCAACAGCTCTCCCTTTCAGTCCAAATAATGGTTCTTTTTCTTATAACTATAAATACAATACAAAACAACAGAAATAAATAGGCCACGATTATAAGAGTTATATGGCTTAGCATACATTCCCAATGTCCAGTCCATATGTATTTGGCACCTGACTTTAACATTCTACTATCTAACCATCTCCATGAGTTTAAAGTTCTACATCTAACTCAGCTTTCATACTAACTTGCCTCATAGTTTTAAAAATATCTTCTTAGATCCAGAACACCCTCTTGATTCCTAAACAACTCAAAATTTAACTATGACACTCTAGGTATCTATTCTTCAACCACCTCAGAGACCTGAGAGGGATAAATATATCTGATTATATAGGAAGTGCAGGGCCTGCAGCTTCCAAAACTAAAAAAATGACATACCAGTGGCTGCCTGGACAGTTCCCATTTTCTCTCCATACATTACAGCATCAATCTTCAGCCATTTGGCCCCATTTCTCTGACAGACATTGGTTGTAGAGCAGGAATTATGAAGGACTTACCTACCCTGTCTTGGCAGAGCTAGGCTGTCGACTTACCTGCTTCCAAGTTTTGTCCTTTTTGGACAGAAGTCTGTCTACAGTTGAAGCAAGTGGTTTTTCTTGCCAAGAGAATGGCTTACCACCAATTTAATCATCTCCCACTGGAGATTCTTCGATGCTCATCTTCTACTTGGAGTAATATAGGGGGTGCTGTCAGGAGCTGACATGTCTTGATATCAAAAAATCTTAAGTTAAGAAAACATCTTTGAATGCCATATTCTGCAGATCTCTTGAGGTTTTTGAAGATGCCCTATCTATCTCTTATATTTAGATAAGCAAATATTGCTTGTCTCTTAGCAACTTGATTTCTGAGTAGCTTAGAAAATAACTGTGATAGACTGTCATAGTAACTAACAAAATGACACGTTTTCATGACTATTAGTTTCTGTTTCTTAATTATCCTAAACAGTTTATGTCGGTTGGTAGCGAGAGGTCAAAACTTGACATTTCATTTTTAAGTATTACTACAAACAATACCTTTAAGAAGAGTTACCCTTAATTTTGTATCAATATACAAAGATCAATACCAATGTGGCCAAATATAATCTTAATTTTGTATCAATATACAAAGATCAGTACCGATGTAGCCCAATACAATCTTAATTTTACATTAATATACTAGGGTCAATACCATTGTGGCCAAATATAATCTTAGTTTTGTATCAATATACAAAGATCAATACCGATGTAGCCCTATACAATCTTAAATTTGCATTAATATACAATGATCAATACCAATTTAGCCAAATATAATATTAATTTTGTATCAGTATACAAAGGTATAAAGCTATATTCAATAATCTGTCCTTTTTTCTTGTTCTTTCCTATACTATGTCTATGTGCCATTTTTCTCAAGTCTGTTCACTCCTATATAGGAGAGAAAGGAGGATACAGAAAAGCAAAAGAGAGAAGTCCCTGGGTCTAACCTCCAAAACCCATTTAACAAGACCATTTAACAGCTTGTAGTCTTTTCCCCTAAATAACAAAATTTTCTATTATCTATCAAATAACCAAAGGGGAAGAACACCCTCCCCACCTTCTGGGGACGGGACGTTGTTCTCTTAAAATGACTTCCTGCTGATTTGGGAGACAGGGTTTCTCTGTGTAGCCCTGGCTGTTCTGGACTCACTTTGTAGACCAGGCTGGCCTCGAACTCTCAGAGATCCACCTGCCTCTGCCTCCCGAGTGCTGGGATTAAAGGTGTGTGCCACCACCGCCCAGCCCAATTTTCTATTTTTTTTTTTTTTTGGTTTTTTCGAGACAGGGTTTCTCTGTGTAGCTCTGGCTGTCCTGGACTCGCATTGTAGACCAGGCTGGCCTCGAACTCACAGAGATCCGCCTGCCTCTGCCTCCCAAGTGCTGGGATTAAAGGCGTGCGCCACCACCGCCCGGCTCCAATTTTCTATTTTTAAAAACAAGTTTTCTGTATATAATTTTTATCAGTTTTTAGTCTATGCACTTATAAAGATAGTCAGTGTTCATCCAGGAGGCATGACAGGGCAGTCAGAGTTGAGTGATGAGAACATTAGAGGACTGTCCAGTTCTGCATGGCTCTGTGAGTGACATCAGTTTGTCCTTGTAGTGCTATCTAAATGTCATAGAAAGTTTATATTGAACATAAACTAAAGTCAACACACTAGAGCCCCTAAAGCTGGGTAAAATTAAGCACATTTGGCTCATATTTAAATTTTTAAAAATGAAATTCAGTTACACAGGAGACTAAGACAGAATGGAAAGTTTAAAGTCGCTGGGCAGTGGTGGCCCACGCCTTTAATCCCAGCACTTAGGTGGCAGAGACAGATGGATCTCTGAGCTCGAGGTGTGTTTGATCTATATATAAAGTGAGTTCCAGGACAGCCAGGGCTACTCAGAGAAACTGTCTTGAAAAACAAAAAAGCTGAGTCAAGAAGGATCATGAGTTTGAGGCCAAGACTGGCTACCTAGCAAGTTCCAGAACAGCTTTGGATTACAACATAGACTCTACCTCAAAATAACAACAATAATAATCATCATAAATATGGACAAATTACAAAGAATCTAGAACCTCCCCATCTCCTTATCCTGACATCCTCCAAAAATACCACTTAGGAGTTCTATTCAAAATTTTCAACCCTGTCTTCCATCTCCCATCTTTGAAGCAAGCAGCCCTTTGCCTCCAAACTGCTCCTTGAAGGTAATTACCAAGTGAGACTCACACTGTGCCCCACCTCACAATACTGCCTATTTCCTCCTTTTCTCTAAGACAGGCAGTCGTGGCCCTGTCATTTTTTTGGCTGGGTGATCACAGATTTGTCTCTTTTTAAAATTAATTTATATTTATCTTCTGTCTATGGTTATCTTGCTTACATGTATGTGTGTATTAATCATGTACATGCAAAACAGGGTGATACAGTCCCTGGAACTGGAGTTACAGTCTGTTACAAGCCACTATGATGTGGGTGCTAGGAATTGAACCCTGGGTCCTCTGGAAGAGCAGCTGGTATTCTTAGCTACTGAGCCATCTCTCCACCTCTCAGATCTCTGTCTCTTAACCTTGAGAAGCCTCAATATCTTCATCTACCTGCGGGGACAACAGTAAACGTATGTGGAGCAGTCTCTGTCTCCTTGGTACCTGCAGGAGATTCCCTGTTTCGTTTGTGCTGCACAATGTCCAGATGAGGTAGAACTCCTTTTATAATCCCCATTTCACCCATAAGGAAAAAGACTTCATGATGCAGAATAGAGAGAGAGCTAGAGCCAGCCCCCTGGTTCTAATCTCCACCCCTTCTATTTACCAGCCTCCAGGGGCAGCAAAGGCTGCTGGGTTGAGAACTCAATAGAATTAGTAGAATTAATTAATTAATAGAATTGGGAGTTTCCAGGTGCTCCCTTCAGCTTATGGGTGACCTGTGTAAAGCCTTTAGCCTTTCTGGACTTCTATTTCCTCAATCATAAGATGAAAAAAGGGGCCAAACAGAAAAAGTGCAGAGGACCCGAGTTCAGTTCTTGTGACTCCAGATTCACAGAGACCCAATGCCTCCGAGGGTACCTGCACTCTCACACACACACAATACTCATGCGCAGACAAGCACATAGACATTTAAAATATTTTGTTTGTTTGGTTTGGTTTGTTGGTTTTTCGAAACAAGGTTTCTCTGTGTAACAAGCCCTGGCTATCCTGGACTTACTTGGTAGACCAGGCTGGCCTCGAACTCACAGAGATCCACCTGCCTCTGCCTCCCAGTGCTGGGACCGAAGGCGTGTGCCACCCTGCCCAACTTAAATATGTTTTTTAATCTAAGGGGAAAGTTGGAGTTTTTTTTTTTTTTTTTTTTTGGTTTTTCGAGACAAGGTTTCTCTGTGTAGCCCTGGCTGTCCTGGACTCACTTTATAGACCAGGCTGGCCTCGAACTCACAAAGATCCGCCTGCCTCTGCCTCCCGAGTGCTGGGATTAAAGGCGTGCGCCACCACCGCCCGGCTAAAAGTTGGAGTTTTTAAAAGATAAAAATATGTACCCAAAGTGTGGACAAGAATGAAAATATATGAAATTTGTTCGTCTTCCCTTCCAGAGGACAGTGGCCTTGGGTGTAAGTTCTTGATTGTCTCATCTATTAAATGGGGAGAAAACCATGCCTTCCCAGAGTCTTTGGTAGCTCATGAGCATCATGTTCTTAAAGCGTACTATGCAACAGAGTCTCTCCAAGAGTGGAAACTGGTCTTGGTCCTCCCTGCCAAGAAGGAAAGGACACCTTCTAGAGTTTTAGGAGGTCCCATGGCTTGTGACTACTGAGTTCCCAGCTGCTTACCACACCTCAGCAGCTGCCAAGTTCCTGGACCTCTGTGAGGTCTCAGACCCCATCTTGGGAAGAGGGATATGGTTTGGGTGGGCCCCCTCATCCCATGAAAGATGATGACAGGTGAATGTCAGGTTTCCATCCACCCTGCTGGCTGGCTCAGCAACTTCTCAGCTACCCCAAGTCTATTTTTAAAGCAATTTGTCTGTGGCCCTTTGTGGGGGCAGCTTCCCGGAGTCCCACAGCTTGACCCTGTAATTTGGGAAGACTGTGGGTGTTCCTGGACCTTGGGAGCTGCCTGTGGCCCAGGGCTGGGTTCTCAGGCTTCCAGCAGGGAGGAGCCTGGCCTCTGAGGTGGGACCTGGCAGCCACTGACCTCTCTCCACACCCAAAGCAGGGCCTCATAGTCATCTCTATGCCACCCTCGCAAGCTGACCTCCTGGCTCCTGCCTTACTGCTGCAAAAGTAGGCAACACTTGCCTGGAGTGGGGGGATGCCCATTGCCCACCAGGAGAAAGCTGAGGCATGTCAACCCTGAAGCCCAGGTGAAGCCAAAAGAACCACTACATGACTACATGCTAGGAGGTAGATGCTGCCATGGGAAGCCTAAGTGGCTTCCCTATGAGTCCCCATCACTGGGTCTTGTAGACTCTTCCTTTGAACTTTGTTTCTAAGGTCACAGATGGTGGCCCAGTATGGATAAATCCTTGGGTCCCATCCCTAGTGCCAGCATAAACTGGACACAGTGACACATACCTGTTAATCCTGGTGCTTGGGAGGTGGAGGCAGGAGGATGAAGGTCATCAAGGCCACTCTCAGCTCCATAACAAGTTCAGAGTCAGCCTGGACTGCTTGAGACTTTGTCTAAAAAACAAACAAAACCCAACCTTTTTCTTGTAAGTTCTTTCTTCTCTATTCCCACTGCCTGGCTTCGTTCAGTCCCCATCTTCTCTCTACTGCACATTTACACACACACACACACACACACACACACACACACACACACACAAACACACAGACACGTACCTCCCTGCTGTATCTTGTCAGCCCCTCATTCACAGTGATTTCCCCCCCACATATGGCCAATCCCTTTGCTCCTTTTTTATAATCGGGTTTCACAACTCACACTCAAATCTAAAAGGGACAAGCAGCAAGCAACTGAGCATCTCTTAAGCAGGGTCCAGTCCATGGAACTATTATCTCAAGGTGCACGTGGATGTCGTTGCCCTCCATACAATTGTGGGAACTAAGACAGTGTAAGACAGCTGTCTTCCAACACGCCGGCCTCAGCCATGTACTCACAGTCTCACCACCTCCACAAACTGCAGCCATTGAAATGTTTTTCTTTTCCTTCTTCTTCAATTTTAATTTTTTTATTTTATTGTTACTTTTTGTGTCTGTAGGAGGGTGCATGTGTACCACGATCACCTGTGAAAGTCACAGTATAACTTATGGAGCATGTTCTATCTCCTACCTATGCGTGGTTTCCAGGGCTCAGACTGTCAGGTCACCAGCCCTGCACACTGAACTATCTCACTAGCTGTGTTTTTTTTCACACATGTTTTCAATCACAACTGTAGTGCTCAGCTCACTGCTAGGATCCCTCAGCTTTCATAGGTCTCTGGATCTCACTCCCCAAAACAGGAGTTCCACTTAGCCAGCCCTCAGTCAATCTTGGCAGGGAGAGTGTGGTGGAGTGGACCAGTTCACATCACAGTGGCTGAGAAGCAGTCGAAAGAGCCAGAGTTAGGCTTTTTAAAGTAAGAACCCACAGATCGCAGAGGTGGCCAGGTGGTTGAGCCTGCTCTTGCTGTTGGATTTCCCAGCACCCATCTCAGTGGCTCACAACCACCTGTTCCTCTGGCTGCATCCAGTGCCATCTTCTGGTCTCCTCAGGGACCTGCACTTACATGCACACATAGGCACATACTCTTAATTTTAACATAATAAAAATAAATTTGAACTTAGGATTTATTTCTTTATCCTAGCACATTCAATCTCTTCTGTGGCTCCTCGTCACTGTTGGATAGAGGTACAGCTCCAGGACAGTGCCCAAGGCTGTGCTACCTGCTAACCTTTCTGACTCCACCACCCTTGTTCCTGAGTCTTCTCACAGTGCTGAACAGGGCAGTATTTACTGAATAATTATAATCATGTTAACACTAGTTACTGATTAATGAACATTCACTTCTTCCCAGGCACTGTGCTAAGTGTTCACAAACATATACTAGTAATTCTTAAAACCTCCCTATTAGGTCTGTCTTATTCATTTCTTCTGTTTTTTTTTTTCCTTTTCCATGTGTGTTTGTACGTATTCTTGTGTGTGCACATGTGTGTGCATGTGTGTGGGGAGGCCAAAGATATCAGGTATCTTCCTCAGTCATTGTCCCATTGTGTTTTGAGACAGGGTCTCTCCCTGAAACTGGAGCCCACTGATTGGCTAGATTTGCTAGCAAGCAAGCCCTGAACATCCTCCTGTGTCCACCCCTGCATCACTGGACTGATGGGCATTTGTGCCCAGCTTTTTATATGGGTGCCGGGGATCCAAACTAAGGTCCTCATTGTTGCACCGCAAGCCCTTTCCACACTGAGCCATCTCCTCCGCGCCACTTTCCTCATTTTGAAGACGAGGAAGCTGAGACTCAGTGAGGGCAAGCAGCTTGCCTAAGGTCACACAACAGGTCAGGAGAGTTCAAGGTGCAGTGGCCAAGTCTGTTTGGTCAATGTCTAAATACAGCGATGTTCTTGCCTTTGCTGGTTCCAGCCCACCCATCTCACTTCACAGGGCTGTCCCAGATGTCCTGCTGCTTCCAGATGGGCACTCTGACGTGAGTCCTTAGTCCAAGACACTCACCATTATGCAGAAGTAGGTCAGAGTTCTGTACTCTGGGAGCCCCCTGAACCTGAATCCTTCCCACTTCACCCTCCCCCCAGATGTGGAACACGGAGCGTGGGCACTGGGACACAAGCTGTGCTCCATTATGGTGAAGCAGGAGCAGAGCTCGGAGCTGCCCGTTGACCCTCTGGCTGCCTCCTCTACCATGGCTGCTGCTGCTGCTGCCATGACCACCGCACCACTGCTGGGCCTCAGCCCCATCTCCAGGCTGCCTATCCCTCACCAGGTGAGACTTGGGACTATTGACAGAGGCTGAGGGGAGACAGAAGAGAGTGACACCCAACGTCCTGGACCATACCCCAGGGCTCCATGAACTGAGAACACAGGGCTGAGGAACCTCTGCCTCCCCTATTGACCACCCCTTCACCACCCTGCAGTAGGCACAAACAGCCCTCCATGTATATTGAGCACCCCCCTCCATCAGGGAAAGCTTGCAGGGTAACAGGCAGGGCTGAGGGTCAGTTTAAAGTGAAGGGTATCTGAAAGAGAGATAACCCAGGGTACTTCCTTTTCTTTAAAGTTTCAGGATTTGGAGAAGATCAACATGTAAACACAAAAAAAAAAAACAAAAAGATCTTGTGTTTTAGTTAGTTTGTATTTAGGTTAATAAACCACACCTATGACAATATCTGCCTCCTCTTCTAGAATGTATAGGTGACAGCTGTAAACCCAAGCCCTTTCAGGAATGAGGCTTAGACAAGTGGCTTTGCTGGGAGAGGCTTTGCTGGGTCAGGCTTGGTTCCTTACAGGCAGGTCATCTTCTCTCTTGTTTCTTTGGCTCCCTTCTTTGTAAAATAGGTGCAAGGTACAAGACCTAAAGTTCTGTAGTTTAAAAACAAACACTAATCCCTAAGCCGGGGGTTTGCTGGCCACCTGGGTCACCTGTTCAAAGAAGGTGATCATAAGCAAGAAAGGTCACCTATTCCTGCCCACAAGGTTCAGGGGATGACTGACAACCAGCGTGATCCTCAGAAACTCTCCAGAACTGGCTCAGCCAAAATTGAAAGGAAGAAGGGACCACAGCAGAGAAGGAAGTGGAAGATCCCAGGAGTGAAGCCCCAAATCACGCAGATGAGCTTGGCCTGTCTGAGGATTCCCACTCTAGCCAGTGCAGGGCACTAGCCAGTCTGTAACCACCAAAGTGCTTGTGTCCCCTAATCTGAAGTGTTGACATTGAGCTGGGTGTAGACCAGGAAATGGCCAAGATCCTGGACACCCTGTGCTCTCCCTGACTCTTCCTCATTGTCCTGTGTTCAGTACTGTCTCTCACACAGTGTTGTGACCTCTGCTGACAGAAGACCTAGTAGGAAGAAACAGTCTTAAGAGCCACACCTCCCCCCACACAGAGACCACCACTTACATGCATGTTGGTGGAGTTCACATGTACAAAACCACACATGTTCCTAAAGCTCTATCTAGAACAATACTTTGGAATTTAAATAAATAGGAACACATAGTTGTTTAGAATGTACATCTGGCTTCACCCATGCCTTCTTGAAGCCCCTCAAGGGTTCTCACTGCTGTGAGCTTCCTTGTATGAGCTCCACTCCTATTTATATCCCAGGGTCTGAGTCACATCTCAGCTTCTGCAGCTTTCTCTGAGCCTTGGCCAATTAATTCCTCCTGAACTATTGTTCTCATTCAGTCAGCAGCTACGGTAGAACTAACATGGCCTCCTGTGCTTGTGGCAACCACATACCAACCCCTACATGACTTTCAAAGTTGATGAAGGGTTAGTCTCTATCTGGACGATGGCCTGGTCCCAGATGCCATAGGGGCTCTCCTTTCCTGAGATTCAGTTCTGACCTACAATGTGTAGCCACCATTCTGTGCTCTTAGGTGTAGTGTCGTTTTCCAAACATGAGAACTTGTCTCTCTGTCCTCTCTGGGCTGAGCCCAGCCATTCCTCCATGCAGGATAGATCTCAGCCTGAAGGAGGGAGGAGGGCAAACATCATGATGAGGATTGCCCCAGGGGGAGATGATGGAGCTGAATGTCTCTTCCTCAGGCCCCTGGAGAAGTGACTCAGCTGCCAGTGATCAAAGCAGAGCCCCCGGAAGTGAGCCAGTTCCTCAAAGTGACACCAGGTATGTACAGGAGAGACTTTCCGACCACAGACCGACGGCATCTCACTACCTTCATCAACACCTCCCATCCCTCAACACTTCCACTTGTCCTCTAAACGTTCTTACCTTCCCAATCTCTCACTCTTTATCTATCCATACTCCCTCTTTCTCTTCTGATCATTCCTTACCCAATCTTCAACTGCTGTCACTCTACCAATGCCTGTCATTCCATTTGCAGACCCTCCATCCCCTTACTAACTGAAAACTACTTTATAGTCAACCAATCATCTACCCATCCATCCATCGCCTACCAACTATCCACTCACCTATTTTCCCATCTGTCTGTCCATCCATCCATCCACCCATCTGTCTGTCCATCCATCTATCACTCCACCCACCACCCATTCATTCTATTACCCTGAAATTGGACCCGTATTTTAGAGTCAGAGAAAAGAAATGAGAGGGTACTGGTCACCCTGAGCACCATGGGTCTGATTTGAGACCTTAGTCCCCTCTGGGCTTACATAGCTAGGGCTTAAAGAACCTGAATCCTGTGAAGTCAAAGGTAGGGGGAGCATGTGGTCCAGGGGCGCTTCATCAAGGTCACAGGGGCTTCCTCTGCACTGGCAGAGATAGGCAGTACCCAGCAGTCATCTTCTTGGGTGCCAGGTGTCTTCCTGGCACTGCTAAGGAGCTTCTGATATCCCAGCCGAGCTCAGGGGTCTATCAGCACATTTCCTGCAGAGGCAGATGCGCGGCCTATGTCCAGCTGTTCTCCTGGTGTCAGAGCATGGGGTGCAGCCCTACTAACCTAGCCCTCTCCTTTTTTGCAGAGGACCTTGTACAGATGCCTCCAACACCTCCCAGCAGCCATGGCAGTGACAGTGACGGCTCCCAGAGTCCCCGCTCTCTGCCCCCCTCGAGCCCTGTCCGGCCCATGGCCCGCTCCTCCACAGCCATTTCCACCTCTCCACTCCTCACTGCCCCTCACGTAAGCAACGAGGGATGGGCTGACCCTGGAAGTGAGGTAAAGAGTAGGTTCACCCAGTGCCCTGACCAGTGAAGAGGGTCAGGGAGCCCCAAGTCTGACACTTATACCATCAGATTCAGGGAGGTGCCCATTTGGCAGGTAAGAGGGTAAAATTTTCAGTTCTTTCTCAGGATGAATAGAAATCAAAGGTAGAAAGACAAGGTCCAGGAAAGCCTAGAAGCTACACTGTTGTGGAACTAAGATGCGAACATGACGTTTCTGAGCCCTAGCAAGTGACCTAGGTTGTCTCCAAGGAGCACTGTTTGGGGGCAACATGGAAGAGACCCTGAACCCTGGGGAGGGCATGGATCCTCCTAATTGAGATTATGGGGAGGAACCTGAGGGCTGCTGTTTAAGGAGCCTGGGGAAATGGGCTTTGAGACTGGATTCTAGGGTAGAACAGATGAACGAACCTCCCAAAGCCATTCTAACACTTGATACACGTTACTGGACTTAACCCAGATCCCCCCTCCCCTTTTCCAAGGAGGAAAGTGAGGTTCAGAGAGTTAAATGCCCAGCTAGTACACAGTAGTGCTTGAATTTGAACCCAGAGCTGTCTTGTTTCTTCAGAAACTACAGGGGACATCAGGGCCACTGCTCTTGACAGAAGAAGAGAAGCGAACCTTGATCGCCGAAGGTTACCCCATCCCCACCAAACTCCCCCTCACCAAGGCTGAGGAGAAGGCCTTGAAGAGGGTACGCAGGAAAATTAAAAACAAGGTAAGGCTGGGGCCATCCTTACCCTAGGACTAGAGAGGGACCTTTCCACTGAAGGGGGGCCTCTGCCAGTGATGTCAGCTATGAAATTGGGGACCACCTAGGAAGTGGATATATGGCAAAGGTAACCTCTGTTTTGGAACTTCCTTCTCTAGATCTCGGCCCAGGAGAGCCGTCGCAAGAAGAAGGAGTATGTGGAATGTCTAGAAAAGAAGTAAGTACCCCAGAAGGGGGAGGGGGTCGGACCCCAGTCTGCTGGGCTGTCCTCAGCGAAAGGCCTGGCTACTGGCTACAGGCAGTCGGATAGTAGCAGGCAGGGGCTGTGGGCAGGTGATTCTGTGGGGATGCCCTGAGCCTGTACCTGCTTGACCCTTCTAGGGTGGAAACGTATACATCAGAGAACAATGAGCTATGGAAGAAGGTGGAAACCCTAGAAAATGCCAACAGGTGAGTGATACTCCCTGTGCCCCATCTGCCCACTAAAGGCAGTGACTGGGTCTGGAAGGCAGGAGACAAGGAGACAAGGGAGATTGCCAGGTCAAGATGATACCCCAGGACCTGGGAGCTCTGATGTTCTGTCAGTCCCTGGCTTCCCAGCTGTCCTTAACTGCACATAACTCTAGACATCTGACAGGCTGATAAGATACCCAAGCAAGACACTTTCCAGATGTGCTCCTCAGTGTCGTCTCTTAACCTGTTAGAAATGCTTGTTCTCACTTGTTGGGCATGGTTGTGCATGCTTTTAATCCTAATACTTGGGAGGCAGAGGCAAGCAGATCTCTGTGAATTCAAGGCCAGCCTGGGAAACTCCAGGACAGCCAGGAATGCCTAGAGAGACCTTATCTAAAAAAAACAAGCAAAACGAAAGAAATGCTTATTCTATGACCCAGAGCTACAGCTGGGTCTTAGAATTCCACATTCACTGCAGGGATATATTTTACTTTGTTTTGAGACACTCTTACATAACCCAGGCTGGCTTCAGACTTGCTAAGTAGCTGAGCAGAGTCTTAAACTCCTGATTCCTCTGCCTCTACCTCATAAGTACTAGGGTTCCAAGTGTGTATCACTGTGCCTGGCTGCACTCAGTGTTGCTGTGGCTTGTTGTTTTATGTGTATGAGTGTTTTGCCTACATGTGTATCTGTGCAAGTGCATGCAGTGCCCACAGAGGCCATAAGAGAAGAGGGTGTTGGATTCCCTGGAGTTAGAGTTCCAGATGGTTATGAACTGTTATGTGGTTGAGAACCGAGCTCAGGTCCTCTGGAAGATCAGCCAGTGCTCTTAATCACTGAGCCATCTCTCCAGCCCCTTCAGTCAGGTTTTACTATGTCTTTAGAGCAGTTCCCATGATTGCCAAGTTGGCTGGCCTAGACCTCTGCCACTCAAAGCAGTTCTCCATTATGATCTGAGAACTTGTGAGAAATCAGTAATTTCAGGACTTTCCTAAGATTGTTGGCCCCGAATCTACAGTGTGTGTATGTGTATGTGTGTGTGTGTGTGTGTGTGTGTGTGCGCGTGTGCGCCCGCGTGTGTGTGCGTGTGCGCCCGCGTGTGCGTGCAGAGGCCAGAGGTCAACATCCAGGGTCTTCCTTGATTGTTCTACACCTTATCATGTGAAACAGGGTCGTTCTCTGGCTCTGACACTCTCACTGGTTGACTGACGAGGCTGGCTCTGTGCTCTGTGTCCTGTGTCGGCTGCTCCCTCCCCCTAACATACCAGGCTTACAGCAACCATGCCCAGTTGTTGTTGTTGTTGGGGTTTTTTGTTTGTTTGTTTTTGTTGTTGTTGTTTTGTTTTTGAGACAGGGGCTCTCTCTTTTTTATAGTTCTGGCTGTCCTGGAACTCACTAGGTAGACCAGGCTGGCCTCAAATTTACAAAGATCCACCTGCCTCTACCTCCTGAGTACTGGGATTAAAGGTGTGTGCCACCATGCCCAGGTCATACCTAGCCTTTTCACATGGGTGTTTGGGACCCAAATTCAGATCCTCGTGCTTGGGTGATAGCACTGCACCTGCTAAGCCATCTTTCCAAAATACACCCAAACTGTATTTTAATAAGTACCCTGGATGACTCCATTGCTTTGAGTTTGAGAAGTATTAGTGTCAGGAAGCCCGCATGACACCTAGCATGGATCATAAAACCACAGCTTTGGGCTATAGGCTCTTGCTCCACCTCGCTATTGTTTGTCACTCTGCTGTTTCTTATGAACCTCTCTGGGCCTTAATATTCTTGGTGACAGGGATATGACAGCAGCATTGGCTAGCAGGACTGATAGGAGATTCTGTAACACACAACAACTAAAACCAACATGGTGTGTGGCCAATGCTCACCTGAGCCAGGTGTGGTGGCACACACCTTAATCCCAGCACTCACAAGGCAGAAGCAGGCAGTGCTCTGTGAGTTCAAGGCCAGCCTGATCTGAAAGTGACTTCCAGGACAGCCAGGGCTACACAGAGAAACCCTGTCTCAAAAAACAAACAAACAATGAACCCAAAAGGTGTTTAGTATTATTTTTTAGGAGTGATTACAATACACAGCCAGCAGTATTGAGTAGGATCCTAACACAAGACAGTCACCCAGCTATCCTGAGGACTGAACCTAGGACCTTGTACACACTATGCAAATGCTCTACCATTATGCTAAACTCTATTGTTTTGTTTTTAATTTTTGTCTGTTTACATTTTTTTAATTTTAAGTTATGTTTATTTATTTATTGGGTATATGTGTGTGCACATCATGGAAACCTGTGCAGGTTAGAAGGTAACTTACAGTTTTCAGCTCTTTCCACCCTGTAGTACCAGGGATGGAACGCGGGCCATCAGGCTTGCTGGCAAGTGCTTTTACCTGCTGAGCCATCTAACTGTCCTGTTTACTTTTTGAAATATATTCTCACGTTCTCACGTAGCCAGGCTGACCACAAACTCATTGTGTCCCTGAGGCTAGCCTTGAACTCCTGATCCTCTTTCCTCCACTCTCTTAGTGCCCGGTCCAATGCAAGGCTTCTTCCAGGCCTGCACCGCCTGTCCTAACCTAAGTGTTCAATTTTTGGAAACAAGGACTTTCAGTGTTGTAGCTCAGCCCTGACCTTCCTATGTATCCAGGCATCCTGCCGTTCCCGCCTCAGGACAACATTGCTGTGTATTTTATCCTTTCCTTCCTCTGACCCTGCTTCTCAGGCGGAACCTAACCACTGCCCTGATTGGCTTAAAGAATCCGTGACTCCACCCCCATTCTTCAGTCATGATAGGGCGGAGCCTTCAAACTTCACCTTGCTACTTCTGCCCCTAAATAGCTCAGCGCTTTAGAGCTACTCCGCCACCTGCTGTCCACTTCAGGAACTGCATGGACACAGCTTGCTGGAAACGTGCGATAATTACCGTTAACAAGTGTGTGTACCCAAAGGATTCCGTGCTGGGTAGTACTTAGTGCTTGCCCTCAGTTACCAGTGGAGACTGACGTGAAAGTCCACAAATAAAGCTAACGTGTTACAGATGTTGCGATAATAGTACAAACAGCAGTAAAATTAACATAAACAATGACTACCATTTACTGACTGCAGTACACACTGTGCCAAGTGTCTTTCTTGGGGAATCAGGGTGCCGTGGAGTGCAAAAGAGGAAGGCAGATGAGTCTGTGAGTAGTATTGGGTAGGAAAAAGAAATCTAACCTTTCCTGACAAGAGTCAGTACCAAGAGTTTTGCACCCCCTAAGCTTCTGCAGGGTGACTGACCCAGCTTCCTACCATGAGTCAGGTCCCAGGTACCCAAGCCAGGCTGCAGAGGAGCCAAGCAGGAGGTGCCCTTTATGTCTTGACTACAATGGGCACCTAAGCATGGAGGCCTCCCTCAGGAGCCAGCCAAAGCTCCTCAGGAGAGGCCAAGATGCAGACATGGCTGCTGTTCCTGAGCCCCCGTGGTGACTCCTGTTCCTTCCTCAGGACCCTGCTCCAGCAGCTGCAGAAGCTCCAGACTCTGGTCACCAGCAAGATCTCCAGACCTTACAAGATGGCGGCCACTCAGACTGGCACTTGCCTTATGGTAGGTGCTATGCCCTAGCACAAGGCCATAGGGGACAGCTCTTCTCGAGGCTAGCTGTCTAGGACAGTGTGCATAGCCTGAAGGGGCCAGTTCTAACAGATGTGTGACTAATGCTACTGGATCTAGTGAAGGGCAGGTTCTTGGAAAAGTGGATTCTACAGACCCGGGGACTGTGGTTCTTTTTGGAATGGTTGCTAGGGAGAAAGTAAGGAAGACCCCCCAGAGCCTCCAGAGGACACCTGGACCTCTGTTTGGCTCACTTCTATCAGTCTGTCACCTCCCAGGTGAGCACATGTTGCCTCTGACATTCTGAGGGCAGGACCTTATTGGAGCTGTTGGCTCCTTCTCAGGCTCAAACTGAGAATGTGATGTGGCAATATGTCCCTCTCCCTGGTCACAATTGCAACCCTCTCTTTCCCCTTCCCCTTTCTTCTTTTCCTGACTTCTCTCCCCTGTGGGTGAGAACCACACAAAACCCCTCCTGCTCTGTGTTACTACCTGTGTTCCCTAGATTGGGCTGAGGGTGACTTGAGCAAGAGACTCCCCTTCTAGGAAGCAGTTGATACCGGAGAGGTTTTTTGGGGGAAGCTTTCTGCATCCAGTGGTTTGGGGTGAGGAGAGTTGGGGTGGCCAATTTTGTAGGCCTGCCCTGTCCCGGATCTGATGGCTGCTATGCCCACTACTAGGTGGCAGCCTTGTGCTTCGTTCTGGTGCTGGGCTCCCTTGTGCCCTGCCTTCCTGCATTCTCTTCGGGCTCAAAGACTGTGAAGGAAGACCCTATCACAGCTGACAGTGTCTACACAGCCAGTCAGAGTGAGTACCTCTCAAAGTCTGGGTGGAAGCCAGATTCAAGAGAGGAGTCATGTCATGTGCGCTGGCACACACCTTTAATCCCAACACTCTGGAGGCAGAGGCAGGTGGATTTCTGTGAGTTCAAGGCCAGCCCAGTCTATGTGGGAGCTCCAGACCAGTCAGGGACACATAGTGAGACCCTCTCTCAAAAAAGTTTGGAGGGCTGTAGAAATGACTCAGTAGTTAAATGTTCTGGCTGCTCTTCCAGAGTACCCCGGTTTGTTTCCTAACACCCACGTGGTAGCTCACAGCCACCTGTAACTCCAGTTCTAGGGGATCAAATGCCATCTTTGGTCTCCGAAGGTACAAAGTACACAAGTGGTGCTCAGACACACAAGCAAAACATCCATACACATTAAAACATAAATATATTTGAAAGTTTGGGGTTGGCATTGTCTCATTCTACACTCTAATTTTGCAGATAGAATAACTGAGCCCCACTGAAGGTCTATGACCTTTTTAATGTTAGTGGAAGAAGAGAGGTAGACACTTAAGTCTGCCTCTCTGAGATCCTGTGGCATAACTTGGAGGAGGCAGCCTTAGAGGACAGTACAGTGCTCTAGATCTAATTCCCATGTGTGGAAGTTGGTAGTGGTTAGAATGCATTAGCTAAGCATGGTTTTGGTCCTGGGACAGCAAGTGAGTGTCAGGCTTCAGCCATTTCTGATGTGGTCGAGACTACCTGACACAGTGTTAAGACAGATTCTGAGGCACACAGGACCTGTAGCAAGGTGTCAGGACTTTGCTGGGACCACCTACCCCTGGTGAGAGAGGTAGTTGTAATGTGGATGCCAACCCAGTGGAGTGCTGTGTAATCCGGTTCAGAGTCAGTCACAGCTGGCACTGTGTGACCCAGGGCATATGTCTTAGGCTCTCTAGATGTTTATTTCTGGAACCTGCAAGCTGCTGTCCTTATGGTCAGTGTTTCTGATGCATACTCCCTGCCTTCTGGAATAGGTCCTGACTTTAGGGGAAAGGCAGGGTGGGAATACCAAGGGAGAGCCAATTAGGGCTTGAACAGCAAGGGGAGAGCCAGGACCAGGAACAGCAGAGAACAGTGTGGCTTTCCATGGCAAAGGACACTTCAGGGAATCCTGTAGAACTTTCATATGCCGGAAGCATGACTCGGACATGGCCAAAGAGAAAGAGGAAACAAATGAGAGGTCAGAGAGAGGGGAGAGCAGGGAGGAGTATGTGAAGAGGAGGGGTAGTGTGGGGTGGGGGGTGAGCAAGACACTGAGGGCCTGGATGGGAGGGAGGGAGCTGAAAGGAGGAGGAAGAGGAACCGGGGATTGGAAACCACCCTGGAGGCTGGGATGGGGTGGGGGTGATGCATAGGCTCTGGGAGCCATGTCTTTCAAGGGCCAAGGAGAGGAAGCAGATACAGAAGAGGAGGGGCCTGTGCTGATGAACAAGGTCCAGGGAGAGGAAGGGAGGCTATGAATGAGCTTCTGGAAGTGAGTGCAGCGCAGGGCAGGACAGAGGGCATGTCTGAGGAAGGAGGTGGCTTGTTGAGCAGGCTGGTTTCCAGACTGCAGCTTCACACAATGCCAGGGCCACCTTTTCCATAGATTCCCATTGATCAGACCCTCCAGGGGGAGCCGTGGAGCAGGCAGCTGACTCTGGAGCCAGGAAGCCACCTTATGGGGACTCTTGATGATGAGCTCTGGGACGCAGGGCTTAAAACACCTCATTTCCAGGCCTTCGTGTGAGATTTAATTTGCTGTAAGCCACGGGTGTCCAACAAACGTTCAGTTTCCTCCCCGTGACTTCTCCAAAGGGTGAACTAGGCTAGAAGAGAAAAAGAAAATTTCCCTTAAGTCTCCCAGGAAATAAGTGCCATGGAAGGATTAGAACCCAGCTCTCGGCAGGTCCTGATGGTGTAGGCCTGTGATCCCAGCTTCTTAGGTCAAGGCAGGAAGAGTGTAAGTTTAAGGCTTATCCAGGTTACAAAATGAATTAATGGTCTGCCTGAGCAACTCAGTGAGACCCTGTCTTAATATAAACTAGACAGAGAGAGAGAGAGAGAGAGAGAGAGAGAGAAAGCTGACTCTGTAGCCTGGTGATAGTGTATTAGCCTAGCATGCATGAAGCTGTGGGTTCGATCCTTAGTACCACAAGGACAAGAAAAATCCCAGTTTTCAGTAAGCAAACCCAGTATTGTCTTGCTCAGAAGTGCTATATGTTTGTGAGCTCATGATTTTACTAAGCACAGCTTCAACCCCTTACACTGTATTACCCACTGAGTCCTTGAATCTCCATAAGGTTGGTTATACTATCCCTGTTTTACAGACCAACAAACTGGTGCTCAGCAATATCAGAGCAGAGTGTGTGACTAACTTGAGATCACATGGCCAGGGATCTTCAGGGCTAGGATTAAGAGTCAGGCCTTTGCTCAAGGCCAGCCTGGCAAGCAAGTCCAGGACAACCAGAGCCATTACACAAAGAAACCCTGTCTCAAAAAAAGCCAGGCGGTGGTGGCGCACGCCTTTAATCCCAGCACTTGGGAGGCAGAGGCAGGCGGATCTTTGTGAGTTCGAGGCCAGCCTGGTCTACAAAGCGAGTCCAGGACAGCCAGAGATATTCAGAGAAACCCTGTCTCGAAAAACAAAAAAACAAACAAACAAAAAAAAAGCAAAAAAAAAGGGGGGGCTGTAAGATTTCAGACCCTGTGCACATAAATAAGGTTATTTGGGCAGAGAGGGACACCTGAGAAGCACCCATGGCTCACCCCAGGTTTTATTCCCCAGTGCCCTCCAGAAGCCTACTGTTCTATGATGATGGGGCAGGTTCATGGGAAGATGGCCGAGGTGCTCTACTGCCTGTGGAGCCCCCAGAAGGCTGGGAGCTCAAGCCCGGGGGGCCAGCAGAGCCAAGGCCCCAGGACCACCTCCGACATGACTATATGGACAGCATCCACGAGACCACCAAGTACCTGAGCGAGACCTGGCCAGAGGATACTGATGACAATGGCACCAACCCCAACTTCTCCCACCCCAAGGAGTGGTTCCATGATAGGTGAGCAGAGGGACAGCCCTTTCCTTTCCAGGGTCCCAGGCTGTACCACCCTCAGCCACCTCTTCCCAGGGGGAGGGGTTCCTGGTCTAGACCCAGTTCACAACTTATCACAGCTGAGTAGTAGGTACCTCAGGGCAGATTCACCCTGGATCCTCTTCTCTTCCCAGGGATTTGGGCCCCAACACCACCATCAAACTCTCCTAGGCCACTCCGAGACCCAGGACACAGGACGGACACCCTGGCACCCAGAAGAGGCATTCTCTTGTTCACTGATCCAGATTCAGCTCACACCCTTGCTCCAGGCCCTCTGCCCCAGGAAAAAGGGTCTTTCTTCTCCCCAGCCCTCCCATTCCCTGTTGTGCCTGGGGTCCCTATGTGTTCCCAGACATTTGGACTGCTCCCCTGGGCCAACCACTCTGTTCCCACTTCTTTCTCCCACAACTATCTGTCCTCCGATAAACCACTCACTGGGCCACCCCTGTTTCCTTCCCATGGTGACCAACACGACCACTGTTCCTGGCCCTTCATACACATACACACATGCACACATGCACACACAAGCACACATCCCCACCTCCTACTGTACAGAGACCAAGAACAGAAATTGTTTGTAAATAATGAACCTTATTTTTTATTATTGCCAATCCCCTAAGATATTGTATTTTACAAATCTTCCTCCCATCACCTCTCCCTTATTTTGTATTTTATGAAGTTAGTGCAGGCTTTGCTACCCCTTGGCCTGGAACAGAGGGACACCCCACCCTCACCTGGCCTCCCCATGCCGCTGCCCAAGCTGCTGGGCCTTTTTAGTTGCCAAACTGCTCTCTCCACCAGCTCAGCACGTGCTTTAAGAAAGCAAAATTAAAAAAAAAAAAAAAGATTCAGCATCAATCCTGACTCTGTGTCTTCATTTTGAGGGGTCCAGGAGTGAGAGGAAGAAGTTTATTTTATATTTTGGGAGAGGGTGGGAAAGGGTGCCTGGTGAGAAGGCCTTTCTGTCTGGAGATTTTTTTGTCTTGTCAGTCACCAAATTTGAACTGGATAACTCAAATACAATGCCCAGAACCACATTTTTAAAAAAGTTTGAAAAAAGTGATATACATTTGTAATCCCAGCCAAGATGGGAAACAGGAGAGCTCAGCTCATAGACCTACAGCCTGAAGCAGAGAGAAGGGAGATCCTCCCTCAAAAGATGGAGGGACAAGCCAGGCCATGGTAGCACACGCCTTTAGTCCCAGCACTCGGGAGGCAGAGGCAGGCGGATCTCTGTGAGTTCAAGGCCAGCCTGGTCTACAGAGCAAGTTCCAGGAGAGCCAGGGCTACACAGAGAAACCCTGTCTCAAACGACCAAAAAAGAGGGGAGAGAGAGAGAGAGAGAGAGAGAGAGAGAGAGAGAGAGAGAACAGCTTTAAGGCAGGGTGGCAGAGCATCAAATGCCATGGAGATAAGAAAGTGGAGTGAGAAGGTCACAGTGCCCTTGGGAGGAGCGCTGCTCAGCGGTGGCAGAAGTGAGCCTAGGAGGGATAGAACCGAAGGCTAGGGAAAATGGGGTGGGGTGGTCAGGTCCAGAGCAGTTCAGGCTCTCTGTGATTGTTTCTAAAAGACAGACAGCAGAAGGAAAACTGAGGGTGCCACAAAGAGAGACTGTGGTGGTGGGGTGGGAGTCAGAGCCAGAAGAGGGATTTACTTGGACCAAAAAGGCCTGGGTAAGAAGGGGCGGCGTTCTCTGGGCATAGAATGAAGGGAGAAGGAAACAGAGGGAATCCCCAATAACCGTGAGGTGTGGGGCATAGGCCAGGCAACACTGGCATGACAGTTGAAATGAAAAGAAAGGGACAATTTCAGAGAGTCCCGTAGAATAGCAGGGGTCCCTCTCCTTCCATGCTCTGTTCTGTGCTGACAGGGAAACTCAGACAAGACATGGCTCTCGAGGGCTTGAAATGTGGAGTTCGCCCATTCCTCACTAGCACTGAAAATTGTATATCCGAGTAGGAACTGAACTAGTCTAAGAGAGCCCTGCCTTCTCTGCAGGGCTGAAACCCAGGGCTTTGCACCTGTGTTCAACCACTGACATACAGCCTTTTAGAGGGGGTTTTTTGTTTGTTTGTTTTTGTGTTTGTTTGTTTGTTTTGAGATGGGGTCTTACTATATAGCCCTGGATGACCTGGAATTTACTACACAGGCCAGACTGTCCTCAAACTCACAGATAGCTGCCTGCCTCTGCCTCCTGAATGCTGGGATTAGAGTATGCACCACCACACTTGGCCAAGAAGGGTATTTTACAGATGAAAAGACAAAACAAAACGAATGTTCAGGGCTTGAGAGATGGCTCACCAGTTAAGAGTGTGTACTGCTCTTGCGCAGGATCCAAGTTTGGTTCCAACCGCTCCTTATTTCTACAGGCTCAGGCACACGCGCGTGCACGCGCGCGCACACACACATGGAGGGGGTAGAACAGACATGGGGTTCAAAGAGATCAAGTCAATTGACTACCATTCAGCAGAATTCCAAAGCTGCTATCTGAATACAGGCCTGCTGGCTTCACCCCAGTTCCTTGTGTTTCTTCTTATTCCTTCTTCCTCCTATTTCTATGACCATACAGGAGTCTTTTTTTTTTTTTTTTTTTTTTGGTTTTTCAAGACAGGGTTTCTCTGTGTATCCTTGGCTGTCCTGGACTCACTTTGTAGACCAGGCTGGCCTCGAACTCACAAAGATCCGCCTGCCTCTGCCTCCCAAGTGCTG
Source organism: Lophiomys imhausi (assembly GCA_907164525.1). NCBI lineage: Eukaryota > Metazoa > Chordata > Mammalia > Rodentia > Muridae > Lophiomys > Lophiomys imhausi. The sequence goes on along the minus strand of CAJQZJ010000309.1, from coordinate 7,665,294 downwards.
GGATTAAAGGCGTGCACCACCACCGCCTGGCCCATACAGGAGTCTTGACTCTCAGGGTTTCCTGAGGCCCACAGCTAAGGAATAGTCACCTGGGGTTAGCTCCTTATGCAAGTCCTTCCAAGATGTTTGCATAGCCTGTGTTAGGATATAGGGTTAATTCCCTCCCACAAATCACCTATAGACAGTGCTTCCTCAAGGCCCTGAGTCCCTGCCCCTAAGGGGATATATCCCCAGAATGGAGCAATAGTTTCACATTCTGTTGTCAGTCCTGGCAGTTTGCTTTGCCACAGCCCATGTGACAGCTTTTACAAAGCCAGTCACCCTGTTTCAATAGGCACAACAAACTCTTTGTTATAGCCAAGAAACAAATCTCTGAAAACAGGGTGGATAGCTGAGACTGAAGCCATGAGCAGAAATGGGCCAGGCAAGGCTCTAGATCCAGGAGGGCTGGACCAGCCCAGGAACTACCTGAGCAAAATGAAAACCTGTAGGTAACAAGTACCCTGTGGGTCTCCCTGCGGGTGGAGGAGCTAGGCCAGGATGCTCCCTCCAGATGAACCCGATTTGATTTGCTTGGTCATCAGAGTGGCTAAGTACTAGGTCTCTGAGGCTTGTGCTGTCACCCTAATCTCCTTGATGTCTGCAGGCCCCAGTGAGCTCATCTGTAAAATGGTACCCACCCTCCTGTTTGAGAAGTCAATGGAAGCTTGTAGGAAAATGCTCAGCACCAGATCCATTATGAAATAGACATCCGAGGCTGTTCTCCACATACAGCGGTAATGGGTGGGCTGGGACCGGAAGAGTGAGATGCAACTGAGAAAGGGCTGCAGAAGGTAGTGAGGCTGGTGGGGAGAGGGCTTCAATTTTCTCTTCTTGGGAAGAAAGCCAAGCCATGGCTTAAAGATAATGCAGCCAGCAGCTGGCCCCAACTAAGGAGGTGTGAGGATGATGGAATGAAGCCCACTTTAAAAAGCACTAAGTGGGGAGAGCTCTGCAGGAAAGAGCTCAACAAAAAAATCCAACCTGGGAACCCAGCAGCTAGGCAGCTGGTGAGTGAATGTCAAACCCAGCCGGTGCTACCGTAATTCGTGGTGTAGGGGGGGCACTCTGGGCCAGGTTGCTTGGGAATCAAAGCCCAGAGTCCTGGAAGGAAAAACTCAAGGGCAGTTGGGGTGCAAGGCAGGGACTCCCCATCCCCCAGCAGCAGGACTTCTTTAGGATTTGGCTCTGGGAAGAAAGCTCCTTTGTGGCCAAGGAAGTTTATTCCAATTCTTTATCCAAAGGGGGCTTCCTGGGCTACTGAGATGGGCCAGCATCTTTGGAGATTTACAGAATACACAGAAGGGAGGGCTACCATGACAGTGCAGTGGAGGGAAAGGGACATAGGTGCTGGCTGGTACCAGAAGGCCCGGATGAAAATCCAAGTGCACTATCACTCACCAAGAGCTATTTTGAGAAACTAAATCATTGAATGCCATTTCTGAGTCCTTCTGTGCAGCATGGAGGAAGTGATAAGTATCTACCACTCAGGGATGTGGCTAGGGACAAATGAGATGGTCGCTACTGTTAAAGCCTGCAGGGTATGACCCAGGAGACACCCAAGAAATCTGCTTGGGTCAGAGGAGAGAGTGTCTTGACTAGAACATGAGGAAGGAACGCTTGGGGACTCGGCTCTGGAAGTGGGACTTTGAAGGAAGCATGCACTTTTCATAGATGAGATAAGGAAGGGAACTTACTCCAGGAAAAGGATAACCTGAGCCAAGATGTGGAGCAAGCACGGAGGCAGCCCATCCTCTACCTATGTGAGTTTGGCCCCTCCCACTTTCCCACACTCACAGACAGTGGGAAAGGAAGACAGACAATGCTGGACATCTGTCAGAGGACAGGGAAGGCTAGGAGGAAGCCATTCCACTGGACAATCTCAGGAGTCATTATGGAAAAGAAAGTTCTTTCATTTGTTTGTTTGTTTGGTTGGTTTTTGTTTTTTCAAGACAGGGTGAAAACGAAACTTTTAATTATCCAATATATTTATTAATAACTACAAACATTTATAACAAATATAAACACTTACTCAACTACTAGCCCTAAGAATGACTCTAACCCCTGTTACCTAACAACTAAACTTATTAATAACTATAACAACTATTATCTAACAACTAATCCTAACATTTTGGAAGGATACAGTCTCTGGGGCAGGTCCTCAGTTGTCAGGAACACCTCAGGAGTAGATCCTTTAAAGCACTTAGCCAACAGTCTTTCTTCAGGAACATCTCACATGTAGGTCCTTTAGGGTAAATTGACTATGGCAGCTTCACCTTAATTGAGGCTTGAGGCCTTCTTCTCTCTGGAAGGCCTTCCTTAAGCCAATGTATTCAGTGTATATTTGTAGAGAGCTGCGACGTGCCGCGCCTTAAAAATGGCGCTGGTCTCC
>CAJQZJ010000309.1:7564204-7662853 GCA_907164525.1 Lophiomys imhausi | reverse complement strand
GCTTTTGTGAGTTGCGTCATTTCTTGCTGGTCGAGAGGGACGCGACATATATTAGCAACTCAGCAGCTCTGCTTCAGTCTTTGAGGCTGGCCATGGTTCCATTCAGGCCACTGTTTGAACTGACCGAACCCCTCTAGGCAAAAGCTGTGCCACAGGGTTTATTTTAGTCTTTGGCCTTTTGCTGCTTTGCTGAGGCCTTCTCTGCTCACCAGCTTCTTTCTGCCTCAGGGAGAGCTGGCCATAATTTTTCAGCTCTGTTGGAAATCAGTTTTTCAGTCCACCATCATTTTCTCCATCTGATGATACAAGCTGCCTTGCATCTCTATCATGGGAACTCTCTAGCATGGGAACTCTCGGGCTCCACCCACTTTGTCCCTAAATAGGGTCTCTCCTTGTTTCACCTGGCTTCAGCCTAATCTGGGCCCCACCCACTTCTAAGGCTATTAGCAGCTGAAAACAATGCCAGGCCATAAACCTTGTTTTTAGTCCATATGCTGCTATGCCAATTGCCCACAGCCAAGTTGATCTTCATGCCCCATATTAAGAGATTGTATCAGAAGCCCCTAGATATTCACTAAATCTAATTTATATTAATCTAACTCCCCTTACAACAAGCTTTCTCGGTGAGTAGCCCTGGCAGTCCTGGAACTCACTCTGTAAATCAGGCTGGCCTTGAACTCAGAGATCCACCTGCCTCTGTCTGGTATGCTGGGATTAAAAGCATGCACCACGAATGCCAGGTTAGAAAAGAAAGCTTTTGAGGGAGGCTCCAAATTTAAAATCTGTGATCAGGAGGAAATTTCAGATGGAGGGGACAACTAAATGATTTTGTGAAGAGCTGATAGCAATTTCAGAATAAGATACATAAGAGGGAATGGGTGGATAGGGCTGTGTGGTGGGATGATGGGCCTTGAATGCCAGGTACAGGTAAAGGAGAGCCATTCAATACTGCATGGCAGGGATCTGTGTTAATGGGCTGACTTCAGAAAGACAAGGTCTGGGCCACAAATAGACAAATATCTAATATCTGGGCAGTCACCCAGGTCCCTGCAAAGACCCAAATGAAACGTTCAGTTGGTGAACACCCCCCCCCCAGCCCAAGAAGAGAGGGTACAAAGAGAGATGTGTAATTAAAAAGACAGGGAACCCCAAAATGGACCTCATGGAAGCCTCTAGTTCTTCCTTTTGGCCCTGTCTCCTCCCTCGCCTAACAGCTTCTTCTGCCCTAGAAGATACTGATTTAGCGTTCTGGGATACCCTGAATCCAGCAACCTGGGCGACTGACCTTCTCAGGGTTGGGCACAGTTCGGTCCAGATTGAGGCCTGGTCCTGATGGCTCTCTAGGCCTGGAGATGGTGTTCCCACAATCCCAAGATGTCCCTAGAGATTGATGTAAGATGTTATGTTTCCTGAGCCCCTTCCCCAAATCCAGTTTGATCTTTAAAATTCCCTCAGCGCCGACAGGGTTAAAGCTGCCTCGTGTCCCCCCCCCCCCCCCCGCCCCCGTCAGCCATCCCCACCCCCCAACACACCTGCCCACAGCGGCAGCGAATGCCAAACCCGAACTCGCGGGACAGAAGTGGGGCGGGGTGCGCATCACTGCGGGTGAGTGACAGGTGGAGCGATGATTGGCAGATGCCGTGCAGCCTGTACCAGTGACGGAACAGGGGAGCAGAGGTGGGCCTGGGCAGGGTCCTGCACCCTGACCTCGAGCCCCCAGAGAGATTGGCCACCCGACCCGCTGCTCCCGGGGCCCTGGGCCGGTTAGGCAGGGCGAGGTGGCGCGACCCCACGGCTTGGTGAGTGTCGCTAAGGTGACACTCCGGGGTCTAGCAGCGGCGGCGTCAGCTACAAAACTACGCCTTGGCTAGTCCTCAGGCTCTAGCCGTCCGGGGCAGCGCCCTACGCAGCATCCCGACCCTTCCAAGGACATAATCTCTCCAGGGCTCCGGAGCATCCCCTCCCGCCTTTCCTAGGGCGCAGCTCCGGGCCCCTGTCGTCTGGGTGCCGCGTCGCGACAGACGTGCGGGACCCAGCGCCTCTTTGCCTCGCTCCCCGCCTGGCGCCCCCGGCTCGGGCGCTCTCCAGAATCTGAACTTTGGTGAGATCCCCGCCAGGCCTCGGGGGCACCGACGCGGACCGCAGAAGGATGGCGGAGGGCCCGGGGGAAGGAGGACCGCGCGGGGACAGGGCGGCCAGCGGCAGGGCGGCGGAGGAGGAGGTGGTGCGGCGGCGCTGCCGACGCGGGGAGGCCGAGGTCTTCCATCCCTGGTCCGAGGGCCCCCGAAGTGTAGCTGCGGGACCCCAGGTGGAAGAACGATTCCGCCAGATGCACATCCGAAAGCAGGTGTCATACAGGTAAGGACGATGGGGACCGAGGGAGCGCTGAGGGGACTAGCAGCGTTCTCCACGCGTCCACTTGCTGCTTGCTTGGCCCTGCTGTAGGAGCTGGGGGCTCAGAAGGGGTTCAGGGAAAGCTTCCCTTCTTGAAATGTGAAAGCTCTGTTCATTCAGTGTCTGATTATTGAGTGCCGTTTGTGTACCTAGTGCTCTGTCTCTGTTCTAGGAGAAAGCCCACCAAGACGTGGTTCTTACAAATCTCTATGTGATGGGGAGAGCCATGAGAAGTCTTCTGGCCTTTCTTCCAGGAGAAGCAGGCATGCCCTGAGCTCTCAGCCTCCCTCCTCTGTGCCCTCCTATGGCTGTCCCTGTGCTGAGTACAGATGTGCTTTCTTCCACAAAGGCTGAAAACCTACTTTCCAGAACCGGGGAAGGGTGTTCCCATCAAGCCTCCAGTACCACACCAGGCCTACACTAGCATCCACAGTAGCAGACATACTTCCTCCGCATTGTCCACCCAACATCTTAATTAAACCATCAGCTGCCCATGTGAGATACCGCTTCCCTGGTCCCATCACCTCAGCTCAAAGGGTTCCCTGGCAGAAACAGCTGGAGGGGGCCCCAGAGGCCACTGTGATGACCTAAAGTGAGATGTTTGTGAGTGAGGGTACTGCTCCTTACAAGGTGGTACCCAGGTGGAAGGAAGGAGATGGACAATCCTCATTTTCCGTTTCACCTCATGGACGATGGCCTAAACTAGGACTTGCTTTCCCCATCAAGCCCTTGGCACAGAATGACTTTCTTTGGAGGGTCCAGTAGGGACATCTCAATGTGTATCTGCATCCCTTAAAACCATTAGCCTGATGGGAGGAGACAAGTCTACTGGCAACCACAAGGGGTGCTGGGTGTGTCTGACACTGCCCTGGTTCTCCTTGGACCTTCTGGGAAGAGGGATCCTAAAGTCAGCCTAGCCCTGAGAGCTAAAAGGGCCTTAATGGTTATGAAGCCATTAGGCCTCCATCACTTGAGGGAGTATGGAGAGGGAACATACCCACCATCTTGAAGTGGGATGCTCAGAGGAAATGGGAATAGGTTAGGTTCCCAAGGGCCTTACCTGCGCTCTGGGAATCATGAGCATGCTAGGCTCCATTACCAAGGTCGACTGGAGCACTGCTAAGAAGAAAGTATCATCTGCCCAGGGCCTCTAGCTGAGCTAGAGGAAGTTCCTGAAAGTGCCTCTGGGGAAAGACCTGAGCATCCAGACTATTATTGATTTGGGAATCAGGAGACCTGGCCAAAGGCACTCATGCTGTATGTTCCTTTGTTGCCTGGGCTCCTACAAAAAGCACCACACCAAGAATTTTCCCTAGATTCAAGTCAGGGAAATGTAGCAATTGCTACTGGAAAGGAGGCCAGGGGTCGGGGAGAGGCTTGGAGAATAGGAACTGGCATAGAAGATGCTGTGTGTGCATGAACACACATAGGGGTTGCAGAGGCAGCTGTAAGGACTGAAACTCCCCATACGGAAGCTCTTCCACAGGCTAGAATGGTGGTCCCTAGCTATCAAGGATCCATAGTAACCAAGTCTGGCCTCTTCTTCTGAGGATTGCACCAGGGTAGGACAGACTGTACAGGATACTTCCTCACATGCTGAGGCCAGCCAGGGGTCTAGTCCTTGTACCAGAAATGGATAAGGTATTAAGGCGAAGAGAGACCCTGGGCAGAGGCCTGGAAGATAGGAAGCAGCTGTGGGCCCTTTGAGCCTTCTGTGGAGGAGGAGGGGGTAGTGGTGACAGTGGGAAATCTTGAGAGGCCTGCTGACCTATGCTGCTGTTCCTCTCTTCCAGGCTGTCCCATGGCCTTCAGGAGCTTAGGCCCACTGTGGCCTTTCTCATATCCTCTGCCTGCCACAGCTCCATAAAGCTCTGGCTCACAGTTAAACCTCCAGTCCTGCTGTGAGGAGTTGCTAAGAAAAGCAGTTGAAAGCCCTTCACAGAGAGAAAGGGCTTTCAGGCAGAAGTGCGGGGGCATAGAAATATGAGGGCGAGAAAGGGGGTGTAAGCAGAAACAGGAGAGGGGCTTGGCTGCTTCTGACGCAAGTGAGGACCACAGGGGCTTTCAGCAAGAAGGTAGAAGCTTCTAGGGAGGAGGAGCCTGCTGAGAAGTAGCTCTGGTCTCCTCCCAGGGCCATCACAGGCTGGAAAACAGAGCCAGTTAGGATTTCTGTGGAGTAGGCTCTTGTTTGGGTTAAAAGGGACCAGGGGTCAAAAGGGGCAGGACAGTATGTAGAGCCCTCGTGTCACACTGTGTCTGGATTGAGGAGAAGGTATCCCAAGTGCTGGAAGGAGTCCTGACCAGTTAGGGTCGGGTTCAAAAGACTTTGGACTGATGACTCCAGCTAAGGAAGACAAGGTGGATGGGGGATGCTGGGTTTATTGTCTGTGGACCATCTCTGGCGTTATGCCCAGTAGTTACCAAACCAGATCACCTGAGTATGTTTTTTAAAATGAAAAAGTTTTAAAGATTTTTTTTAAATGTGTGTGTATGAGAGAGAGACAGAGAAAGAGAGAGAGAGCCTGTACAGCAGGTGTGTACAGAATCCTAAAGAGGCCACAAAAGAGCAGAAGCCCTGAAACTGAAGTTACATGTGGTTGTGAGCCACCATATGTGTTCTGGGGAGCGAACCTGGGTCCCGTACAAGACTTGTGCATGCTCTTAACTGCAGAGCCATCTCTCTAGCCTGCTAAGATGTATTCCTAAGGCTGGAGTTGTAGCTTAATGAAAGAATGCTTGCCTAGCATAGGCAGGACCCTGGCTCAATCCCTGGTAAAATATCAAGAAAAAAAAAAAGTAGAATGGTTTCTTAAAGTGTAACCTTGGACATCCTACTGTAGGCTGACACCGTTAGAGTTTAGATCTGTAAATGTCTCCTGTGATTTTGGTGGTTCAGCCAGTTTTGAAACCTATTCATTTCACCTGTGAAGAAGCCAAAGAGAAAGATTCTGGATAAAAGAGGGTAAAATGGAGATGATTTGCTGGGTGTGGCTGGTAGGAGGTGTCCCTGTACACATTGTCATTTGTCCCTGCAGTTCTGGCCCTGCCAACACACTACCTGACAAGGAGTTATGGGGTTCAGTCTTTTTCCTCGAGAAAATAGGATCCTGTACAAGACCAGACAGTAAATATTATAGGCTTTGCAAGTCATGTGCTCCCTGTCACAGCTACTCAGCTGTGCCAGTGGTGCAGAAGCAGCCATAGACAGCATGTAAACAAATGAGTGTGTCTGGCTTCCTTTAAGGCTTTACTTATGGACCCTGAACTTCACACTTCATAACATCTCACTGTTACAAAATAGTATTCTTTTGCTACTTCCTGTTTCGAGAAATGTAAAAACCATTCTTAGCTCACAGGACCCTACACAAGCAGGCAGTGGGCCAGATGAGGCCCAGGGGACATGACTTGTTACCCCTGACCCAGTCAATGGGCCAGCACAAACATATGAAAAGCATGGCGATGCATCCATCCACCTGGGCAGAGACATAATGTGTGGTGGCTCTTGATTTCACAGAGGCAACAGCTTTCTACACACATGCACATGGGGGTCTGAGAGCCCCAGTTGGAGGCCAGCTCTGACCCTTCTGGGCCTGTTCAGCTTTCACCTCTAACCCTGTTTCTTCCTATGGAAAGTAGGAACAATAATACCCACTCAACAGTGTGGCTGGACGGATAACACAGACAAGGTGCATACAGTTCTTGACTCCAGGGGAAATAGTGAACCGCCAGCTAGATCTTCCCCTAGGGTAGAACGGGCTAGGGAGATCCAGGAAAGATTTGGAGGCTGGCTCTGAGAAATTAGTGGGAACGGAGGATAGCAAAGCCAGAGGAATTTGAGTGCAGGGACTGAGCATGACTCAGACCCCACTGCCCCTTATCCCTCCACCTTCCCAGGACGGCTAGTGGCTCCAGTGGGCAGGGAGGGTGCCCCCTGTGACGGACACACAGCCGTGGGGACACAGGTCCTCGAGGGAGGGGCACCTGATCCTGCTCTCCCTGCTGCTATTTACCAGAAGCTAAAAATAACCCTAGAGTGACAGGGAGATGGGGCCGATTTGTGATTTAAATAGCAACAGGATGAGGCAAGAAGCTTGCTAGAGATCACATTCTGTCCCGGATTAAAAATGCAAAGACGGGGCAGAGAATTGAGCTGGAGCAGGAGGAGGGAGGGGACCGCTGCCAGAGGAAACCGGAAGCAGGGGAGCCGGGAGCCTAGGCCCTGACTGAAACTCTTTCCCCCAGTCGCAGGCTCAAGCAGAAGAGGGAATGAAAGGCCAGAGCCTGCAGAGTCTGGAGGTGGGATTTAGATTCATTCTAAAGCCTTCACCCTCTTCATTTTAGCATAAGGAGGAGTTTGAGATGTGTCCCCAGCAGCTCAAATGCTGGATGGCATAAGCCATTTGGGTATGCCCAAGGTTGCTAGGTGACTGTGGTGTTTTTTTGTTTGTTTGTTTTGTTTTTCGTTTTTTAGGTTTTTCCAGACAGGGTTTCTCTGTGTATCCTTGACTGTCCTGGACTCATTTTGTAGACCAGACTGGCCTTAAACTCACAGAGATCCACCTGCCTCTGAGGTGTGCGCTACCACGCCCGGCAGTGACTGTGGTGTTTGAAGAGGTTCCCAGGGGTGCATCGGAAGAAGTGAGGGCATCTGAAAGTCTCTTGTTTTTGTCCCAGTTGGTACATTTTCACAACAGGGCATTCAAAAGAGCCCTGAAGGGCCAGGGCCCAAAGATAAAGGTCAATACAGGCTGGGAAACCTCTTTAGTGACATGGAAGGGAGAGGGGAAGAGATGGGGACTCAATTCCAGGTTTTGGAGCTCCACAGTCATTGGGGAAGGAGGTGTGCAGAACTGGGTTGGGGTTCCCTGAAGGCCATTGACACACCTATTAGGCTTCAGAGAAGTCTAGCAATTTCTTAAAATCACACAACAGAAAGTTATCTAATCTGTTTCCTTCCCCCAACCTTGTGGGCTTCCAAGGGCCTGGACTTTCATCCTGGAGGATCTTTTTTTTGGGCTCTGGGAGGGGTAATGGGACAGGAGGTGAGGGACTGAAAGGGTTCTCTGAAATCCAAGCATGTGACTCTACCAGGGTGTGGGAGGATTGTCAGTCAGCTACTTGTCCTGCCCTAGGGGTTTTGTATAATCTAAACTAGGGGCTAAGGGGAGTCTCTAGAGCAGAGCCTGCTGAATGGAAGAGCCATCCAAGCCCTCCTTGTACCTTCAGTGCGGGGGATCCAAATGGAGCCAAAGAGTGGCTTCCAAATGATGATAGTCACAGGGACCACCTTAGATTGCTAAGCTGCCCATGCTGGGGCTGTATCCCCCACCCCAGTGGAAGAGAGTCCTGCCCTTTCTGTGTCCAGGCTCCTTTCTGTTCATGGCTTTCATGAAGCTATCCAGGAGGGGTTTCTTCAATTCCCATCTGTCATCAGTAGTGCCTACATCCTAACACAGGTGAACCAGTTAGTGCTGGGGAGGAGGACATAAAAGAAACCCAGTGCATACTAAGCAAGCCATTCACCAGCTAAGATAAATCCCCAGCCCCAAGAAGCCTGTTGCCCTCTCTCCACTCCACTCATCAAACACTCAACCCATTTGAACTTGTATAGAAAGTCACCGAGCTCATATATTTGTGGCCAGCACCAAGGCCACAGTGAACACAGGGTTCAATACTTTCATAAGAAGAAAAGATAAATGTGTACAGATATGATGATACAATATCATTGGGAACAACATGGGTGTCCAGGGTAAGACAGTGGGTGGGGCTATAGGAGCAGTGCTCACACTTGGCAGGGGCTTATAAAACACTTGTCATATGATGAAGTGAAGACCTGAAGATTGGGGAAGGAGATTCCAATGAAACTGCCAAATCTAGAGCTCTGGTTCAAGCTGACCGTGGTAATGCACCTTTTTTTCATGCTAGTACTTTGGAAGCTAAGGCGGGGGATTACTTGAAGTCTTGGGCCAACCTGGGATTCATAGTAGGTTTGGGGTTACAATGGGCTACAGTCTGAGGCCCTGTCACCTAGTACAGGGCTGAGGGTATAACTCAGTGTAGTAGAACAATAGTATGCAAGAGGACCCAGGTTCAATCCCAGTACTGCATATACATAAATATCATAAAATAAAACAGAAATCACTGAGTTGAACTTAAGGTCCATGTGTGGTGCAGAGTCTCACAGCAAGGGCCAGAGCGTAAGTTAAAAAGTCCTCTGTGGTGACTTCTTTCCACTTTCCCAGTTCTATGGCTTGGGTTGGGATCTGAAGGACGAAGATTCCAACTGACAAAATGGAAAGGACCACCATGCCAGCAAAGATGATGCATCCATCCAGCAGCATAGACAGAATGAAGTTCCACAACTGAGGCAGCATGAAAAAAAAAGGGGAAATGTATCCACTGAGCATTTATACAAATGCATTCACCCGCATGATGCAAACTGAAAGGAGTCCTCCACAGGGAAGGCCTGGACAAGGTGGCAGGAAGGCAAGAGAAATCAGGACTCAAGGAACCTGAAGGTGAGACCAAGGAGGCAGGCTTGACAGGTTTTGAGAGCAGAGGATGTCCAGGTCGTGGGTTGAGTATTTGGTGGCCTGGTACATTTCTTTTCCCCAGCTCCCACTTGCTCATCCAGGCCACAGAAAGTAGAACACCTCATTCTCAGGGGCTTCAGCAAAGCCCAGAATAATTTTCTTACCCAGATTCCTCTTCCTGTGTGTACCTGGGTGGATTCTGAGGGGTCCCCAGCTCCCCAGTGCTGGCACATGTCCCAGGAACTGCCAAGAGCATCCTCCCCAGCCCTGTACACCTGTCCCTCCCAGCCTTATCCTCCCCACCCAACCTGGATAGCAGAGCTGGTGCTGACAGCTTTGTACAGTCTGAGCTTAAAGTGGCACTGGTCCCATAGTCATAGTTACCGTGCAACTCAAAACCTCCAGCCGGCCAGGCTTCCCCTCTAGGAGCACCATTTCCTGCTCTCTGCCTTCCAGATGGAAAACAAGCCCAGCCCCATTTCCTCTGTTTAACTGTTGAGCTTCTTGCAGAATGCCTGGGAGAAGAAGGCTGTGGCCTTTTAGAATACACCTTGGCCTGGCGGGTAAAGTCTCTGATAGGCCACACCACATGGAGATCATTTTGAAGGACTCAGAGGTGACATGTTCAAGGGACAGCAACTGGAAAAACAGGTGCAGAGCCTGACCATACCCTCAAACCTTAGAAGGGCAATAAGGTATTTTAGACCCTGGGTAGGATTTTGTGTGTGTTTGAGTGTGTGTGTGTTTAAACATTTATTGAGGGGTCTAAATTTGTAATCTCAACACAAGAAGATCTTAGACAAGTAAGATTAAGCCCTGTACCTCTCTTTCCCCACATGAAAGGAGGAAAACAGAACTAACAAGATGGCTCAGAGAGTAAAGGTGTTTGCTCAAGCCTAATGACATGAGTTTGATTTTCAGGACCCACACACTCAAAGGAGAGAACGAATTCTCACAAATAATCCTCTGACTGCCACACACATGACACAAATAATCACAGACACGCACACCCAAACACACACAACCTAACACACAGAAATAAATGTAATTTTTGCTTTTCGGGGTGTGTGTGTGTGTGTGTTGTTTTGTTTTGTTTTTAAGACCAGGTTTCACTATCCAGCTCTGGCTGGCCTGGAGCTTGCTATATAGAAGAAGACTGGCTTCATAGAGATTCACCTACCTCAACCTCCCAGGTGACAAAACCAAAGACATGCACCATCATGCCTGACTTTTTTTCAATTTAAAAAGAGAAAAATAGGGCTGGAGAGATGGTTCAGTGGTTAAGAGCACTGACTGCTCTTCCAGAAGTTCAATTCCTGAGTTCAATTCCCAGCACCCACATGGTGGCTCACAACCATCTATAATGGGATCTGGTGCCCTCTTCTGGCCTGCAGGCATACATGCAGACAGAACACTGTATACATAATAAATAAATAACATCTTTAAAAAAAAAAGAGGAAAATAGCTGGGTGTGGTGGTTTACACCTTTAATCTCAGCAGGCGGATCTCTATGAGTTCCAGATCAGCCTGGTCTACAAAGTGAGTCCAGGACAGTCAGGGCTGTTATACAGAAAAACCCTGTCTCAAAAAACCAAACAGGGGGCTGGAGAGATGGCTCAGCGGTTAAGAGCACTGACTGTTCTTCCAAAGGACCGGGTTCAAATCCCAGCACCCATATGGCAGATCACAGCTGTCTGTAAATGGCACAGGCCTTTAATCCCAACACTCGGGAGGCAGAGGCAGGTAGATCTCTGCAAGTTCAAGGCCAGCCTGGTCTACAAAATGAGTCCAGGACAGCCAGGCCTACACAGAGAAACCCTGTCTCACAAAACAAAAACAACAACAAAAATCCAAAACAAAACAACAACAAAAAGAGAAAAATAACAAGCTATACTTCATAGGGTCATTAAAAGATTCAATGAGGTAATTATATATTCAGTAAAGTTTCTGGCACAGAAGTGCTCATTAGATGGGCTCATTAATTATTCAAGCTATGCATTCATCAGGTAAGTTATTGAAAGCTACTGTATTCTACTCACAAGGAACACAGGGGTGAAGCCCAGCACTGCATGAAGGGCTGGCAGCTCTGTCAGCAGATTCCATAGTGTTTTTGCTTTGTGAACTGAATTGACACTGTTTTCTGTCCTTAAGAAATTCACAGTCTCACTGGAGTAACAAACGCATACACAGCTAAAGAACTAATTATAAAGCATCATGACTTAAAAAATGCTTCAGACAGGTTCAATTTTCTCCTCCCTAAGCAGCCTGAACACTAAAGAGTAAGAATGGTCCTTACTATTACTGTTTGCTAAGACTCCACGGTAGCCTCAAACTCCAGGGCAAGTCTGGCCTCAGAGGATTTTTCCAGACCTTTCCAGTATCCTCCTGCCTCCCAGTTCTTCAGCCACGATGCCTCTTCCTTCCTTGGGACCCCTATGCTTTACTGTTCCCCTCATCTGCTGTTCTCGAGACGGTTACATGGTCTGGTCTTATTCATTTGGGCGTCTTCTCAAATGTCACCTCCTTGCCCAATCCCCCTGATTGCCACTCTCTTCCACCTTTGTTTCTCTCTCTCTCAAATCTCATTGCCTGAAATGCATAGATTGCCTGTTTTCTGACTGTCTTACTCTACCGGGCTCTAGGTCCTGTGAAGGTAGAACTTGTTTCCTTTCTCCCTGCTCTAACACAGTGCCTTATGCATACAATGCACCAGTAAATTTTTCCTAAATAGTCTACAAACCCTTTCCCCTCTTATTTAAACCACTTACAACCCAATGAGTCCAAATTATAGTCCATCTACAGATAAGAAAACTGAGGTTCCCCAAAACTCTCTGACAAATGTATTCACTGGTTTATTGTTTATAGCTTTGTTCCAAAAAAAAAAAAGTAAGGTGACTTTAGGAGATTTACTGTGTGGTCCAGGTCACACTGCTGCTGGCAGATGGGAGAAACTGATCATCGGTGTCTTCCAGCTCCATCCACTGCCCTTTTCAATATGCCAGCACCCTGTGTGCCTAGCTCCGCTGGACGGTATAGTGCTTACAAGGTACTAAAAGAGAGCTAGATATAGACAGGCTCCGTACCCTGGAGCCAGTGTGCCAGGAGGAATGTCATGAAGTGAGAGACATTAACAGGACCAAGAGGTGAAATTCAGAGAAGTCATTTGGAAAGGAAAGGCATACTGGAACTGGGGTGCAAATTCCAGCCCAGGCAGGTCTAGTGGCTGCCTGGCAGCTTTTGATTCTTGGGGTTGGTTGTCTCTTGACTGTTAGGCTGGGCTTGTCCCCACCTGCCCTCTGCACTCCCATGCAGCTCTGTGTCCTTGCCAGTGCTCTGCCCAGTCAGCGGAAGGCGCCGACAAGCTCTGTGGTCCTCCGATTGAGCCACCAGCCGGCCTCTAGCAAACCCCCCCACCCCACCCACCCCCGGGTCAGGAAGTGCGGAAAGAGGAAGAGAGTCGCTGGGCAGGATGAGCGCACTGGGGGCTGGCCACAGCGCCGGGGGAGGCTGCGATGTGGCTGCAGCTCTGGGCCCCGCGAAGGTGCTGGGGACGAAAGAAGTCGAGCTGCCAGGGACACTGAGGCAGATGTGGCGCTCCCGCTCCTGGGACGTGCCACAGATTCCAGCTGAGGTTTCCCAGACACAGTAGGTACAAGGGTGGCCTGGGATGGGCACAGAGACCTTCATCCCTCTATGAACTGTCTAACTGGTGTTGAATGGCAGAAATGGGTTCACTTTTCCATTTTCCAGTAGTTCAATGGAGGTACAAGCTAGAGAGGTTTGAGCATTGCTGATGTTTCCAGGCTTGAAGCAATTTGGTAGAAGGCTTCTCTCCATTATAGGAGTTGAGAGAGAACGACAGGGGTTGTCGGGAGAGGAGCCCTTCAGGGACTGTGGTACATGATGTGATGTGAGCCTGGAGTTTCCCCGAATCCAAATCGAGGCCTGTGTAAACTCAATGGGATTTCAGCTGCCCCCCACCTCCAGCTTTTCCTATCGACCTTGGTGATAGTCACCCAAAGACTTCCTCAAAGAAAACACGCATACCCCAGGAAGCCAAGGTCAGGCCCTCTTCCTATCCAGCCTGGTCTCCATTGCTGGCTGGAGATCTGGAGTCCAGCTTCTCCAGCAACTAGAACCTCACTAAGAGAGGGTTCAGATCTCTGGATGCTGGCTGTTGCTCAGAATCACAGACTTGTTCCTGGGTCACAGCCCCCCCAGCTTTGGCTATTTGTGGTAGGCTCAGCCTGGAAGACAGGCTGCCAGAGCCCTAAAGGACAGCAAGAAAGTGAAGGCAGGACAGGATGTGGCTTTCTAGAATGGAGGGCTAACTGAAACAGCAGGCATCAAGGTGACATGACCTGGGGAGGAGGTGGACCATGATCTCTGGCTTCCAGGCCTCCCTTGTCACAGCCCTGCAGCATGTAGAGACCACCTAAGTCGTGGACCCCCAAATATATGTGATGGGCGTCTCCTGGTGACTTCTGTTCCAAACGATCTTCCTTCTAGAGAATGTGTCAAACATGAGGAATATTTCTCTCTCTCTCTCTCTCTCTCTCTCTCTCTCTCTCTCTCTCTCTCTGTGATGAGACCATTGCCCTCAGGGATATATGTGTGTAGGAGATTTTTTTTCTATATGGGTGTATATGTGAATGAGCGTGTAGGTTGTAGCTGTTGTCTTTAGGTATATTTGAATGTGTAGGAAGTACATATCTCATCCTTATGGTATAAGAGCTCAAGGGGACATTGGACATTGTGCTGGGAAAAATTCCATATGTTAGGAATGGGTGAAGGGTTGAAGCCACTGTGAACAGCTGTGGAGGGGTGACATTGGCCGAGGAACACTGAAGCTCCTTGTGAGTGTATGAAGGTCATTGAATGACTTTGGTGTCCTGAATGGGAGAGAAAAGTGTGAGTTTGAGTAATTGAGGATAACTACATGCGAGGGGCGTGTCTGCTGTGTGCCGGGAGACAGTTGTGTGACTTTTGTCTGTGGGTGTGCTTACGGGTAGCCAAAGGGAAAGGCGTGGAGAGCGCTTGAGTGGGTGAGTGGGTGCGGGAGAGCAATATATAACTTGCGGATGCGGGAGGAGAGGTGGCGACAGCCGCCCTCGCGTTTGTATACTTTGATCATGTAGGTTGTTTGGTGGAGGAGGACTGGGGAGGGGGTGGAACCGTACATTTGGGAACAATTTGACAGGCTCAGGCCAGGAAGTCGGTCCCTCTGGCCGCGGAGCTGAGGGGGTGGTGCCTTCGTAAGCCCCGCCCCCAGGCCGCCTCGACGGGCTGGCGACGCGGCCTGAGCCCGGCAGAGGGCGCAGCGGGGCGAGTGCGGCTGTGCGGCCGAGGGGGCGTGCTCGGCGGCGGACGGACGGGCAGGCAGAGGCCCGGCCAGCTATGCGGGGTCCTGCGGCCGCCGCTGTCGGCACTTCCTGGAGCGGAGGCCGCTTCCCCGGCACCTGGGAGTGGGGCGCGGAGACGCGCAGTACGGGGCGGGCAGAGCGCGCGCTCGCCATGAGCTCAGCGGGCGGCGCGGAGCGGGCGTGCTGAGCCCCGGCCGCCGGCCCGGCATGGGCGTCTCCCGCGAGCCCGCCGCCGGCCGGGGCTAGGGCCGGATGGAGCCGCGGGACCCCAGCCCCGAGGCCCGGAGCAGCGACTCGGAGTCGGCCTCCGCCTCGTCCAGCGGCTCCGAGCGCGACGCGGGTCCTGAGCCGGACAAGGCGCCGCGGCGCCTAACCAAGCGGCGCTTCCCGGGGCTGCGGCTCTTTGGGCACAGGTGAGCGGGACGGGCTGTCCCGGCGTGGATATCCACGCGCCCGGCGCAGGCGGTCCGGGAGGTGCGAACGCTGGCACCGTCTGTGTCGTGCGCTTCGTCCTTAGTTCCGTGACAGGGTCAGCTCCTAACCTTCCCTCAGGGAGACAGGGTCACCCCAGCTCCTTGGCACCGGCAGTCAGGGACCCTATGACTGGCCACCGTTCCTTTTGGACAGTCTCCCTGAGCCTCCTGTTACCAGCGTGTTGGGGGCGGCCACGCCGCCGGTCAAGCTTCTCTGGAACCTATTTACCAACTACCATTGCTTGGCATCTGCCCATTTTGGTCACAGTCGTTTGCCACAGCACATGGCTGTCCCCAGGTCACTGATTAAATTACTCAATGTTTTAAACTTCTCGGGACTGTGAGTGTCTAGCGTTTTGCTCTACTTTGCTCTTAAATTGCGTGAAGATACTCCCTTCTCCCTCTGCTAGAATCATCTCTTCCCCCTACCTTCTTCCGGCTCTTGCACTGGAAAGGGACGATGTGGCTTATAGTTTTGAATCAGAGCTGGCTGTTCAAGCTTCATCTTGCCCCCTCCCCAAGCACTCCAAATATCACCATATTGTACCTGTGACAGGGCTTTCAGCACGACTGTGGGGAAAGACAGTGCAGGCAGTTCATGGCGTGTGTGTTCATCTGTGCCTGCTGGAAATGCCCTGGTATAAGGTACCACTCAGGAGTATCCTACCTATCTCTCTGATCGGTTTCCACTCCTATCTGACCTCTGAATTTCTTTGGTGGCTGAAGAGCTTGCAGCCAGTCAGCTAAGAACCCTAGAGCTCTGATTGCACTCTGGCCTCGGACTCTGCCCAGGGCCTCCCACTTATTTTTGCTGTTCAAGGCTTTGGTGTATTTGGCCCCTTCTGAGCTTTGCCGGGGCCCTTTCCAGGGCAGACTTACCTACTAATAACCTGTGTGGTTTTCCTCTGTTGTGTGGGTGGTGCTGATCTATGCCCTCTGCCTGGCTTACCCTAGCCAGGGGGCCCTGCTCTTTGCACCTGCAGTGTGTTGCTGAGCATATACCACACACACAAGAGATCTGGATCCTTGCACTGGCAGATGGAGCTTCGTGGGCTTTTGAGAAGCCACACAGGCTTCAATATCACATAAGACAGGGCAGGCAGTAAAGCTTCCAATACTTTTGTTTTGTCACCCACAACCCTGCAAGATGGAGCAGTTTACACCCAGCTCTGCAGGATGTAGCCTCCAGTGTTCACAGGCTCCTGAGGGGGTAGGGAGGGGCACCCCTGAAGGCTTCCTGTTGCTGCCCATAGAGCACCAAGTGTTGAGTGCTTCTGACCTATGGCTGTGCCCATTTTGAAGAACACAGGTTTGTGGATGCAGGGAAGAGCCTTGAGCATAGTCAATAAGAAGAGCAAGTAGAGGTGATGAGTGCCTTCATATAATTTTCTAAAATAAGCAGATAGGTTCAGTTTTTCCACTTTTGTAGATGATAAACACAGTGTCAGAGAGAGGAGCCATTTGCCCAGAGTCTCACAGCACGTAAGAGGCAGAGGCAGCATTTGAACTCAGTTTGGTCTGATTCCAAAATCCGCATCCGTTTCTCTTACCGGGATCCCAAATACAACATCATGAAGGTCCAGGGAGCTTTCAGAAGGTCAGATTCTTAGATCTTGCCTCAGCATATCTGATTCTTCAGCTCTAGAAGTGAGCCTGGGTATCTAGAGCTTCCCAGGTGATTTTTTACTATGTTATCCATGGGGAGGCACAGGGTTAAACTGCCCTGGGATGGGAAGTGAGAAGAAAAGCAAAGAATACCTCTAGAGCACAGGGGTGCAGTGCATCGTGCTCTGGAGCACTGTACCAAGGCAGCGGTGCTCCAAGAAATGAAGACACTGGCGATCATAATGGGAAAGGCTCCTCTGAAGACATGGGCATTCAGGATCTGTGTGTGCCCACTGGGGCCAGCCTCCTTTCACTTCATTTGGTGGCCAGGGGACAGGAGGAGTAGAAATTTGGATCAGTGCCCTTGCTCTAGGGCCTGTCCCTCTAACTAATACTGGTCGTGTAGTCCTGCCACCCTCGTTGGCCACTGGTAAGTCTTCAGTGTTCCCACTGACACCATCTCTCCATCTTTCCCCAGGCTCCATACTCCTTTATAACCCAGCTCTTGATTCTCCTTGGACGTTAAACCTCTGCATGTTACAACACTGCTTCTGCCACCCCACCTATACCTTAAATCTTGGGGCTGAGGGGCCTCATAAGTGAAAGGGTCAGAAGACAGGGTTGGACGACAGCCAGATGAGTGGTGACTGCTAAAGTTGTGTTGAGCTCTGTCTGGACTGTGGCTCACTTGCAGATCACATGAACAGTGGCAGTGTCTGCTATGGGTGTGGCAGGGGGCCATATGTGTGCCATTTGTGGGCAGGTTAGGAAGAACAGTGTTCATGGTGTCTTCCTTCAAGTCTACCCCTGCTCCGTAAAACTGCCGTCACTGGATAAGGGTCTGGGGAGCAGTTTGTTGTTCCCCTCTTTGTAGTCCAATGAGACTACAGCTGAGCTGTGACTTCCTTAGCTTATAGGAGCTTCCCACCCCACTTGTTCATGGTGGGAACTGTCAGCCCCCTCTTAGAGGAAGAAGGGGGAGAGGATCTACTATAACCCCAGGTAATCTGACTCTCCGCCCTGCGTGGGGCAGGTGGAGTCTTTTCATGCAAAGGTTCTCTGGACCTAAGGTTTGGTTAGTCTGCAGTGGGAAGACAGTTGCCCAGAACCAGCTCTGGCTCCATGGACAGGGGATGAACTCACCCGGCCTTTTGCCAGCAGCTTGGTCCTGCACAGGTCATTCAGCTTGTGGATTAGCTGGTTTTGCACCCCAGGGGCGTCAGAAATTACCTGGCACCACACACATTTCTACAGAAGGAGCTTTGGCTGTCCAGGCCCCTGGGAGCCAGAGCGTCTGCTCTGCCATCTCTGCCCTTCATTAGTCTCAAAGTCATAAGCTCCCAGAGGGCAGGAGACACACCTGTGGAGTGAGGTTGACACAATAGGTCTCATTTAGAGGCCATGCCACATGGGGCCTATGAGCATAGTCTTGAAGACAAGACTGGCTGAGGTACCCGCTGAGCCACATAAGCAGAAACAATCTCTGTTTGGGGTAGTTTTGCAATGAATGCGAAGGAACTCCTCATAAAGGGATGCCTCTCTTTCAGAAGTGAAACCCCCCCCCCCGCCCCCACCCCCACCCCCACCCCCACCCCCGTCTGTGGAGCCAGGATGTCTGTGAGCAAAAGGAATCTCTCTGAGGGAATCAATTGTGTTACTTATGCTAATGCTAGGAACAGCCCAGGTGGCTGTTGGAGCCCTTGGGTTTCTGCCAGTTTGGGGAAGAAGAGACCTCCTCAGTACCTGAGCTGAGCGTACAGACCTCACCGTTTGCTCCACCTTACTGTTTGCTCCTTCTACAGCCATGTGCCCGGTATGGAGCTGACTCTTGTTGGTAGTAGATAAAGGAAGAAATTTCCTGGTCCCTGTCTACTGTCACATGGACCAGTTTCTGTCTTGCAGGTCAGGGGAGGGAATGGGCTGTTCCTGTCATTTTGTCACAATGGCAACGGTCAAATCCCAGCATGTGGGATGACCAGGATTTGCACTTAATACAAGACAGTATGAGAGAGGGTGTTTTTTTCAGTCAAGGAGAGAGGAAGAACTCCTTCCCCTTGAGCAGAGAAAGCCTAGGCTTGGGAACTGGGACTGGGTATGGGATCAGCAGACCTGTCTGCATCTTCCTGAAAACACATCCAGAATTTTCCATGCTCCCCCAAGCAGAGGAGAGGAGGTTGATGGGCCGGTTGGCTAGCTTTGAAGCTTGGGCCGAGCTGGTCCCTACAAGAAGTACTGATCCCTTCCTTCAAGGCCCTTTAGGTACCCAGGAACCTGCCCTGCAGTGTCACTGTGACAACAGCAGGGGGCCTAGACTACCATAGGGACGGACAGTGTCCAGGAAACTGCTTCTGCCAGGCCCCTTGCACCTGCTGTGGGTGGATCCAGACACCTTCTCTTGGTGAATTACCTGAAGACTCTAGTTGCCATAGTGAAGCCAGTAATAAGGGGTGTGTATTTCCATATCACTTGGTCCCACCCTTCCCTGTCCCTGAAGGTACACGTCCAGTGAAGCAGCCAAAGTCTCAACAGCCAGCCAGGGCTGTGCTCACTCCTGCCACGTCACGGGACCCCAAAGCCTCACCTGCACTCTGAGATCCTTACCTGGCACTCCCAACCTGCCCCCTACTTCCTTCCTGCTCTCTGTTAGCTCAGGGAGGGGGCACTGTGTGCAGGAAGGTGAACACTTGCCTTTAGGCCAGTGGTTCTCAACCTGTGGGTTGCGACACCTTTGGAGGCCAACAGACCCTTTCTCAGGGCTTGCCTAAGACCATCAGAAAACACAAATATTTACATATGATTCATAACAATAGCAAAATTACAGTTATGAAGTAGCAACGAAAATAATTTTATCATTGGGGATCACTGCAACATGAAAGACTACATGAAAGGGTCACAGCGTTAGGAAGATTGAGAAGCTCTGCTCTAGCTTCACAGCTCTTCCTTCCTGGAGCTATTGTCCTCAACCGTTACCTCTGTGTTTCATGTGAGGGTCCTGGATGCCCTTGGAGTGTGAGCAGCTCATCCGGGCTGTAGTGTGGTTCTCCCACGCCCGAGGCTCTCAGTTCAGAGCCTGATTGACACTTATGTCTGAAAGGCTCGGCCAGAGCATAGACCAAATGCCTGCCCCCTTACCTTGCCCCTGCCTCAGCTAAGGGCATGCTGAGAGAGAGCAGGTCTGAGTGAGTCCAAGAGCTGTGGTGCACTGGAGGAAGCGTGGATGAGAGAACGAAAAGAGCACTTATCCTGCCCCTCCACACGCCCATGTGCAGGTGAATAATACCCAGCTCATCTTATTTCTGGCCATTAACAGGCAGCACAAGGTCATAAGCCTGCCAATTTCATAAACTCAACACTGACCTCAGTGGCTGTACTTCCATTTTACAGACCAAAAAGAAAAGAAAAGAAAAAAAAAAATCAAGGTTTGTTCACCCTGGAACTCAGCCCAAAAATCTTTCCACAGCACCTGGTTATTAACACTTTCCTTCTTATAGTTCCACCCTAACCTGCAGAGCCTCAGGAGGCCTTAGCTACTATCTGGGTTTAGTAAGAGGTTCATACCTCAAAAGGAAGTTGCCAGAGACACATGTTCTGCCCCTAGAAAGTGACCTCAGGGCCCCTTCAGCAGGAGCAGGCTGGCTGTAGAGATACTGGATAGGGAGCCTGAGGTTGGAAGACAACCATCACGGTGCTCAGCAGCTGAATTTGGAGAAGAGGGGTATATCTGTGACCTTTCATTAGGTACTAAGGGAAGAATACTAAAAAGATGGGTTCAGAGAATCCTATGAATGTCTGGGATCAGTGAGTGGCCTATGTCCCCAGGAAGAGAGTAGGCTCCACTTATACCCAGCACCCTCACGTCTACTTTCAGAGACCTGCTCCCCCCACTTTTGGCAGAGTGCTAGTACAGAGCTTCCACAGAGAGGCCTCTCCCCTGCCAGGACTGAGCACCATCAAAGCACATGCCAAAATAGCTGTCTGGGAGCCTGGGCCTGCACCACCCACGCCCCAGCATCTTGCGGGTTAACAGCTTGCCTGTCTCTCCGCCTCCCTTCCCTAGCTTGCTGACATTTTGCACAGAGAGCCGGGGGTGGTTGTGAAAGGGGGCAAGTTGGTTCCTGCTCCTTAGCCCACATTAACAACCCACTGATACAACCTGCTGCTGCCCACCTACCTCTGGAAGGCATCCTGTACGGGAGTCCTGCTGTCTGACCTGGCAGAACAAAGCTGAGGTCTTCCTGTTATGCAGCAGTATGAGTGATACATTGTTGAAGCCAGACAGGGGAGACCCAAGACAACCCTGGGCAGCTGGCTGCCCTCTTACAGTCTTTTTTTAGGTTTTTGGGGGTGGGAAAGATGGGATTCAGACATCTATAGCCCAGACCTGCCTTGAACTCATGGCAATCCTCCTGCTCTAGCCCCTTGAGTGTTGAGATTAGAGTGAGCTACCACACCCAGCTTCTCTAGAAATCTTTTAAAGAGACTAAGACTCTTGTTGGCTGGTGCTAGGGTCTGTACCAGATCCTTGAGCTTGCATGGTGAATACTTTATCAACTGAGTAAACTCTGGATGGTTTTTACTTTGTTTTGAATGGTATGCCTCTTAGTTGGGCATAGAGGTGCATGTATATAATCTTAGCACTTTGGAGACTAGGGCAGGAGGATACTGAGTTTGAGGTCAGCCAAGGCTACATGAGTTCTAGGCCAGGTTGGACTTTGTAGCTAGACCCTGTCTCAAAAAAAAAAAGGTAATGGGGGTGGGGTTAGTCTGTTTTGTTGGTCTGATTTTGGTTTTTATTTTTAAAATTTTTTTATTTATTATGTATACAGTGTTTTCCCTGCATGTACACCTGCAGATTAGAGGAGGGCATCTGATCTCAATATAGATGGTTGTGAGCCACCATGTGGGTGCTGGGAATTGAACTCAGGACCTCTGGAAGAGCAGCCAGTGCTCTTAACTTCTGGGCCATCTCTCCAGCCCCTGATTTTGGTTTTTGAGGCAAAGTCTTGAAGTAGAAATGACCCTCCCCCTAGCCTCCCAAGTGCCTAGATTACAGGCAAGAGCTGAACCTGTTCAGTTTTTCACTATTGCTTGCAGTCACCAGAGATTGCTTATATGCCTGGCTCCCTGAGTGTCCCTTTCCACTTGTGCTCTGGCCCTGGCCCATGTGTTGGCTTAGATACATGTTACTGAATTGTCTTGCCAAGCAGTTACCCTAATTTTTAGGACTCTGGAATTATTTTCTTTCTTGAAACTCTCACTAAACTGAGGAAATGTTTCTATGAACACTTTCTCTTTCTAGCCTAGAGCAATCCCTAGAGCCCCTCCAGCCCCAGTTATCAGATGAGGCCAAGGCTTGGACAACTGGAGCATCTTAGCCTGAGGCTTTAGAGCTGTCAGAGGCAGAACTCTAAGCCTTTCCAATGATGAGGTAGTAGCCATCTCTGTTCTGGCAGCGTTCTTGCTTGAACAGTAGGGAAAACCTTGGGTGGCATGCATGGGTGCCCAGGGATCAAGTGGGGAGCTGATTCTAAGGAAGTCTTTGACATGGTAGTGAAGGCTTGTTTCTGGACTGGGGCCCACCGCCCACTCCATGCTCTCTATGGCTTTTCTTACAGAACCTGGACAACAAGCTGGAACCCACAAAGTCACAAGGTGATCAGCGAGGTTAGGGGAGCTATGGTGGATATTTTTAGACTGGGCCAGAGGGTTCAGAGGTTGTGAGAGGTTAGATTTTGAGTGGAACTAGGAGGTCCATCTCTTAGCAGATAGGAAATTGGAATTTGCTGCAGGCACATGAGAAAGAAGGAGCAGCGGTAACTAGGGTGGGGGACAGGTGTAACAAAGGAGTTCCTTGGGAGAGATGGAGCGAGGCACATTAGCATTCCCATAAGGTATGAGTCTTAGAGCTACCTGCAAAACACAATTGTCTACCCAGTGCTAGCAAGAGGGCCTCAGGCGCTGGCCAGCCATCCTGAAGCCATCTGCTGTGAGCCTGACCAAGACTAAGTAGGGACCATCTACTAACCCTCTTCACTCTTCCGGCCATGCTCAAAGATTGGGGATGCAATTACTGGTGATACAAAGTCTCAGGTTCTGCGGTCCCATGGGGGATGCAGCCTAGTAGGTCAGTGCTGCTGGCCCAGAATAACCGAAAGAGGGCCTGAGCGTAGAAGCTACTAAACTCCCTCCTCACCCCCCTGGAGAGGGTCCTGGGGGTTCCTTTCTGGCAGAGCCAGTGTCTGAGCAAACTATTACAAGATGAGAGAGAAAAGGAGAGGTTGAGTTCAGTAAGCAGAGGGGGCCTGGTTTCTATTAGAGAGAGACTCCAGGTGCCAAGTATAGAGGCATTCGTCGGGTTCCAGAAGCAACTAGAAGTGACAAACACAAGCCTTCTGTGTGGAACTGCTGGGTTTTCACTGAAGCTCTGCGACTTGCCAGCCGTGAGCCTTAGGCAAGCCACCAAACTGCATTGTACCTCACTCACTCACTCATCAGTACTGTGAGGATGGATAACGAGGATGGATAGTACCAACTGTTAATTCAGTCAGAATTAATACATAATACTTGCTTAGCCTGGTATGGTAGTACTCTCCTGTAATCCCCAGCACTTGGGAGGTAGAGGTAGGAGGATCAGAAGTTCAAGGTCATCCTGTGCTACAAGAGACACTGTCTCAAATAAATAAATAAATCATCAATGGCCAAGTGAAGTATGTATTTGTTAACATATAAAAATAGGAAAATGCATGCTGGGCATGGTGGCGCAACTCCTTTAATCCCAGCACTCAGGAGGCAGAGGCAGGCAGATCTCTGAGTTTGAGGCCAGCCTGTTCCACAAAGAGAGTTCTAGGACAGCTGGGGCTACACAGGGAAACCCTGTCTCAAAGGAAACAAAACAAAACAAAACAAAAAAAGGAAATTGGCCAGAGAAATGGCTCAGAGGTTAAAGGCTCTTGCTGCCAAACTGAGGACCTGAGTTGTATCCCCAGAACCTGCATGGAAGGAGAGAGCCAGTTCCTGAAAGTTGTCCTCTGACCTTTACATGTGCATTATGGCATGATGGTGTATATGTACCCACACATTCATGTGAGGGAGGGTGTGTGTGTGTGTGTTTTCAAAGGAAAAAACTTGGAGAGAAAGCTGTTGGTTGTCAGGCTCAGGTCCTTTCAATTGTCAGTGGGGAGCAGTCATGCAGAAGTGGGTGCTCGTAAATGATTCTGGGGCAGCAGGGGACTGAAGGGAAAGCTCTAAAGGAACCAGTTGACCATGCAATGGCTTCTCAACCTGGAAAGGGGCCTCCAGGTGTCACTCACCAGATCTCCTAAAGAGCAGAGGAAGGTGGCCACCAAGACAAAGCTGTTGCCATTCTCTCATGCCCAAACAAAGAGAAGTAGCCTGGGCCTGTGGCCAGCCCTTGGTGGGGTACCCAGGAGGAAGCGCTTCCCATCCCTTAAGGCTCTGACCCCTCCCCCGCGGAATTCCCTGTTCCTTCCTCCTAAACTGATCCACAGTAAACATAGCTTCCTGCCAGCCCTATGCTGGACAAACCACACCCATATATACTCACCAGGCCCCAACCCCCAGGAGCTAGTTGCTCCGTGGAAGAATAAGGCACAAGGTTCTGTGGCTGAAGAACCAATGGGTGGTCAACTGGAGTGGAGTGGTTGGCTGGGCAGCTATGAGCAAGTAGACTGTAGGTGACAAGTGAGGAGGGGAGAGGTCAGGGTTCCAGGCAGAGGTGTGTCAGGTGTAGTGACATGGCACTGAAGGTTAGCTCTGTTACAGTTTAGGGTGCACATAGGGAGTTAGTGACAGCGTAGAGCCCACATCTGCCGGGCTGTGAGATTCATTCTGCATTGGTGGGTCTCTAAGTGTGGTACCGCAGATGCTGTGGACAAAGTAATTTTCATAGGAATTGTGTCTGAGCTGCCATAGTGTGTGGCTGTTCACTCTGCTGCCATCAACAGAGGCAGAGATAGGAAACAGTCACAGGCAGCAGGGTCCCTACTATGTACTAGGAGATAGCTCAGTTTCTGGGGCGCTTACCTAACATGCTGAATACCCTAGATACGGTCCCAGCACTCAGAAGCTGCACACAGGCTCTGAGGACAACCAAGGCTATGCGAGCATGTCTAAGAGAGAGAGAAGAAAAGGTGTTAAAAATTAGTAATTCTATATGCTAGATGCTGTAACCACAGCATTGAGGAGGCTGAGACAGGAGAATACCAGCAATCAGACCCTTTGTATTTGTGTGATGAAATAGAGCTTACCTAAGTCATTTTTGCTTCCAGTCCAACTGTAATGTGCCAAAACTCTCAGCTGAGTCCAAGCTATGTGCTCTGCTGGTCAGCTGCTCGTTCATTTGTTCTTTCTTTCCTTCCTTTCTTTCATTTTTTTTTTCTTTTGATGGGATCTCTCCATAGCCTTGGCTATCCTGGAACTCAACTGTGTAGACCAGGCTGGCTTCACACCCCAGAGATCTGTTTCCCTCTGCCTCCTGAGTGCTGGGATTAAAGGCATTGGCCACTACCTCCTGCCTGCCAGTGGCACCTTTTGTGTTGAGCAGCTGACTGACAAACTAGTCAGATTCTAGATGTCTGGCATACATTTTCCCAAATATGAATGAGGTGAGCCTGTCACTTCAAAAACAGTATCAATATTTGTTGACAACAAGAAACTCTTTAGTTTTGAGCAAAACTCAGAAATTTGGAAACTTTGTATCTACCTTCTGGTGGAGGGAGGAGCTTCCCAGGACAGGAAACTGTTGAGAGCAATAGAGACAGCAAAGGTGATGATCTTTTGATGTTCTGCGAGGAAATGTGTCAGCCTTTGGAAGATCAGCATAGCTCTGTACCACGACAGTCTCCACTGACCTATACTTGCTGTTACAAAACGCAAGATAGCCCCATGGCAGTGCAAGCCTGTGTCCCTACCTGTTCCAGAGGCAGAGGCAGGTGCTCACTTGAAATCACGAGTTCCAGACCAGCCTGAGCTATGTAATGAGACCGCCACCTCAAAAACAGCCAACTCCTCACCCCCCAAAAGGAAAATTAAAACCTTGCCAGATAAAACTTAAGGTTCATTGGTAGGGTTTGGTACTTTGCACTGGTCTTTAGGAAATAGCACTTGCCAGCTAGGCCTGGTGGCGCACGATTTCATCCCAGCACTGGAGAGGCAGAGGCAGGTAGATCTCTGAGTTTGAGGCCAGCTTGGTCTACAGAGTGAGTTCCAAGACTGCCAGGGCTACTACATAGATAAACCCTGTCTTGAAAAAACAAAAAGAAAGACCATTTGTCATATTTTCACGTGATGACATAAGAGAATGCCATAATGACCTAGAAACCTGGTGTGCCATTCCTCCCATTTTTAACTCCACACAAAGTAAGGTTCATTCCTTCATGTTTTCTGTCAGAGCAACTATTGAGGGATGGATGCTTCAAAGGAACCAGCTGCTGCTAGAAAACTAGACATTAGGTTTGCAGAAATATAAAACAGACCTGCAAGATGGCTCGGCAGGTAAAGGCGCTCGCCCCCAGGTTGGACTATTGAGTCTGATCCCCAGGGCCCACATGGAGGAAGGCAACAACTAGCTCTCATGAATATTGTCCTCTGACTTCCACATGTACTCTGTGGCATTTACACATACACACAAAGCAAATATAATATTTTTTAAACTTAAACAATGCCTTTTCACTGACTTTGTTGTGTTTTATGCAATATTGTGCTCCTTCCTTCCTTCCTTCCTTCCTTTCCCCTAGACAGGGTCTCACTCACTATGTAGCCCAGGCTGGCCTTGAACTCACTAAGTAGCCCAGGCTGTCCTAGAACTCACTACATAGACCAGGTTGGCCTTGAACTCAGAGATCCACCTAGCTCTGCCCTCCTCAATGATTCTATTTGGTTAAATGTTAATAGCTATCACCCACTCCCCAGACAAAATTCTTTTAGGAATTTCAGAAGTTATTTTAAGAGTGGAAAGTGGTTTTGGAGTCAGGAAGTTGTGATAGCTGTCATTCCTTAGTGAGTTGTGGTGAGAACATGAGTTTGGTGGGGGCGACGGGGGGTTGTTGGCAGATTGTCACACCAGCTGGTCTCTCCTAAATATTCTTTAGCTGGCATGGACCCAGACAGCTTAGAAAGGTGCCTGACTCCCTTGACAGGGCCAGAAGAGCCAAACTCTGGAGTCCCAGCTCAGCTACTCCTGCAACAGGAATCACAGGCTCCCAGGAGTCTCAGGTGCACCATCTGTTCAGCAGGGACAGTAAGCCTCCTGCTCAAGGGAATCACCAGCCTCCTGGCTAATAATGCTGGTGAGAAAAGGCTGTCTAAGTTGTGAAACACTCCATAGATAATTATTTTTGTAGTTGTTTTGTCTGGAATCAGTGTCCAAGCATCTGCCCAAGACCCCATAAAACCTGTGGACATAGGAGGGCAGTAAGTGATTGTCCCCCTTTCCTTAAGAGGGGGGCACTCCTACCTTTCTGTGTTCCTTGTCTCCCTTATCCAGACATGGTATGGACTGGCCTGTTACTGGAGGAGACAGTATTGATGGCTGTCACTCAGCCTGGCTTGGGACTTGGGGAAGAGGTGCCAGGAGGCCAGGCTCCTGTGCCTGTTCATGTGCACTGCCCGCCCCCTGCTACCCACTGCCTGGGTGTAGGGCCAGGAGCCACCACTGGGAGAGGAAGTGCAGTCGGTTACCAATTGGGCTATTTTCATAACGGCTGTCTCCAGCTTGGGGGAGGAGAGTGGGGAGGGGAGGAGGCAGAGGCACAGCTACTGCAGCTAGCTCTCCAAACTAGGACTTGCTCAGCAGAGTCCAGCAGCCGGAGCAAACTGGAGCAAGAGCCGAGGCGCCTGGGACCTCAGTTCCCACCTGCTTGTCTACCTCTTGCCTGCTGCCTCGCCTTCCAGATCAGGTCAAGGGGGGGCCTCTCTTCTTTACCTCCTGCTCCCTCCTGCGACTGTCTGGGTAGATTGGGGAGGGTAGATCAGGGTAAGCCCAGGTACTACCATTCCTAGATGAGGACTTTCCCTGCCAGCCCACCCCTCATCTGATGGAAAAGGAACAGGGGCTGGTGTGCCTGGCAAGCCTGGGCAGACCCTGAAGCACTTGGCTGTCTGGTCACTCCCTTACCCTTCCGCTCTGGTCCACCTGTTTACTTGCATGTTGTACTTGTTTGTTTGCAGCAGAATCTCTTTAGTGAGACCTGGTACAGTCCGTGCCCTGCCTTCCCAGCCCAAGCCAGCCTAGATGAGCTGGTTGCCATCCGAGCTTTCCTATCTTCCCCTTGACCCTGGGGCTGTGGGAGCCTAGCAACCAGGGCTGCCTTCTGGCAAGCAGTCCCTCCAGCCAGGCAGGCCCTTACCCAGGCCAGCTTTCGTGCAGCAGAGGCTTGTAGGACCTTCACATGGCATGAAGTAGCCACTGAACCAGACCCAACTGGTGTCCTGTGCAGGCCCCTCTGGAGGCAGAGGGTTCCCTATTGTCAGGTGAGAGGGCATTCCTCAGGGGAAGCAGACACCCAGGTGGCATGACTACAGGGCTTTGTTCCTCCTGTGGTGAGTGGTGGCCACCCTGGGCACTCCTTCCTTTTCTGGGTTCCCACCCCCACTGTGGGCAGAGATAACCTCAGCAGGCAGCATGACCACTGGCCCTGTGGTTCTACCATGTCCCCGGTCTGCTCAGTAGCAGCAAGTGCTGCATGTGCATTGTTGCAACAGACTGTCCCTTATGCCAGCCTCTGGAGTTCTTGGACATGGGAAAGTAGATTTGGAGTGGCTGGCTGATCTGCTGAAAGGCGTGGTGGTAGACGCCAAGTTCCCACGTGCTTGGCTGCTTATTTATTACAGACGTGTCTCATGTAGCCCAGGCTGGCATGTAGTCCAGGATGGCCGTGCCTCCGGCCCCTGCCTCCCTTGCTGGGGATTACAAGGCTGCACCACTATGCCAGGTTTTCCTGGGCTTGTTTTTCCCACCTGAAGCCAGCATCAAGTGTGAGATAGCCTGGCTAGGAGGCCAGCAGCCTTCCTAGCTGGTGGCTGAGGAAGCCCTGGGTCCATTAACCTCACCAGCAACTGTCCTAGCTCTGGTGCTACAGCTGCGCTCATCAAGGGCATGTGGCCTGATGTGATGATGCCACCACGCCTGTCTCACCCATGGCATCTAATACTCTCCCATAGGTCATGTCCTCATCAGGCTCCTGGGGGCTAGCTGCAGATTAATGGAACCCTCTGAGCCATCTTTATGTTGTCTCTTTGAGTGTGACTGGCTGCCCTAGACAAGACCAGGAAGCCCAGGGGGCAGCCATTTTGCTGTATTGTTGGTGTGAGAATCTTCTAGGGCCTCCCCCATGACCTTTACATGTACTGTGTGGTGTGTGGAGGTGAGAAGAGGTGGCCATTCAGAGCTGAACCATGGGAGAACTTAAGCCCCAAACAGGGCTTTTTTTTTGTTTGCTTGCCTTTTTTTTTTTTAAGTTAAATTAATTAAGACAGGTCTCACTGTGTAATGTTGCCCTGGCTGTCTTGGAACTTGCTTTGTAGACCAGGCTGGCCTCACACTCACAGAGATAACGCCTTTCTCTGCTTCCAAAATGCTGGGATTAAAGGTGTTTGCCACCATGTGGAGCTTTTTTTTTTTTCTTTTGTATTTCTTTTAAGACAGTTGTTATACATTGTAGCCCAGGCTAGCCTGAAATTTATTACATAACCTAGGTTGGCTTTAGACGTATAGCAATCTTCCTGTCTCAGCCTCCCAAGTGCTGGGACAATAGGCATGAGGTGCCCTGGAGAAGCTTCTGCCCAGATAGGAAGTGAGGAATCAGGCAACTCTGGACAGCAGACCAGCGTTTCTATGGAGATAAGATGAACAGGAAACATGGGACCAATGGGGAGGGGGCAGTGGGAACCCAGTGATGTTTGGGGGTGGTAGTGTCCAGCAGGAGAGCTTGTCATAAGATGTCAACCAATCTTAACAGTTTCTTAGACAAATAGGGAAACTGAGGTCCATGGAACATGATCATGTGTGCTGGCTTGGCTTTGTGCTCCACTGGGCAGCCGAGGAAACTTACAGGTGTGTCTTGGAGCACACAGCAGCGTGTTGGTTCTGTAGTTGTGAGTGTAAGCTGCCGTGTGTCCTAACAGAGGCTGCTTCCTTTTGTCATGCAGGTCTGGGACAGCAGGGAGGGCCCAGCCTTTACCACTGCCCAGAGAGTGTAGCAGCACCTCCCCCACACCAACTGTGGCCTTTTGTTTTCTGGGTGACACTAGCATCAGGTGGTGTGATGTCTGGGTGACTAATCTCCTCCAGGCTGGGCAGCTGTCACAGTGCAGCCTGAGCAGACTGGTGGGGAAAGCTGACACTCTAGGGGAGAGTTGGCAGGCTAGTGCCCTGGCAGCAGCAGGCAGCTAGGCCTGTAGGTTCCTCTGCTGGGGTCAGAAAGTGGACCCTAACTCAAGTAGCCCTGAGCACAGGACCTGGGCTTTGCCACTGGCTGGCATGTGACTCTGGGCATGCCCTTGCCACTTACCTGTATAACGAAGCTGTTAGCCTGCCTCCCTCAAAGGGCTCTGGTAAGATCAATGAGGTGGTGGAGGGCTCACCCATGGCCTGTCAGAGTACCCTCTGGAAATAGGCCAAGTGTTAATACTATGGGCCCTTTCTCTAACCCATCTCACCTCCGTTCCAGGATCCAAGAGGACTTTGCACTCCATCCATCCCTGGGGACAGACCCAGGGCCCAACATTTGCCCTATATGTGCCGATGGGCTTTGTGTATGCTCTCTTTTGTGCCTTAGTTTCCTCATCAGACGCTCTCTGTGTGTGGGAGTTGGGGGAGGTGTTTGTACATGGTGGACCCAGGAAATGTTAGCTGGATGACACTGGCTTTGGGAGGAAACCAGCCCTCTTCTGTCAATGTCTGCTCTATGCCTCTGGAACTTGCCTCCTGTCCGGTCTCAATGCTGTTTTCTTAGCACAGCTGCCTTCCTGCTCTCTAACTGCAGGAGTTCTGCCCTTCTCTACCACACCCATGGCAAGAATAGGTGGAGGATTGAGATCAGGTGCCACAAATAGTAGGTGGGACTATCCTCCCAGGATGTCCTCTCAGATTACCCTTCCTCTTGCCCACTGCTGGCTAATGGTACCTCACCCCTGCTCTGGGATTCAGCCAGGCCCTCAGCAGGCAGAAATCATGTGTCATCCTGGCAGTGACTTGGGCCTCCATGGTTGCTCTTTTAAGCCATCACCCGCAGGAAGTTCTTAGAGATGTGTGCACATGGGATCCAGCATTCAGAAAGCCTAAGCCTCTTGCTGCATCCCCCAAGTTAAGACAAGAATGCTCTCTCCTGGCTGGGGTGCAGGGCATACCTTTTGAACTCTCAGATGCCTGCTTTCCTGTGTCTGAACCCATGGTTGGGCTGAATGTGCGGATTTTTATCAGGATCGAGCTCCTTTGCAGAGAGCCTCAGTATACTGTTTTTGCTTAGTTGCACTGTGTCCCACAAGAGGAACCAGCTGTTCCATGTTAAGCAAAAGGAAGGCAGATGAGAGGGAAAGGCCCTATAGTCTACTCAGGCAGAACCTGACTCCCAGATTGCCTTTTGTTTTCATTTCTGGCAAGGTCTTTAGGTGCAGGTCTCTGTTGGCTCTGGTGCTGGGCAGATGAAACCCACCTCCGGAGAACTCCTGGGGTGGAGTTTAGGGAGTCCTAGCTGGGAGCAGTATCTGTTCTCTAGTAGCTAAGCCTGGGCCCCACTGCTCTTCCTGGTACATGCAAGCTCTTTCACAGAGAAGCCAGAGTGTCCTCATCCCTAGCACCTAAGTATTCCTTCTTTGCTCATGGGGCACAGCTGGGCTTCAGCTTGGGCCACCTGCTGACATCCCCAGTCTCTATGCCCAACAGCTCCTGACATGGAGACCTTCTTTAGGAAGCATTTCCAGCGAAAGGTACCAGGTCCTGGAGAGAGGCCGCCGTCCAGTGGTATGGGGCTGCCCACAGGCAAGGCTCGACGCCGCTCCCCTGCAGGGCAGGCCTCCTTCTCACTAGCCCAGAGGCGCCGTTCCAGTGCACAGCTCCAGGGCTGTCTTCCCAGCTGTGGGGTGGGCAGCAGAGGTGCCAGCCGCAGGCGCTCCAGCACTGCACCCCCTGCCTGCAATCCCCGCTTCATGGTGGATATGGTGCCCACCCTACAGCCTGCCACTGTTGGGGCCCAACTTCTGGGTGCACCCTTGCTGTTATCTGGGCTCATGAGCATGAAGGAAGAGGAGGAAAGGGCCCAGGAGGAAGATGAGACAGCTGGTGCATCAAGTGATGTGCAGCCAGGAACCAGGACAAAGCCCTCCTCACACCAGGGCACCTGGCCATTGCTTCCCATGTCCCGTTGCCTGCGCCGAGCCTCCTCCCATCTGCTCCCTGCTGATGTAGTGTATGGCCATACTCTTTGGGGCCTGCATGGGCACTATCATCGTCTCAGCCAACAGTGGCCCTCAGGCCAGCACTCTGGTCTTGGGGGCCGAAGCCAAAGAGCCTTGGGCACTGCAACAGGCCCCATGATACCGGCCCGTGTGTGCCCACTGTCTCGCAGACGCCAGGTAGCTCTAAGGCGGAAGTCAGCTGGACCCCAGCCCTGGAACACCCTGCTTATGTAGGTATAGCAGTGGTCAGCAGTGCGAGTGGTGTAGCCTCTGTGGGGACTGGCTCAGAGTAAGGGCTTTGAAGCTCTGACTAGCCTTAGGGTAGCCCATTTGGAAGCAGCTCTGGATAGTGCTGGAAGAAGGGCCTAAGAGGAGGTACATCTCCTTCAAGAGCTTCAAGGCACCAGAGCTTCTGTGGGCTTCTCCATCCTATTCTTTGTAGAAGTCATAGGAGGCAGTTTTTCTGGGTGGTGGGGAAGGAAATAGAGCCAACAAGGACCCAGCTGGTCCTGGGGCTTCAGCTGTCCCCCTTTCTATAGGAAAGCCATCACCAAGTCGGGCCTCCAGCACCTGGCACCCCCTCCTCCCACGTCTGGGCCCCCGTGTGCTGAGTCTGAGCGGCAGATCCGGAGCACTGTGGATTGGAGTGTGAGTAACTGTGTACTACTAGGCAGGGCAGGAAGCTCGCACACTGCTTGATGCCAGTCCCTGCTGGATTCTGATCCTCCTGAGCAGTTAGGACCCAGGGCTTATGGGCAACTGGGAGAGAAGCCCTTGTGTTTGAACAGATTTCCAATGGGGAAGCAAGCAGCCTTTGAGCCAGGCTTAACGCTATTTGGAAAACAGGAGAGGAAAGCAGATTGTGGTGGCTGTAGCAGGCTTGTGCTGGGAGATGGATGATGGGCAGGGTAAGGGCGGCAGGTTGGTGCTGAGCCTGCTTATCCCATGGTTTAGGAGTCAGCAGCTAATGGGGAGCACATCTGGTTTGAGACCAACGTGTCCGGTGACTTCTGCTATGTCGGGGAGCAGTACTGTGTAGCTAAGATGCTGGTGAGTGAGCTTGCTGGGACCTGCTGCCCCCTGGTGGTGTATTGGGGTCTAGACCTGCAAGGTCACATCTGGAGCCCTTGGCAGGCACTGCTCCAGGGTGAGGGGGAGAGGGTCTTGTCTGATGACAGGTGCTGGACTGGAGTCCCCATACATTGAAAGGGTCCTTTGCTCTCCCTGAAATGGTGTCTAGGGCGGGGAGACCTGGTGTCTCAGGGCCTCCCCTCCTTCTGTCCTGCAGCAGAAGTCAGTGCCCAGAAGGAAGTGTGCAGCCTGTAAGATCGTGGTGCATACCCCATGCATTGAACAGCTGGAAAAGGTGTGTACAGCCGCTTAGCCTTGGGATGTTGAAGTTCTCGTGATAAACACGCTCGTGTCTCCATACACATATATGTTAGACAAGCTCAGGTTGCCAGGAATGACCTAGCAAGCCTAGTAACCAAGCATCTGAGTCAAATGCTGAAATTTGAACCCTGCCTCCCATTTGTTGGCTGTTGTCCCCTGCTTTCTAGAATGAGCATGGCCTAGAAGTGAGGTTCATTGACTGTTCCCTACTGGCATGAATTAACAGGTGATGGCCAGCATGCCATTTTATTGAGTCCAGCCTAACATTCAGAAGAGGCCATTGTGGGCTGGGATATTGCAGTTGCCTGCATGTGCAATGCCTTACCTTCAATCCCCAATTCCAGAAAATAAAAACAAAAATTGTCAAACTTCCTGGTACCACAGTGCCCAGCTGTGTTCCTTATGTGCTACTTCTGTAAAGATCTTTCCTAAGGACCATTTTCCAAGCGTGCCTGTGGGAGAGAAAGGGGAAGCCAGACAGTGGGGGGGGGGGGTTAGTAGAGACAAGGAATAGGCCTGGCCTGGGAGATAGGAGCCCCTTTGCCTGAGAAATCCAGGCTATCATCTTTAAGAGTTGAAATTCCCTGAGCAAGACTGGTTTGGGCCTATTTCTCCAATCCCTGAATTGTACAGTGAGGGTTTCCTGCAACACTTCTGAGACTGAAGCAGGCACTTTGGGGAAAGAAAAGTAGAAAAGTATCCCATGCTGGTTATTAGTGGGGCATGCCTGTAATCCCAGTATTTGGAAGGCAAGATGATATCTTCAAGTTTAAAGCCAGTCTGGTTTATGTAGAGAATTCCAGGACAGCCAGGGCTAGCATGCTCTCTCTGAGTGTGTGTGTGTGTGTGTGTGTGTGTGTGTGTGTGTGTGTGTGTGTGTTTTGTGTGTGTGTGTGTGTGTGAGAGAGAGAGAGAGAGAGAGGAGGGAAGGGGGAATGTAGCCCAACATGGAAGGTCACAATGGACCCATGAACTTGGATTTAGCACATTGGCTGAGAGTCTCCAGGGGTCAGCCTGCAGTCCATAGGAGGGATTGGTTCCTGCCTTCACTTGAGCTGGGAATGCTAGGTGAGGAAGAAATAAAATGAACAAACAGTGTTCCCGCATATCACAGTGTGAGATGAGCATGGCCCCCCCCACCCCAGCCTCTCTGTCCTTGTACCCTAAGTAAAAGAAAGAAAGATCCCTTTGACCAGTGATCAGGAGGACTTTTGAGAGGGGGTATCCATGTTCCAAGTGGCTCTTGGGATGATTTGGGACTTAACTTGCCTGGGAGGTTGACTCTAGGTGACCTATCCAAAAGAAGGCTCTGACATTCTGGTGGTCACCACAATGTTTCACAGATCAATTTCCGCTGTAAGCCATCCTTCCGTGAGTCAGGCTCCAGGAATGTCCGTGAGGTAAGTGTCCATTGCAGCAGTGAGGAACAGGAAGCCAGACTCCCGAGGGATCCTCTGCAGTGCCCCAGGAGTGCCACCAGGGGGTTCATCTTCTAGGCTGAGGTTCTGGGGTCACCTAAAGGGGAAGTCAGCTGTCCTGTGCAGATAGGTAGGGTTTTACATGTGCATTAAGGGGTTCAACCTTCCCTCCAGGCCACAGAGAAAAGTCTGCAGTCCCTTTCAAGTCCCTACAAGTTACTGTGGACTGAATTCAGGGCTCACCTGTCCACTCCTTACCCATTCCCATGACCTGTCTCTCCTTCCCCAGCCAACCTTCGTAAGGCATCACTGGGTCCATAGGCGACGCCAGGATGGCAAGTGTCGGCACTGTGGGAAGGTAAGGGCTCTGCCTGGGGCACCAGCTACACAGTGCCCACTGGCCCTGTGTTTCCAGTGTAGGCACTGACAATAAGTAGCTCAGTTCTGCTGTTGTTCAGCTGGTCCCTAAGCTGACCCTTGGTCTTTGAGTTAAGCGAGATGGGGGAGATTATTTTCTTCTGAGTTAAGGTGTTGGCCTTTAAACTTGCAAGGAATTGAGAACTATATTGACTTTCATTCATTAATTGAGTAGTAACTTAGGGAGTGTTGTATGTGATGTACTGAGCTGGGCAGCAGGCCCCCTGCCTCCCGAGAACAGTGGCTGTGCGCTGCTCAGGACATCTTCCCCACACATCCCTGGTGCTTGCACACTTGCCTGCTTGTCCTTCTCCCTCAGTAAGATAGGTTCTCAACAGTGCAGGGGTTCATTCCTCCATTTTTCCCCTGTGCCTTGATAGTGATTTGTGAACAGGGCACAGATGATGACACAGTAAGTAGCAACAGACTCTGATGGGCCTGTCTAGGTCTGGGGAGGAAGGAGCCTGAGTGAGGCAGATCTGCAGAGCACACACTCAGTACTTTGTGGTCAGCTACATGGACTCCTACCTAACTTCCCTGCCCTTGGGGTTTCTTTTCTATTATTTTTAATGTGTGCTTAATTTTTTTGGGTGAGGAGAGGTTGGCTGCAGCAGCATAGGTCTCTGTTAGGCTGGCGTGTGCTCTAGCCACCCTGTCCTCCTTCAGGGCTTCCAGCAGAAGTTCACCTTCCACAGCAAGGAGATCGTAGCGATCAGCTGTTCCTGGTGCAAGCAGGCGGTGAGTGGCCCCTATGAGTCTGTGCTGGGCATCTGGTGGGTCTCCAGTCTTATCCTGACCAGCTCAGCCTTGCCCATTGCTGTCTTCCAGTACCACAGCAAGGTGTCCTGCTTCATGCTACAGCAGATTGAGGAGCCCTGCTCCCTGGGGGTGCATGCAGCTGTGGTCATCCCACCCACCTGGATCCTACGGGCCCGGAGGCCCCAGGTGAGTCCTTCCTTTACTCTAAGCACCTCTCCCCCATGGGACCTAGCAGTCACAGCTAGTCACCCACACCCTTGATTCCTTTGCAGAACACCCTCAAGGCCAGCAAGAAGAAAAAGAGAGCATCCTTCAAGAGGAGATCCAGCAAGAAAGGACCTGAGGTTAGACCTGGGCCAGGAGGGATGGAACCAGGACCGGGGCAGGGGAAGGTTCTCTAGGGGGCCTTGGGACCACACTGCCTGTTTAGGCTGGTCCAGGTTGGGCTCTAGTGTGAGATCAGCTTTCTTTTTTTTTTGGTTTTCCGAGACAGGGTTTCTCTGTGTAACAGCTCTAGCTGTCCTGGACTCGCTTTGTAGACCAGGCTGGCCTCAAACTCACAGAGATCCACCTGCCTCTGCCTCCCAAGTGCTGAGATTAAAGGCGTGCGCCACCACTGCCCGGCTGAAATCAGCTTTCTTGTTCCTTGTGGACAGGCCATAAAAAGTCTGATGCATGCATCCCCTCACTTGTTGCAGGGGATGCTGGGAAGGATATAAGATAGGGCCTCAAAGGGAACAAAGCACATTAAAGGCTCTCTGTCTCCCAGGAAGGCCGCTGGAGACCCTTCATCATCAGGCCCACCCCATCCCCCCTCATGAAGCCCCTGCTGGTGTTTGTGAACCCCAAGAGTGGGGGCAACCAGGTAAGCACAAGCATTCTACCCATCAAGACGCACAGGTGAGAAGGTGGCTGGAGTTATACCCACCTCTCCATAGTTGTTTTCAGCAACTATTTGGGGCTTCAGCCCCTACCTTGCTTTTCCAGGGACCCTGAAAAGACCTTGGCCCACCTCACCCTTTATTGTAGCTGGCTCCCAGGGACATGTCTTTATGTCTCTACGTGCCAGATCCCCGTTCTTCTCATCTCCCCCTCATTGTCTCTCGGCTGTCCCTGCAGGGCGCTAAGATCATCCAGTCCTTCCTGTGGTATCTGAATCCTCGACAAGTGTTTGACCTGAGCCAGGGAGGACCCAGGGAAGCGTGAGTACTGCACTAAGTTCTCTGGGGACAGTGGGAGCTTGCCTGGCTCTAGGTGTGGCACGCATCTCCTGACTCTACTCCTGTCCTCCCCTGGCCCAGGCTGGAAATGTACCGCAGAGTGCATAATTTGAGGATTCTGGCTTGTGGGGGTGACGGCACGGTGAGTTCTGAGAGCAGGGCTCATGCCTGACGCAGTACTCCTCCATCTCGGCCTGCCTCACCCACTTTGCTGCGCCCTTCTCCAGGTTGGCTGGATTCTCTCCACCCTGGATCAGCTGCGCTTAAAACCACCTCCCCCCTGTGGCCATCCTGCCCCTGGGCACTGGCAATGACCTAGCCCGAACCCTCAACTGGGGTGGGGTAAGTGCCCTCCAGAACAGGCTTGTCAGGCAGGAGAGGTACCCTTGAAGCACAGGGAAAGCTCACTCTCAGCTTCCTTCCACCAGGGTTACACAGATGAGCCAGTGTCAAAGATCCTCTCCCATGTAGAGGAAGGGAATGTGGTACAGCTGGACCGCTGGGACCTCCGAGCAGAGCCCAACCCTGAGGCAGGACCCGAGGAGCGAGATGATGGAGCCACTGACCGGGTAGGTCAGCCAGGGCTACTGGGCAGAGGGCTGGTTCATGAGTCTGGGGTTCTCAAGGACCTGGCTGGACTCTACACACCTACTCCCTGGTGGAATTGGGGTGAGTTTCTAACTCTTCACATTTCAGCCTCTTTCTGTCCCAAGAAAGTAATGGTGCCCTCTAAAAGCTGGTCTCTTACTCAGCCTCCTGGCACAAGCTTAGTGAGGCCCTCCAGCGTGCCAGGTTCTGTTTAAGCAGTGGGGAACTTGAGTCCCTATTCCTGGAGTTGATGCAGTATATGGCATGTGGAGTGCAGTGCTGTAAGGACCTAGCAGGCCCCGGAGGGCAGCCCACCCTTTCTCAGCCGGGAGAGCAGGACCTCCCAAGCAGTGTTGCAGGGGCAACCAGGGGAAGCTCTGGCACATTGTTCACCTGACACAAAAGCCTCTAGAAGGAGATGAACGGGGCAGGAAAGTGGCTGCTGATCTTGGCCTTGGGAAGAGTTGGCATCTGTGAATCTCCTCCCTCATTTCTACACCTTGGCGTTTTTCTAGCTGCCCCTGGATGTCTTCAACAACTACTTCAGTCTGGGCTTTGATGCCCATGTCACCCTGGAGTTTCATGAGTCTCGAGGTTAGCCTCCTCCTGCTGAAGGAGTCTTGGGAGGCCGGGGCAGGCATGGAAGGTTCAAGAGTGTCCCAAGTAGGGCCAGACCCCACTCCCTTAGTCTGCTCACCCCACCCCGGCCTGGGAAGCACCAGCAGGCTGACTGACCTCAGCACCCCCTGTGTCTACCCAGAAGCCAACCCAGAGAAGTTCAACAGCCGCTTTCGGAATAAGATGTTCTATGCTGGGGTGAGTCCAGGGCCAGGCAGCCCCCAGCTTCCTGTGGGCAGGTCACGGGAGCCCTGTCCCGAGATGACGACACCCTCCGTCCCCCACAGACGGCCTTCTCTGACTTCCTGACGGGCAGCTCCAAGGACTTGGCCAAGCACATCCGAGTGGTGGTGAGGAGGGCTGACGGACACCCACGGAGGGCCAGTAGGAGGGAGGCCACCTGGGTGAATGTGTTCCCCAACATTCCTTGTTCCTGTGTCCAGTGTGATGGGATGGACCTAACCCCCAAGATTCAAGACCTGAAACCCCAGTGCATCGTTTTTTTGAACATCCCCAGGTGAGAAGGGGGTTCCTGAGAGCCCTGTTGTCCCATCCTGGTAGGTCCACGCCAGAGCCTGTCTGTTGCCCTCCCCTTAGGTACTGTGCAGGCACCATGCCCTGGGGCCACCCTGGGGAGCACCATGACTTCGAACCCCAGCGGCATGATGACGGCTACCTCGAGGTCATTGGCTTCACCATGACATCCTTGGTGAGCTGTCCTAGTCCTGAGCTTCACTTGCTGGGGTAGAACGGTCACCTCAGCTCCTTTCTCTGGCTTAAGTCCTCTGTTCTCCAGCTGGGTAGTGGCTCTCAGCCTCCTTCCTCTTAATGTAGGGGAGGGCACTTTTACTCCCCATCTCATGAGGGAGTCTTCAATGCCCCTGTCTCGTCCCTCCATACTGCGTTCAGTCTGGGGTTCCTTTTGTGTTTGTCACCTCAGCTCAGCATCTCTGGAAAGAACAGAGCTTGCCCCACCCACCACCTGACCTGAGCATCCTTTGCCCACAGGCAGCACTGCAGGTGGGTGGGCACGGTGAGCGGCTGACCCAGTGCCGAGAAGTGCTGCTCACCACTGCCAAGGCCATCCCTGTGCAGGTGGACGGGGAACCCTGCAAGC
The DNA here is from genome assembly GCA_907164525.1 of Lophiomys imhausi. Taxonomy (NCBI): domain Eukaryota; kingdom Metazoa; phylum Chordata; class Mammalia; order Rodentia; family Muridae; genus Lophiomys; species Lophiomys imhausi. Next base: position 7,623,542 of record CAJQZJ010000309.1, on the reverse strand, counting down.
TTGCAGCATCACGTATTCGAATCGCCCTGCGCAACCAGGCCACTATGGTGCAGAAGGCCAAGCGCCGGAGTGCTGCCCCACTGCACAGCGAGTAGGTCGCACGTTAGCCGTCAAGCACCACAACCTGGGCCAGGCACTGCTCTATCTGAGCTTTGGTTTACTGACCTGCAAAGGGGAACCTGAAGTCTGGCTATATGGCTCTGTGAGAGAGCATTTTCTTAGCCTGTTTGAGGTCATAGGTTGCTCTGGCATCCAAAATAAAGAGCTTCGGGAGGGAGGCAGGATGCCCCTCTTAGCACCTGGCCTGGTGTCCAGCTGAGGGTCGGTGTCCTAGGCAGGGTCCTTGTTGAGTTCCCTATCTCTGTCCCCACCTGCAGTCAGCAGCCAGTTCCTGAGCAGCTGAGGATCCAGGTGAACAGGGTCAGTATGCACGACTACGAGGCTCTACATTATGACAAGGAACAGCTCAAGGAGGCCTGTGAGTGGCATCAGGGCTGGAGCAGGGAGGGAGGAGCAGCTGCTGGACTGCCTGCAGACATGTGACAGGGACATGTTGCTAGCTGCTGAAGGGCCTCTCTGTCCTCCAGCTGTGCCTCTGGGCACTGTGGTGGTCCCCGGAGACAGCGACCTAGAGCTCTGCCGTGCCCACATTGAGAGACTCCAGCAGGTCAACAGTGGGAGCAGGAGGACGGGGGCACCCAAGCTTCCTTCCCAGCCTAGCTGTGGCACACCCTGACCTATGCTTCTGTCTCAACAGGAGCCCGATGGTGCTGGAGCCAAGTCCCCAACATGCCACCAACTATCCTCCAAGTGGTGTTTTCTGGATGGTGAGTCTGCCTTGAAGGGTCAGTTCTAGGCAGTTCTGGGCTGTCCCACTAATCTTCCTTTGGGGGAACCTAGGTTTAGCAACAGAAAACTTGGGCTAGGACAAGAACGCTCCTCATACTCAGCCAGCCATCTCTTTATAGCCACCACTGCCAGCCGCTTCTACAGGATCGACAGGGCCCAGGTAAGCCTTGCAGGCCTTCTCCGTCCACAGCCAGTTCCTGCACCCCACACCCTCACACCTCTGTAGGCAAGACAGCCAAGCATGCTTATCACAGCCTATGGCCATAATACACTCACATGCCTGGGGCTGTGGATCACATGCCCCCACCCTCCAGGAATGCACAAGGATGGTGCCAGCAGAAAAAGCTGGCATACCCAGAAAAGTCTTTCTAGGTGGGTGGAAGGGAGGGCCTGGAAGCACAGTGCTATCCAGGGAAGCAGAAGAAAATAGCCAGGCTAGGTCACCTGGCTGGGCAGTGGGAAGTAGTTGTTGAACTGGTGAATGGCACACGGACAGGTCAGGGACCGGTTGAAGCAATAATGGTAATTAAGGTGGTTTTCATTGTCCTAAAAAATAATGGAAAATAAGGGGGGTGGGAAGAGGGACTGCCCCTCCCTGCTGCCTCCCCTCATGATCCTGTTTCTCTGAGTCTGCTGCCTTCCTGCCCCACCCCATCAGTGGGGACCAAGGGCCATGTGCCTGGCACTGACCCTCAGTTCTAACCCGTCCTCCCACAGGAGCATCTCAACTATGTGACGGAGATTGCCCAGGATGAGATTTATATCCTAGACCCTGAGCTGCTGGGGGCTTCAGCCCGGCCTGACCTCCCCACCCCTACCTCCCCACTCCCTGCCTCCCCTTGCTCCCCCATACCTGGGTAAGTCCCAGAGCCCCCCTAACCACCACTCCCCTGGCTTTAAATCCCGTCTGCTGGCTGGAGGCTTGGAGTTGATACCTTTAGCCACAGCATGAGCACTAAGGAGCACCAGGCTCAGTCGCTCGGTCCCTCTACTGTGGTGCTCCCCACCATCTGAGCACTCCTTCCCCTCTGCACTCTGCTGCTCCAGGCCTGAAAGTACAGGTCCAAACAGGCCACTCCCCAGCCCAGAAAGCTTCTCTTTCTCAGAAACCCTTCTATTCTGGGCCTTCTGGCCTCTCTGAGCCCAGCAGCTTTCCCTGTCCCTCAGCACAGTGCCTCAGCCCAGGTTCCTTGAGGTCCCAGGGCATCCTCTGGAATTTTGCCCTTGCTGCCTCACACTTACCCCTTCTCAGATACCCCAACCCCATATTAGCTTGGCTTTTCCCTCTCAAGAGGGATCTTTTCCAGGAATGCCACCTGAGGGTTGGAAAGTATCCAGTCCACAGGCCGCAGATGCTTGGTCACACTGCTCTGTTGTGTTTTAATAGCACTTCCAAATTCCTAGTTTATTAGTTGGCTTCTGTCTGAGCCAGGATGTGGGCCCCAGGAGGCCAAGGTCTCCATCTATCTGGTCCCTGCCTGTACCATTCAATGTGTGATGCACAGTAGGCACTCAATAAACTGAAAAACTGAAGCCATTATGGTTGGGACCAGGGAGGGAGGCCATCTGGGCTGAGCCAGGTAGCATCTCACCCTGTTCTGTTTGCAGGTCACTGCAGGGGGATGCTGCACCACCTCAAGGTGAGGCCTCTTCCCCTAACGCTGCTTTCCTTTCCCTGGTCATATATGTGAAGTTCAATGGGGGTCAGGGATCACATGCAGCTGACAAGTCCAGCCGTTGAGTCCCATGTACAAGTTTAGCCTTTGGCACACATGCCCCAGCAGGCACCTGTCTTGAACAGTGGTACATCCTCACACACATTGTTCCTACATCAGCCACAGGCCTCTGACCTCAGGGTCTGATGGGCAGATGTTCTGTACAGGTGAATTGCTGATTGAAGCCGCCAAGAGGAATGACTTCTGCAAGGTACTAGTCAGGGCTCAGCCTTGCCCCAAACCCTCACCCTGGGATGTATTAGGCACTTGTCTGTTATCAACTGGTCCTCCACAGTTGCCCTGCCTAGGTGGCTTCCCACTAAGGCCTACTTCACCCAGTCTGCCTCTCCCCCATACTTGGAAGGGAGTCATGTCTTAAAGGAATTGCAGGCTCCAAGGCTTGGTTGGCTGTGTATTTGGGGAGCAAAGGATGGAGCAAAAACAAAACAAAACTGTCTCTAATGACATCCAAAGAGACCCTCAGAAGCCAAGTGTAATGGTATACACTTTTAATCCCAGCACTGGGGAGGCAGAGGCAGGAGGGTCTCTGTGAGTTTGAGGCTAGCCTGGTCTACATAGTCCAGGACAGCCAAGATCACATAGAGAAAGAGAGAGAGAGAGGGGGGGAGGGAGAGAGAGGGAGGGGGGGGGGGGGGGGAGAGAGAGAGAGAGAGAGAGAGAGAGAGAGAAACCTCAGAGGTGCCTAGGGAGTAACTTAAGTGAGCTTGTGCCTGGGTCTATGGCTGTGGAGCGAGGAAGGTCCAGCCCTGCTCTGCCCTGCCCATTGCCCTCAGCTCCAGGAGCTACACCAAGCAGGAGGTGACCTCATGCACAGGGACCAGCAGAGCCGCACACTCTTGCACCATGCAGTCAGTACTGGCAGTAAGGAAGTAGTCCGCTACCTGCTGGACCATGGTAAGCTGTGTCCCTGGGGCTGGGTTCGAGGAAAGGGGCTGTCAGGCTCTCAGTACCCTTCGCTTCTCCTGCAGCAGCACCAGAGATCCTCGATGCTGTGGAAGAGAAGTGAGTGTATGGGGCACAGGCCCCTGGTTCCCTTGAAAACCGTCCTTCCTTCAGTCTTAAGCACTTGGTCCCCAGAGCCCAAAGATCCTCTCTGGCCAGCATGGGGTACTCCTCCCTTTCTAATGGCTGTTGGGAGGCCGCTGGGCGACGGGGAATATCTATGACCAGCCCCTGCTCCCCAGCGGGGAGACCTGTCTACACCAGGCAGCTGCCCTGGGTCAGCGCACCATCTGCCACTACATTGTGGAAGCCGGGGCCTCCCTCATGAAGACAGACCAGCAGGTGAGTTGCCAGGCAGAACACAAACCCACCCTTTCCCAAATTTGGGGGCAGGGCTAGGAAATTTGAAGCTTCGAAGCTTTTCTGAGCCCACAGTCCCAGGCCCTAAGAAACCTGAGCTAGCAGGGTTCCCCCTTGTGACCCCTGAGGTTACCCTCCCCCTCCGGCTGGGTAGAAGAGCCCCTGCCCTCGCCTAAGGCCTTGGGGCCCTTCCACCCTTCTCCAGGGCGACACTCCCCGGCAGCGAGCTGAGAAGGCTCAAGACACAGAGCTAGCTGCCTACCTGGAGAACAGACAGCATTACCAGATGATCCAGCGTGAGGATCAGGAGACGGCTGTGTAGCTAAGGGACCAGGGACACTACCAGAGGACTAGAGCTCTCCTTGCCCACCTCACTGCCACATTCCTGTCATATGGCTATGGGAGGACCCTGCCCCAGGGAAGTAGCCCTGTGCCACCCCTGAGAAGCCGTTCAGATCTAGGGCTGGACTCTTACGGAGCTGGACTCTCACCTGTCCCTGGTTTCATGGGGAACAGGAAACAAGCTGGGCTGGCAGGGTCCCTTCAGGGCAGCTTCCCCCTCACCACAGCAGATGGAAGGGCTGGACCGAGCTCAGCGTCGTCAGGGAGGCCTGCTCTCAGCAGGACACTCGCAAGCCACCTGGTCCTTTGGGCTATCTAGAGACTTCGGGGTGCCTAGCCGTTCTCTCTGACCCACTCCCCCTGGGCCTCCCAGACTCGAGCCTGCTGTATTCACCTGCCCGCTGTCCTGCTTGGCACCTACCCTGTGACCCTCCTCATGTACCCAGTCATTTCATTTCTAACTATGGCCTGGGGGGGGGGTGGGGCTCCTACGGTGACTTGTTTACAGCTGGGTGTGACTCAGTAAAGTGAATTTTTTTTCCTTGTTTTCTTTTTCCTTGTTGTGGGAGTCTCTGATAGGCAGTGGCATATGCTAGGTTGTCCTTGGAATGGGGGAACCAACGTCTCAGACCTAACTGGGATGGGTCTGCCCGGCTCCTGACCTCTGCCTAGGGGCTTAGGCGCTGGGGGCCAGGGGCGGAGCTGATTTCCTCTGCTTCCCGCTCCCGCTGGGATGATAACAATGAAAGTAAAAGAGGTGGGGGCCTGGCGTGGGTTCTCGGGTCCATTGGCCCTGTGCCCTAGAGCAGTCCCCTCCCCCTGGCTTGTACTGGGGTGGGGTGTGTGGGGGGGGGATCTGGCTGAAGAGAGCCTGAGGCCCCAGGGTCAGGGGTGGGCAGTTATCACCTCCGGGCGAAGTTAGGTCTGGAACTTCTCAGCCGGTGTCAGCTACAAGATTTACCAAACTCAAGCCTGCGTGCTACCCCTCCCCCCCAACACCCTTCCCTCCTCCAAACTAGCCCTGGAAAAAGGCTGGAGCCTTGCTCACCCCCAGCCAGTTGGGATCCTGGGTACACAGCTCCCTGAGATATCAGAGCCCCTCCTTGCCCTCTGAGTGAACTGATCAAAAACACGCTGGAGGTGAGTGAGCCAGGCCTGGAAGGGAAGAGTAGTGGCTGCCTAGGCCGCTATGGCTTGTGACACCAGGGCTCCCGGGCTCGCGGTGGACAAGCGAAGCGATTGCTGTCCCGCTGCACAAGGAGAAAGGAGACAGACCCAGACTAGGGAAGGGACAGACCGGAGGAGGCTCCAGAGCCCGCGCGAGGGGACCTGAGCCAGGAGTGCACAGGCAAGACGGAGCCCCAGGGCCCCTAGAAACCCAGAGATCAGAGGTGAGGGGCACAGGCGCGGGAGTCCCAGCTCCACCAGGGGCGGGGGTGGGGGCGGGGACTAGGGGGTCGGGGAGGTGCAGGTTTGGGGGGAAGGGGTGGGGCGGGTCCTTCCATGGGGAGGGGCGGGGGCCCATGTGACCGGCTCAGACCGGTTCTGGAGACAAAAGGGGCCGCAGCGGCCTTAGCGGGACAGGCCGTAGCGGGAGAGAGCAAAGCAACGCGCCGGCAGTGAGCGAGTGAGCGCGCAGTGGCCGTGGCCTCTGTCCCTTCAGGCTCTTGCCACCAAGGCAGCGGGGGCGGGGGGGGGGGGTTACGCTGAGTCCCGGGATAGGGACTTCAAGTCCTCCCTCCGTCACTCCCTTGTCGGTCCGAGTGTTTGGGACGGGAAAGTGGGACAAGTCAGTCGGGTGGGAGGTCCTTCCCGCCGTCCCTAGCAGAGAAGGGAATAGGCGAGAAGCTCTAACCTAGGCTTTCCCCGCAGGATGCAGCACCGAGGCTTCTTCCTTCTAGCCCTTCTTGCCCTTCTGGCGCTCACGTCCGCAGTGGCCAAAAAGAAAGGTGATGGGGTAGGGTGGGCTCGGGAGGAGAAGGCTGGGGATCTGCAGGTGAGGCCGCGTGACCTAGGTGCTGGTCTCCGAGCACACCATGTCCTTAACTTTATTCCTTGCGCCTTGTAGACAAGGTGAAGAAAGGCAGCCTGGGGAGCGAGTGTTCGGAATGGACCTGGGGGCCCTGCATCCCCAGCAGCAAGGACTGCGGCATGGGTTTCCGCGAGGGTACCTGTGGGGCCCAGACCCAGCGCATCCATTGCAAGGTGCCCTGCAACTGGAAGAAGGAATTTGGAGGTGAGGGGGAGCACGGGAGGAGGGCCAGAAAGCAGAGGGTATGGCCTTAATAAAACCTGGGCAAAGAGGGCAGGTCTTTCACTGTCGGGCCACTTTCCCATCAGCCGACTGCAAATACAAGTTTGAGAGCTGGGGGGCCTGTGATGGGAGCACTGGCACCAAAGCCCGCCAAGGGACCCTGAAGAAGGCTCGGTACAATGCCCAGTGCCAAGAGACTATCCGCGTGACCAAGCCTTGCACCTCCAAGACCAAGTCGAAGGCCAAAGGTCAGTGAATATGATGGGGCTGTGGATCAGACTAGTGACATCACACTATCCCTGCAGAGTGGGCTTAGAGCTGGAAATGGGCAGATACTTGAGGGTCCCTCTCAGGAGGCTCTAACCCCTCTGCCCAAGTAGGAACTACTCTTTCTGTTAGATCATCTGAAACTAGGTTCCTGGAAAAGGCTTGTCTTTGTCATCTGAGGAAGGTGGGGCGGGGTCAGAGAGGAGTTCACTGTGCCCTATAGGATGTCCCAAAGGCCTTGCTGCCACTTGACCAACAACAGCTATTCAGGCCAACAGAGGTCAATCCGCCCTCTTCCCAGGTGAGGAACTTGGACATAATCTGATCCTAGGTGAAAATAGAAAGTTGAAAGCCAGGCTTGGTGGCTCAGGCTTGCAAAAGCCACGCTTCAGGGCTGATGTAGTAAGATGGCCATGAGTTCAAGGCTACAGAGTGAGACTCTGTCTTTTAAGTGGGGGAGGTAAGAAGTTGATAAGAAAGGCTTGGCATCGCAATGGCTGCCCTTGTCCATCACTTCCAGGTTAAGTAACTGACCAACCACCACTAGGGGGCAGGATCCTCTCTCTTTGGTGAACTTGTATGTGAGTCTCAGCTAGGTCACCTAATGCACTAATTAATTTCTTTCTTGTTTTCCAGCCAAGAAAGGGAAAGGAAAGGACTGAAGTCAGATGCCAGAGAGTCTGGGACCTTGCCTGGGGCCTGGAAGGAGCCCTCCTCTCCCAACGGTCCAAGATATAACCCACCAGTGCCTTTGTCTTCCTGTCAGCTTTGCCAATCATACCCCGCCCCTGCCCCCTCAGGCCCACACCAAGTGCCCAAAGTGGGGAGGGACAAGGGATTCTGGGAAGTTTGAGCCTCCCCACAGAGGGACCTGATTCCCAGCACCCTCTTTTCTTCTCCTCACCCTGATACCTGTTACTGAGAAATGAATAAAATGAACTTTTTTTTTTCCAATAAAAGCTTCTTTTTTAATATATAAAAGCCCCTTCCCAGGGAGTTTGCCATGGAGCTTTGTTGGGGGTGGGAGGATGGGGAGAGACAGGCTGGAGGGACCTCATGGAAAGAGCAGAACATTCACAAAAATGTCTTCCAGGGGCCCTGGGTGTCATCTCTCCCAGGGACCACGGGGCTGGGGTTAGGGGAGAAAATCTAGGTGGCTCACTTGAACTCTGCTTCACTTAGTCAAGAGTCTTTTCAGTCCAGGCTACTGCCAGTCTGGTAGATTCTCACTGGGGAGACTTGCTTGCCTTACATCTGTATGGGCCCAGGCCTCCCTCTGCAGAGGTAGAGGGAAACACTCCCCTCGATCTGATGTGTGATTTATTGGGGGGAGGGGCTCTTAACAATAAGATCCACCATGATTTTGACCCCTGTCTTGGTCCCCTGGAGTCTCAGCTTAGCATGACCTCCCAGTTACCCCCATCTAGACTGTTGGCCAGGGAAGGGAGGGCAGTGCTCAAGGGTCCTTCTGCCTGGCTTCCCACCCAGAGCCTGGCTGAACAACTATGGCAGGGATATCCCTCACCCAGGAGTGGGACTTGGGGGCAGGGGAAGTGCTGAGCCTACATGCAGGGGGGTGTGGTGTGTGCACCTATTACAGCACAACGGGGACCCCACCCTTCCAAGCCTGGCTCCTTTCGCTCCTGTCAAGATGCTCCTGGGCTCTGCTTCATTCATCCACCTGCCACCTCCGCTGGTGGTTGGCCTTGATAGAGCCCTGCCCACTCTAGCCATGGTTCCCCCATCTTCCTCAGGCAAGGTGAGTGATATGGGCCAGGTGGTGACAGTTCAGATCCTCCCTGGGCTGAGCCTCCTAGGCTTCAGTAGAGATCTGCCCTCTGAACCCAGCGAAGAGCCTCTTGTACCTCGCGGTGTCTACGAGACCTGTTCTCTTCAGCAGATGCGAACTCCGAGTGGGGCCGCCTACTCTCTCCTCCACAGCCGGTGAGCCATGTGGTTCCCCGGTACACACTCATGACACCAGCCCCTCCAAGGGCACCTGCCTATCTACCTGGCTGTGCCAATGTTCCGATACTGGCACAGCAGGAGGTGCCGGAAGGTCTTTTTGAAAGTGGCATTGCAAAGTGCATAGCAGGCAGGGTTGACGGTGCTGTTGACATAGCAGAGCCAGTAGCCGATGGACCACACCCTGTCGGGGATACAGCTCTGGCAAAAGGTGTTCACCAGGACCATCACGTTGTAGGGTGTCCAGGTGAGGATGAAGGCCAGCAGAATGGCAAAGATGGTCCGAGTCACTTTGCGCTCCCGGGCTGCCATCTGCCGCTTCTTGCGCACCTGGTTGCGAGCGATGCTGGCGAACTTTCGGGCCACATTGGCTGCTGGACGCATGCCAGCTGGAGTGGCGGGTACAATCTCGATGGCTGTCACACACTCATTGCCCGTCTGCTTTGTTACGATTTGAATCTTGGACCATTTGGAGGCGGGGTTGAGGGTTCGTGGCTGCAGGGTAGGGGCGGGCGGCGCTGGTGTGGTGGCCTCTGTGGTGGACAGCTCTGTGGGTGGCCGTTCCTTGGTGTTCTGGGTGGCACTGCCTGAGCTGGACTCATTGGAAGTGTCCTTGTCGGCCACTGGGCGTCTAGGCGGGGGCAGGGCTGGCGGGGGAGCCTCTTCTAGCTTCCCGTTGCGCAGCTCTTCTCGAGAAGCTCCCCCTGGTGGAGGTTTCTTGATACTCGGCTTCATCAGAGGGCTCTTGAGGAAAGCCAGAGTCTTGGCCTTCTTCTCCTTGGGGCCCTCAGGTCGATGCTTGTGGACTCGGCTGCGGCTGGCCAGGGAGATGTGAATATACAGCACGGTCATAATGACCACAGGCAGGTAGAAGGCAGCAATGGCTGTGCCAAAAGTCACTGCTGGGTTGGACAAGAACTGGATGAAGCATTGGTTGTCAGGTACTGTCCTCTTGCCCACCACAAATTGCCAGAACAAGATGGCAGGGGCCCAGAGCACAAAGGACAGGACCCAGGCAGCTGCAATCATGAGGCCTGCCATCTTAGTAGTGCGGCGGGCGGGGTAGGTGAGGGGTTTGGTGACGCAGAAGTAGCGGTCAAAGCTGATGATGAGGAGGTTCATGACCGAGGCATTGCTGACTACGTAGTCCAGGGCCAGCCACAGGTCACAGACCACCGCACCCAGGGGCCAGTAGCCCTTGATGATGTACAAGGTGTAGAGGTTCATGGAGAACGCACCTATAATGAGATCCGCACAAGCCAGGCTGAACAGGAAGTAGTTGTTGACCGTCTGCAGCTGCCTGTTGACCTTGATGGACAGCATTACTAGGATATTGCCCACAACAGTCACCAGGCTCAGCGAGCCAGTTACTGTGGCAATGAACACCATCTCCACTGTCTCCAGGTGGTTGTGGGTTGTTGTGACCAGGCGCACAGACTGATTGGCTGAGCTGCTGTTGACAGGTGTGAAGTTCGCCATGCTGAACCCAGCTGGATACAGGTGGGCAGTGGCTGGAGGAGGAAGGAGACAGGGAAGGAGTGAATTGTCGAAGAGGATGGGGCTTAGGCAGAGGCTAGCTGCAGTCACTGCGACAGGAGGAATTTCATCCAGGAAAGTGTCAGGGCACTCTGTCCCACCATCTCTGTTACAGCTCACCTAACATTTGCTGACGGCCTCCTAGGGGCCAAATGCTGTAGTCAGCCCAGGGCTGACAGTATAGAAGCCAATGAACATGCGTGGTGGCTCCCATTTTAGGATGGATAATCTAGTTTGAGGGAAGACAGAAAGATGTGAGAAATGGGGGGAACTGCTAGATGGAAAACAAAGCAGAGTGAGGATGAAGGGAGTGGGTCAGAAGACAGGAGAAGGGCTGTTCCTTGCTGGGTGATCACGTGCCTCGCCCAGGAGATGGCAGGGATGACAAGGAGGCAACCACGTGAAGAGAATGAACACACATGGCTGAAATAAGGCAAAGGCCCAGAGACGGGGACAGAGGCCACTGTGGATGGAGCCCGGGGAGGCGAGGGGTAGCGTGAGGAGTGGTTCTGGAGGCTGGAAGGTGGACAGCAGAGACGAGGGCTCATTCATTTGCTCACTCAGGCATGTCACTTCCCAACCCCTGCTTTTTGGGGTGGTGCACATGGACCCCTAAGCTACATCTTCAGTCCCACTTGCTCATTTCTTTTCTTTCTTCCTTTCTTTTCTTTTTCTTTCTTTTTTTTTTTTTTTGGTTTTTCGAGACAGGGTTTCTCTATTTAACAGCTCTGGCTGTCCTGGACTCGCTTTGTAGACCAGGCTGGCCTCGAACTCGCAAAGATCCGCCTACCTCTGCCTCCCGAGTGCTGGGATTAAAGGCGTGCGCCACCACCGCCCGGCTTCTTTCTTTTTTTTGAGATTAAAAAAAAAAAAAAAAAAAAGAAGTGTAGACCAGGCTGACCTCAAACTCAGAGTTTGATCTGCCTGCCTCTGCCTCTAGAGGGCTGAAATTAAAGGTATGCAACACCATATCCAGACACTTGGGTATTTCTTAGCCAAGCATCAAGGGAGACTTGTTCTCCCTCCTACACTGTGGTGATGATGATGATGTATTAGCGGTCAGCAGCCATCCTCTAAAGTTCCTGCATTCTATGTTTCCATAGTGTTATCTCACTACAGCTTCATAACAAACCTAAGGCAGATATTGAGGAAACAGTTGCAGAGACGTTAAATAGCCTCTGTGGTTATTGAAATAAATAAGGTTCCACGTTTCCTTGATGTTCTGTGACTGCTGGAGTGCCTTTGGGGAGCAGGAAAAGTGGTCCCATAGTTAAGACACAGGACATGCTAGTTCTAAGGGGTAGGGAGGTCACCCAAGAGGCCAGAGCACGTGAGGTGGGAGCTGAGACACCTGGAGGAGGAAGAGGAGTAGAAAAAGGGATAGTGAGATGATTCAAAAAGTTCAGCTTTGCCTCTCCAACCCAGTCCCAGGGGATGAGTACTGGGGGAGAGCTATGGGCTGTCAGCTCCTCAGCAAAGAAACCAGGAGCCGAAAAGGCCCAGCAGCTGAGGAAGAGTCTATCAGAACCAAGCTCCCTTGTGAAGGCAAAGGATAAGGGAACTACCCTAGAGGGAACCTGCAGCCAGCCCCTAAGAGTTCACCTCCTACGCAGAGGATGACCCAGCTGAGGACCGACAAGGCCCCTGGGTTTGCCTTCCCTCCCACCAGGCTTCCTTCAGCTCTCCTCCTCCCCTTCCTCTCCCATACATGTGAGGGAGGCCCACGCCCAGCATGCTGTGCCAGGGCAGCCGCTCAGCTCAGCCTCCTTCACACCCGCCAACACACAAGCACTCCACATACGCACACAGGCCCCATCTCAGCCACACGCAGGTCGTATACGCAGTTCTGTGCGTCTGTGTGTGTGTGTGTGTGTGTGTGTGTGTGTGTGTGTGTGTGTAAGAGGAAGAGAGGATACAGCAGCCGGCTGTGGAGGAAGAGGCACCAAGTCTGCGTTCAATAGGCTTCAAGGTCTAACTGTACAGCCTGAGGAGAGCCATCTGCCCTCTGGGAACTAGTTCCCTCATTTACAAAACAGAGGATCTTGTCCAACCACCACCGCCTTTGAACAGCCAGGTTAAACAAGCCAGTTGCTAACATCGGGTTAGTACCACACCTTGCTCTCCAACTGGAAGTGGTACTGGGCACTGCAGACACATGCCAAACTTGGTCCCAGCCTCCCAGCCCCACCATAGCAGACACAGGACCCTGCCTTCTGGCTTCAAAGCTAAGTTCTGTTCTAAATCCATGGGCCAAAGAAGGACAGGAGGAGAGGGGGTAATGATACCTCCAAGGTCACCCAAGGAGTCAAGGACAGATCAGTCTTTTCAGGAGTCTCCACGGTGCCATTCAGCTCCAAAATGGAGTCTTGAGCATCAGCCTTTGAGCTGGGAGGGTAGCAGCATTAAGCACAGAGAGGCTACCTTTTCCCTGACACTGGCAGGGGCAGGGGTAAGCCAGTAGGAGAGCCATTAGCACACCCCAAGAAAACCCTCACTTCAGTCTCTCAGAGCCAGAACACCCCTCAGCCAGCAGGATAAGAAGGCGGGGAGGGGCGAGGGGGCACCAAGATACATGAGATAGGAAAACACAAGCTCTCTTCTTTATTGAGTGTTAACCTGAGCCAGGAACCCCTCAGCTTTTCCTATAGATGATCAGGTTTAATGCCTATAGCATCCAGAAAAGGTGAGTACTATGGGCAGCCTCACGTTACATGTTAATGACTTCATGAAAGTCATCCACTTTGTAAGGGGCCGGTCAGGGTTAGCACCCAGAGACACTTTCTTATCTCCAAGGAACCTCCCAAACCACACAGGAGAGAAGTCCTCCAGATGTATGTTAGGTGTGGAGCCCTCACTTTTCATCTAGCTTCCTCACTTGGGTTTGACCTTTTGTCCTCCTGGGACCAAGAAACAGCCTTGACAAGTAAGCGACCAGATAGACGAATGGTGGGTGGTTTGATCTTCCCTGGGTCCTGCCAGGTGCAGACTGAGTAAAATTCAGTTTTCTCAACTGGTTCCCAGGTTTCTCTCCCGACCTCTCTGATTGTAAGTCGTTCAGACCCCAGCGCCTGCAGGCACAATTTCCCCAGGAATCCGGCCCAGCTAGGATCTGGGAAGGCAAGCTGCCGGAGCCTGGTGCGTGCGCACCGCTAGATGGCAATGTCGGTCGGTCCCCGGGTGCCAGCTCCGGACCCCGAGCCAGAGGCCGCGGTTCACCAAGTCCCCAAGTCCCAGTGCAAACCGCGAATACAGAAAAGCGTCTGGGCAGTGCTTCTCCTACAAGGGACCAAAGGGACGGGGACACCACCAGACTCCGCGGCCCTGGGCTGCCACAAAGGTTCCTTCGGTTTGGCCGGGTTTTTTTTTGTTTTGTTTTGAGGATGAGAAAGTTTAGAGCGTCGGGATTCCACCCGTGCCCTGCAAAGCACCCATCAAGGAACGTGTAGGTTGGGAAAGCAGCGAGTGCGAGTTCTGTTTGTGTGCGGCTGCCCAGGACCGAGGGTAGACACTAGTAGCTGTTTGCATGCGTCAGTATGAGCACCACCACCACGCCTGGAAGCCGTTGTGCCTTTGAGAGCGTGAGCATGCCGGCGCCATGCCGACACGTGCTTGTGCATGTGTGTGAGTGCCTGAGGTGCATACGGCTTGGGTAGCTGTAACTGAGAACTTGGGTGCAGGAGCAAATGCTGGGCCCTCAGCGAATGACTAGTCACATCCAACGCCCCATGGCGGGAACGACCGAGAAGCGCCGGGCCTGTGGGTGGGGAAAGGGTTGAGAAAAGACCAATATTTGGGCTGCGAGGAAACCCTGACTTTGGAACCATTATTTTAGCGGGCCCGGGCACCTGGTCCTGTCTGCATTCACTCAAGAATGGAGAGCGCGCAGTCCCAGCCGTGAATCGGCTTCTGTCGAGAAGCCTCTGCGATAGATAGTCGCCCAGTCAAGCCCCGAGGGTCACCCGGCTCGGTTCGGAGTACCTTGCGCACTGAGGGCAGGGGCAGAACCGCCGAAAGGGGAGCCCAGTGGAGGCTTGGGTCAAGAGTGTCCGGCTGTTCTCCTTCACTTTTCACCCGGCACTCGCTGGGGAGGCCCTGTCTAGTCTCATCCGTCAAAATGGGCATCGCGTTCCCAAGCAGTGGGCTCAGGTACACCTCAGGGGCCACCGCGGGGGCCCATCTCGCAGCTCCTCCTCGCCTGGGTCCAGGCAGACGGGCGGACCGGCGGAAAGGCTTTCCGATGCCCCGCCCTCCCACCAGCCCCTAGGCCCGCAGCTCCTGGAGTCTCTGGGCGTGGGCACTGTGCGTCCGCGGGTCCTCCCGAGCCCCTTCCCCTGCTGGGGACAAGACGGCAAAGAGTGCTCTGGGCGCCCACGGGGTGGCTCGTGGGGGTAGGTTTTCGATTATTAAGCGATCACTTTAGGAAAGCTGTGGCCCCTAAATCTGTCCCTGAGGCGGAGAGAAGCCTCTGTACTTAAGGGGAAGGGAGAGGGGTGCGGGATATCGGGCCAAGTCATTGTGCCTAACACTTCCTCCGAGAGCTGGGAGGGTGGGGGGCCCGGAGACTGTGTCTCCTCGGATGGGTAAAAAACGAGGGTTAGTCTTGAAGAGGGGGGAGGGTGCCAAGAGAGAACAGGGGTGTTTTCCGTCGAGGCTCAAGGTCGCGGACAGAGGACTCCACTGGCTAGAGTGAGCTCGTGGCTCCGGGTGGGCCGAGGTGGGAAGGGAGGGCAGGGAGACGAGCGGGAAAGGGCGCTTTGAGGCTTCATCTCCCGGAGCCCCGCAGAGCAGCCAACCGGAGGGAGCGAGGGAGTGTGGGTCCTGACCCGACGGCTGCCCCGCCTAGGGGCTGGGGGCGTGGGCTGGTAACCTTCTGACCCTGGCCTCCTGAATGACCACCGATCTCCAGAGGCGCACCTGAAGAAACCTGTCAGAAACCTGAGGCCTTTTTTCCAGATGGGTCCCCCTACCCCTGAGCTCTCCGTCCCTTCTGAACCGCGCTTGCCCCTTGAAGGGGTTTGGAGCCCTGCTCCAGCCGGACCCACCTGGAGGCCCTCAGATGGTCCGGAGCCTCCCATCTTCGTCTTGCACAGGAGCCCCCCGCCCCCGCTCCTCCACGGAGTTACTCACCCGCTGCTGCCTCTGTCTTGCTCCGCGGGCGCCGGACAGACGACGGGACAAGCCAGAGGCCCCGCGAGTAGGCGAGGTGGGCGACTGGGCCGTGGACCGGGGGCGGGGACAGGGTGTCAAGGGGCGGCCCCTGCTTCGTCTGCAGCTCCCGGCGCTGTGGCTCCGACTCGCGCTCACGCTCGCACTTTTCCCCGAGCCGCGTGATGTCACAGGGAAGCAGCCAATCGTGGTGGGGACACACCGCTCGCCCGGGGCCAGTCACCCAGCGGCGATGCGCGGGGGTCACCACCTGGAGTGTCCGACACCCTTGATGTTCGCGCCCTCCCAGGGAGATGGCCCGCGATTCGGGACTCCAACACCGAGGGCATCGCCTGGGTGGATTAGCCTCGGGCGCTGCCCTCCGGGGGGTGAGTGGGGGCTGTCCGCGTTGTCATGGGGACAAGGCGCCCCCTCGCGGGCTGGGGAGGAACCAGGCGGCCAAGTCTGGCTATGCGCCCCGCCTCCGCCCTAACCATGCACTCTGGACCCCGAAGTGTTTTCGCGCCTCTCCATGGCGGTAGCCCCTTCGTAGTCCCGCTTGCGGTTTAATCGCGGTCTCGAGGGTTTGCCCCCAACAGGAAGTGGCATGCGGCGGGGCGGATTCGGCCAACATTGTTCTCTCGGGGCAGAGAGCTGCCTGTTGGCCGCCGGGCAGCCAAAAGACTGGAGCCGTCGAGGCCTGGGGAAGAGCAGGCGAAGAGAGGACAGGCGAGCGGCTACCCTGGCAAAAGACCTTGTCCCTCTCCAGGCCCGGGAAGGGACGCGCAGTAGCTGTGAGACGGAAGATGGCACGAGCCTTCCATCCAGTCGCGACACGGAGAATGAGAGTTCACTGCTGACTACGCGGGGAAGCTAGGTGCCCAAGGTCGTCTGGGACGGAACATACCCTGAGGGCGAGCCCGGTCCAGACCGCCTGCAACAGTATTAGGCCAAGGCACAAAGTAGGCAGATTCAGCACCTCGGACAGTTCCAACATGGCCTTGGCCCGCAGAGTTACTCGGATTAGGCACCAGCGCTTGTTCTACCTGCTCCAGCCAGGGTTGGACGCACCCCCTCGAGCCCCGGGGCCCTGAGTATCAGTCACCCACAAAGTTACCTGAGCGCCAACGGCCGATTAACATTAAGCCGGCTGACTCCTTTGCTTGGAAAAACCACCTGAGTCCTGCCTCTCCTTTACCTCTTTCCCTACAAGGACCGGTAGGGGCTCCTGTGTGTGTGTGTTTGTGTGTGCGTGGAGGTGGGGATAGCTTTGTAGAAAGACTTAGGAATCTCTCAATAGAGAATAGCTCAGTAACTGAGCTAGAGTCGGTGAGAAGGGGGCACCTGGTGCTGGCTTCTCCATGCTGAAGAAGGGGAGGTCAGTTCTGGTCAAAGTTGAGGGCTAGAGTTGGCTGGGTGGGCTAGTTAGTGTGAGAATCTCCCGTGGGCGCTTTAGTCTCCCATGATCCTCATAAGGAAAGAAAAGTGCTGCTACTGTTCTTGCCCCACTTCACAGATGAAGAGAGGTTCAGTTGATTCATATGATGTGGATTTCTTTCATTTTACCAAATCTCCCTCCCTGGGGCCAGGAGCAGGATGCTCCCAGGAGAGTGAAAGTGGTGTGTGTGTATGGGAGAGGGCCGAATGTTTCCCAGTCACATGAGGAAACAAGGCAGCCAGGCTTGCTAAGGATGGAGGTTCCAGAAAACAGAAATGCTTCCAACCACAAGCAAAGCTTATCCAGTCTGTGAGGCTTGACTGGCCCTTCACCTCTAAGATGTGGCCCACCCACATCTCAGAGCTCACAGATGAACTCTGGGAAGCAGAACTGCAACTAAGGGACCCAGTTGAGTCTCTCTGCCCTTTTCTTTGGTCTACCTGGGTCTCTGAACACTTATTTCTTAAGGGACGACCAATCTTTGCCCTGCTGATACCACATGGTTGTGATGTGTAAGGGGCCCTGCAAAGGCTTACCACTGAGGAGGCTCTCCCCAGGTATGGACTTTCTTAATAAAGGGTCTGCTGTGGAGACAAGGGGTGACTAGTCTATCCTTGGCCAATCAGAAGTCATGCTCACGTTTGGATCACATTATCACTAGCCCTCTTCATATCCTTTCCCCATCCAACCAGAGACCAAGTCCAGATCCCATTCAGTTCCCCCATACCTTGACTTCTGTGTTGGTGACATTGCCTGCTGTGTATACCTTGGCTGCTGGTCATGTGGTCTGAAGTCATTACTTGAGGGTTTTTGCAGGGGTAGATGGATTACACTTAGCACATTGTTTACACTCAAGAAATTCAGAGTCCCTATTGTCAAACCAAGGTATACTTTTTCCTGTTTGTTGTAGTAGTAGGTGGGAAAGAATAGGTTTTGCAGTGGGTGTCCTTTCACCCTTCAATATTTAACTCAATTTCTCTCCCTTAAAAGAAGCCTGGTTTCAGCTGGGCATGGTGGTGCGTGCCTTCAATCCCAGTACTCAGGAGGCAGAGGCAGGCTGATTTCTGTGAGTTTGAGACCAGCCTGGTCCAGGGCTATTACCAGGAAACCCTGTCTTGGAGGAAAAAAAAAAAAAAAAAAGGCAGCTGGTTTCAAGATGTTTGTATTCTGTGAGTTGGAATGGTTTGAAATCATGGCAATTAGAAAAGGCAAGTGGCGGGCTGGAGAGGTGGCTCAGAGATTAAGAGCACTGGCTGTTCTTCCTAAGGTCCTGAGTTCAATTCCCAGCAACCACATGGTGGCTCACAGCCATCTACATTGAGATCTGCCCGGGCATATATGTAGAGCAAATACTGTATACATAATAAATAAATAAATGTTTAAAAAAAAGGCAAGTGGCTTGTCCATGGTCACACAGCTAGCTGATCTCCACTGACACAATTCCCTGACAGCACAGTGAACTGCACACACAGTTCCCATCACCTCAGTTCTGCTTTACTTGCTTGCTCACTTTTGGTTTCGTCTCTGTTGTGACAGAGCCTGTAATTCTCTCCATCCCCACCTCCACCTCCTTCCAGATGACTGCCAGTGTCTTTCCTGTGGTAGTCCAGGTTGCTGACAAGTGTCCTGGAGTCACTCAGGCTTCCTATTATACCTCTTTAAGGCCTCTCTCACTTTCTAAACTGGCTTGGCATGTGAAGAAACAAAGACCCACGGCAGGTCTACCAGCCAACAATAGCTCCCTCAAGGGTACTTGCAGACAAGCCCATGGTTCCCTCCCAGCTGCCCAGAACTTGCTGCAGCGGTTTCTAGGACAGGAGGGAGAGTCCAGCTTTTGGTCACACCATTATCACTCTAGGCCCATAGTCCTGATAGGAAGCATTGTCCCCACCTGGCCAGTTGTCACTGAGAAGCTGCCCCAACCGCACCAGGTCCAAGGAAGCAGGCCTCAACTAGTGCGGCTTGGGCAGATGGGTCAGAAAGGACTCCATTTCTAGGTCCACTGGAATGCCTAGGGAAAGCAGGCCACCCAGTTTGATGCCTTCCACACCCCAGTCCAAAACCCTTCTCTTCCCCCCCTCCACAGAAACAAGCAGGAGGCTGGCGAGGGGCATGTCATCATTTTAATGATGTGGGTCTTTGGTGTCCCCTCATTAGCAGTAGACTATCCCCTCTCCTCCCACCACAATGTCTCTATGATGAGTGACAAACGGAAAGGAAATCACATTTTTATACTAAAAACAAAATGATCAGAGCCTTGATTTCTCCACTAAAAACTACACGAACAGTTCAGGATTCCACATGCAACACCTCAAATCACAGACCAAGACCTCACATTCTGACCTGGAATCTCCTCCCTCCAACCTTGGGCTGGCTTTGGCCTAGGCTTAGGTAATACTGACACCATAGGTGCTGCATGGAAGGCCTTGGGGAGGGGGAAGCTTGGTGGACAAGCTGGGGTGGCCACCCTACCCCCCACTCCTGAGGACCTGTCCACCGTGCATGGACTCCACCCTGTGTCAGGCAAGCTGGCTGCTTCCTTCATCCCCACTTGTGAGTATAGGAAGTCCCCAGCAAAGGAAGCTGGGTCTGACTTTTATGTCTCTGTGGGCTAAGGACAGAGAGAGGCTGGGACTCTGGAAGGGTTAGAGACAGAGGCAATTGGGAGAGGGGGTTAGGTTGCTCCTCTGCTCCTGGCGGTTCTGCCCTGCCACAGTGGGCAGGGAGGAACTGTCCCACTGCTCTCTCCAGGATGATGTGGTGGAGATCTGGAAGACTTTTCACTCTTCTGGGGCTCCTGCCCAGGGTTGAGTACCCTAGGGCAGTAATCCTAGGAGAAAGGGGGTTCATGACAGAGACAACCACTTGCTTCTTCATTCACACTTGGCCCAGCAGTGTGGCTTTTCTGGGCTCCAGATCCTGGAGGGCTCTAGTACCCCAGAGCAGGCTTGCCCCTTGGACTGCCCCTTACCCACTGGCTCCATGCCCCACCCTCTCTTTCCTTCTGTTCTTGGATGCAGGCATCAGCTCTTCAGTGTGTACAGTTCCCAGCCAGCTGTGAGGTCCAGCTTCTGCTCAGCAGCTTGAGGCGAGGTACCAGTGCCTGGTTTTGTCTCTACCGGTTTCGTGGTTCCCCACTAGGGCCTGCAGCTTCCCCCCGGCTGCTGGTATCACCTTCAGGAAGGCGACTGTTATTGGTCACATTGCAGTGCATGGTTGATCCCTCATTGTTGGCAAGAGGGACTGGAATGGGTACAGGAGAAGAAGAGGGCAGGGTTTGCTGAGATGGTTCCCTCCCAGAGGTACTGGGCTGGTCCCAGGAGGCTGTCCGGAGGCTTAGGCCTCCCTCTGCCAGTTGCCCAGGTTCTGAGAGCAGTCCCCGAGAAGTGGAGGGCTGAGGTGAGGAGGTACGAGCAGCCCCAGACTCTGTGCCTGTCTGGGAGCTGCGGTGAATGCGGTGGCTAACGATGATGTTGTTGCCGAAGCCACCCATGGAGGCCATGGTGGTGCTCTGTTCTCGCTGTACCACAGCTGTCATGCCACCTTCGGCCATTAGCCTCTGGATCCGACTGAGGGCGTCTTCCCCACTGCTACCATATTCTGAGCCCTCGCCTGGAAGGTACAAAGCAGAGGAAGGGAGTTAATTGCTGGTCTGAGCCTGAGCCAGGCAGCAGGAGCTAGCAGATGCTGGGGGATTCTAGGCAAACAACAGGAGTAAGATTTTACCACTGTGAAAATTGGAAGTCCTGAAAGCAGGACAAGAGTGACTCCTGTGGACTACTGTTCATACTTCTGCTTCATAGGGGAGGAAGTGGCCAAAGCCATGCTTCTATCTCAAGGCAGAGCTAGGCCCAAGGCAAGTGCTTGGCTTTCATTAACCCCTGTAGCTCCTTTCAGAGTGCAGGTTACTTTGAAAAGAGGCAGAGGAGAGGACTAGACCACTTGCTCTGTCTGTTCTCTGCCCAGCTGGGATGACGTTCAGACCTGGTCCTGGAATGGGATATGCCATCTAGTCTTTGGGAAGATGTTACCCTGCAGGGTACGGTTCAAAGGCAGACAGTCTGCCATGATTTATGTCAACATTATCTTCCTTCAGCTTTGTTCTGTTTTTGCTATTTTTTAAAAGCCTGGGAGATAGCTGCAGCTAAGTGCTTCCTAGAAGTTGTCCTCTCTTCTGGCTTACCCCACAGGTTTTCACACACTATCCCTAGCTCCTGCTCTTCCTGGGCTGCATGCCTGAGACCACATCTCCCAAGACAGAACTAACTGCCCACCTAGGTCTGTGACTCCAACTTGTAGCTCTAGGTAGGGGGAGGAAGGGTCTGTTCCCCCACGAGACCTGGACATTTCCTGCAACAACAGATATAATTTTGGGTCAAATCACAGCTCTGCCATTCATTCGGAGGTTGGCTGGACTTGGGCAAGACCCTTAGCATTTGCATAGTGTTGGAGAGGACAGAGATATGGTAGGCCCAGAGATACGGTAGGCCCAGAGATATGGTACCCAGAGCAGCAGCAGTGGTGTTTGAGCCCAAGTCTTCCCACTCCTCACTAAGTTGAGCAGTTCCAGTCAAGGCTCCAGCTGCTAGGCCAGGCACAGCTCCACTAATGTGCTGATTTCCTTCCTTTGGCTATCCTGCCCAGTTTGGGATTCTTCAGTTTTAGGGTACTCATAGATGAGTTATCTGCTTCAAGGTTATTTGTCAGGAGCTGTTTTCACAAGGCTTTCTTTGTCCCCTGCCCTGAGTCTTTTCTCTGCTTATCTGAGTCAGACTTCCAGACTAGCCACCTTCATGATGTCGGCACTTAGCTCTGTCTAAGGCCTCGTCTCTCTTGCATGGAACCTGGCAGATATTCACTCATATTCGTCCTCTAGGTCTTGATCCATTTCCTCAGTACTAAGTATGAGGACTCTGCCCAGGCTTTGGCTTTTATCCAGCTGGCTTTTCCTGAGGTCCCCAGGAAACTGCTCTTTAACCCGCATGACAGCTGCCCTCACCTACTCTGACCTGAACAGCCAAGCTTCAGCTTTGCACTCAGAAGACAGAAAACCTGAAGGGCTATGAGTCCCAAGGGCAAGCCTTAAAACAGTAGGGCAGGGCAAGAAGGAAGCCCACGCTAAGAACTCAGTGCCAGTGAAGTCATATCTGTGAGCTGCTCTTGGGAACCTTCCTATGCTCCAGGCAATCTCCACTGCTACCCAAGAATTCTTCGTGGACCTCTCCATTTCCTTTGGGATCTGCAGTGGGCTGGCTTGGGGCCTGTGGGCATCAAGCCCATCATGTCAACTGTGTCTGTTCAACTCCCAGAATTGCTCAGTGGTTGTTTCCAGGGAGGGAAAAGCTACCTTGGAGCCCAAAGGTGCTACACAGCCCAGTCTCAGAGTGCCCTGTGGCCTGCACTCAAGGTTGAGGCTCTGTCTTCTGCTGCTGCCTGTCCACAGCTCCCCCACCTCTACCTACTTTGGTTATTTCCTGATTCTCTTTTCTCTTCCCAGACTATCTCCATGTTGTTGTCATTAAAGTTATAACCTTTTTCTTTCTTGCTTTTTTTTTTTTTTTAAAGGTTTTTCAAGATGGGTTTCTCTGTGTAGCCCTGGCTGTTCTGGAACTAGCTCTATAGACCAGGCTGGCCTCGAACTCGGAGATCTGCCTGCCTCTGCCTCCTGGTGCTGGGATTCAAAGGTGTGTGGCACCAGCACCAGGCTACTGTTTTAATTCTCAGTTAACTGAGCTCTGATAAGTTCACATCTTGCTCAAAGTTCTGCAGTGCCAGAGTTCTCAAAAGTCTCTTTGACAGTTGAGGACCTTCTGACTAGACCCTCATCATTTTCTTTTTCTTTTCTTTTTTTTTTTTTGTTTTGTTTTTCAGTTTTTTTGAGACAGGGTTTCTCTATGCAATAGCCCTAGCTGTCCTGGACTCACTTTGTAGACCAGGCTGGCCTCACAGAGATCCGCCTGCCTATGCCCCCCAAGTGCTGGAATTAAAGGCGTGCGCCAGCATGCTTTGGCACACAACCGTCTTTACTAAAGCTCACCCAGCTCTGCTCCCTCCCTGTCTGTCATATTGAGACAGTACACAGGCTCTTACTCATCCCTTTGGTCTCAAGTCAACTCAGGTCACCTTCCACTCAAGGGCAGAGGCTGTAGCACCTGAAGCTTCAGTGGTGCCACATACTTTTCTCTGACTCAGTTTCTAGTGACAACAGCATCTCTTGCTGCTGGGCTTTCCTGGAAGTCTTATTGACCTCTGGGCAGTGTAGCACATAGCTTGGGATGAAATGTTGATTTGCCAAATACACATATGGATTTGTTAGAGGATACTTGATCACATTGTGAACCCTGAGACTGTGATCTGGAACATCTGTTCCTTTTTTTTTTTCTTTTTTTTTTTGGGGGGGGGTTTCGAGATAGGGTTTCTCTGTGTAGCCCTGGCTGTTCTGGAACTCACTTTGTAGACCAGGCTGGCCTTGAACTCACAGAGATCCGCCTGCCTCTGCCTCCGAGTGCTGGGATTAAAGGCGTACACGATCACGCCTGGCTGAAACCAGGCTTCTTTTAAGGGAGAGGAATTGAGTTAAATATTGAAAGGTGAAGGACACCAACTGCAAAACCTATTCTTTCCCACCTACTACTACAAGAAACAGGTTGACAGTTTTCAAGGTGACTTTGAAAATTGGTTCTTACTCTGCTTCTGGAGAAATCTTTATATGTGTTTCCCTTATGCACTCACCCTTTGAAGGATGAGACATAATGGCTTCATTATGTGGTTCATGTGATTCCTTTTCTAAAACCTTTGGGTCCATAGTGCCTCATACAATGTGAGACAAAGTGCATGCTGAAAATGTGCATATGACTGGCTTCTGGGGCAAAGTGTGAACAGCCTCAGCCCAGAACCCTGAGCTGTGGTTCTCTCCTAGAAGGCGAGGCTGAGGCTAAGAGCCACTGGAGAAAGGAACTAAAAAAACATGTATCCCCCAACACTTTCCATGTGTGTGTGCTCGAATGTGCCATGTTCTGACACTTGTTTTTCCCTGGCCTGGGGCCTGAACTGTGGCTGCTATTCTTTTTCTATTTCTATTTTTATTTTATTTACACTGGTGTTCTGCCTCCATGTACGTCTGTGTGAGGGTCTCAGTTCTCCTGGAACTGGAATTACAGACAGCTGTGAACTGCCATGTGGGTGCTTGGATTTGAACCTGGGTCCTTTGGAAGAACAGCCAGTGCTCTTAACCGCTGGGTCATCTCTCCAGCCCTGTGGCTGCTATTCTAACTGCTGTCTTCACCATGTTAGAAAGAGGCTCAAGGGCTGGAGAGATGGCTCAGCCGTTAAAGGCTAGGCTCACAACCAAAAATATAAGAAAGAGGCTCAAGGCTGAGAGGCAGAGCCACGGAGTTCTCCAAGATGTAGGGAGATAGGGCTTCCCTTGGTTCTATTCACTTGTTCTACATACTTCTTGAATGCCAACTGCATGCCAGGCATGTACCAGTGCTGGGAGCAACTGTGAGCTCTCACTTTCTGAGCTGCCTCCTGAACAGAGAGTAGGGCAGCTTGGGGTAGGGTCACACTCAAGTCTAGAGCAGTTCAAACTTCTTGCTTAAGGGCGATAAGCATAAAAGCAAATAAACAAATGTCCCTTGTGGAGAGTTTCTCAAAAAGTCTTAGAAACAGCTGAATGGGTTTTAGTCATTTGGAAAGGGGGCGTGCAGGCCATTGAAGCAGGACTTCACGCATGTGCTCTACCACTGAGTTACACTCCTAGACCCTCAGAGTTTTAAAAAAAGAAAATGAGAAGCAGACTGGTTCTGTTAGAATACAAGAGCCTCTGGTGTTTTTTGGTCTTATATAAGGAAAGGAACAATGACTACTACAACCAGACCTGGTTCTCAAACTAACAAAATCTAGGCAGGCCCTGGGGTGTGTGTGGGTAAACAGCGAAGCCCAGGAGGGCTAACCTTAACCAGGCTTCTCCTATGCATGTTTCTGCAGACCTGGCTACCAGTTCAGTCAACTCAAGGAGGAAGGAGCTGCTGTGCCTGCCTCTGGATGAACAAGTGTAGGCAAGAACACTGACAACTGGTTCCCCTCAAGGAATCTGGCATCAGAGCCATGGGATAAGCACCTGGGCACAAAGGTCCAGAAGAGGGACTTAGCGACCTTACCCCTCCTTGTAACTCATACTTCCCTTCTCTGTCTATTTTTCAAAGGGGCTACTATTCATGGAAAAGCTGGCTGGGGGCGTCCAGAGCTCTGACAGAAGTTTGCAGGACCAAAGAAAGAAGAGTCTCACCACTCGGTCAAGACTCCTGATGGTGCTGCCTGCTGGGCTTCCTGACCAGCATCTCCACCATTACCTGCTCTCCTTTCAGGAAGCCAGGGATGGGGAAGGGGCAAGATATGAGGTTCTAGCCCCTAGAGCCTGAAAAAGAGAGCTTCTACCCACATTAGGTCTCCAACTCCCAAACAAGAAGAAATAAACTGTAACCCAGAAACAGAAAGGCAAAGACAGAGGATTCTTTGGGAGGTGAGACACCAGAGATCTCAGCAGCAGATCTTGCTCAGAGCCACTGCTATACTTCACCATTGGGATAGAGACCTCCCTCTGCCTGGGAATTCTGTACATAATCCTGCCCATGCAGCCAGCCTCAGTTCTCAGGATATGCCAGGCTTTCCTCAAACACATACCTCCTGCTAGAGAGGGCCTCTGCCCACATGTCATAGTTTCTAGCTCTTGCACACGCTGAGATGCCCGCCAGCCTATTCTGTCTAACTATAACTCAGCCTGAGGACTCAGTTTAGGTCCACTCCTCTGCAGGTTTCCCCGACCTCATAGATAAACCCTGGCACCTCCTTGGCCCTCCCAAGATCCCCATCATACTGAGGTTGTCAGCTGTTTAACATCACTCAACTCCAAGCTCTGAGGATCGAGGTTCATTCTTAGAATCTCTTCCTTGTGGGTAAACCTCCATGATACATACTTGCCTCATCAGGTCCTCTTAGAAGCTACTGGCCCTGTGGAGAGGAGTACTTTCTGACTCTTCTGGAGAAGCAGTGGTTTCCTGAGCACTTAGGACCCAGACCACTGGGAATGAGCTTCACAGACTCGAGGGTGGCTCAGAGTCCACAGACTCCTGCGAAAATGGGCCTGGAGATGGCTGAATGAGACTTCATCTGTCTCCCCCTCACTGAGGCTCAGAGTTGCAGCTGGTTGCCTCAGCTAATACTGCCAGCTGCTCATGTCTCCAGCAAAGGGCTCCTACTCCACAAAGAGCCTTGGGTCTCAGATGTGGAAGACGGGTTAGGCTGCAAACCAAAAAGGGATTTAACTCGGGAGATTTTAGTTCCTGGCGGGGAGAAGTAAAGTGCCCCATGGAGAGCTGCAGTGTAGAAAGCCTGGAGGCAACATAAGCAAATTTGTTACTCTTGGCCTGATGCAAATCTGAGCTTCTCTTTGCATGGTCGTTCAAACAAATGGCTTGACCAGACCTAGAAAAAGTCTGTTTAGCTGCTGTCTTGTTTGGAGCTAGGAGCAGCAAGGGGGCTGGAAGCAGGAGGTAAGGAGGGTAAGAACAGCCTGCTTAACACGGCAGCTGATGGGTTCCAAAGTGGCTTGAGCCCTACCACTGGGAACTGCTAATTGGTTTTTAAATGTGTGAGGCCAGCAGAGTGCTGAGGGCTGAGGCCGGCAGTATCATACCTGAACTAGGTGAAAGGAAAGACTGCTAGAGTGCCCAGCTGTATCCACAATAGCATCCAAACACTGTTTAAAGAGGAACACTGAGAACTTCACTTGCAGGAGTACTAATATGCCATGCTAGCTGAGGGAAGATAAACTAGGGACCCCAGGTACCTGGCTTGGCTCTGGAAGGAGCACTGTCTATGGAATCTCTCTTTCCACACACACACTCTTTAGTAAACAGCCTGGCTCCATCAGAAGCACAGGTCTAATTGTCCCTGAGAGGGCAGATGACCTCCAATCAGATGTTGCCAGCTAGCTGTCCAAGGCTCCTACCTTCACCAGGGCCTGAGGATGCTGTCCCTGGTTCCTCTTCCTCCCTCTCAGTCTGTGTCTCGGCATTCTGCAGCTGGAGAGCCAGAGTCTGGGTGCCCTGAGACGTCACAGAGGTGGTAGGGTTCCGAGGTTGCAGTCCTATTGCATTCATCAAGCCCATGTCTCTGTCTGTCCTCCACGTTGCTCTGCTGGTTCTTAAGTGAAAAAGATAGATTGAAGTCACCAAGGGCTTGGGACAGGGGGCCTTTTAGAGAAGTTTTGAATTCCATGCCCTCAGCCCACAGAAGTGAGAGCCATGATACTACAAGTACCTCCTCACGGCAGCTATGAAGAAAAGTCTTGTAGGCTGAAGTACAGCTACCACAAGAAGGCCCGGGGTCAAGTCTAGTGCTCACTTTTCCTTGGCTATTTCAGACATAGACTTTGAGTCTAGAACAGGTCAGCAAAGCCGAGTCCCAGACTTTTTTTTTTAACATTTATTTATTTATTTATTTTTTATGTATACAGTATTTGCTCTACATATATGCCTGGGCAGCAGATCTCAATGTAGATGGTTGTGAGCCACCATGTGGTTGCTGGGAATTGAACTCAGGACCACTGGAAGAACAGCCAGTGCTCTTAACCTCTGAGCCATCTCTCCAGCCTGAGTCCCAGACTTCTAAGACTCACCAAATACTCACTTTCATCTTCTTCTGAGATTATTGCTCTAGTAGCTGTGCCCTGAAATTCCTACAGGAAGCAGGACCTGCCTTAAGTCTCCTACTGAACCAGTATTTTGTTTTTACAATGTCTGAGGTTTCATTAGTGGATTAAGTGAAAAAGATGATCAGTGTCAAATTCCTATTCTCAGTGGCCCCTAGGCTACAGACATTAGCAGCTTGGTCCCTGTGGCCCTAGTCATTTGAAAGCGATACCCCACTCCCCAATTCTCTATGGGCAAATGAGCAGATTTCATGGGGCAGCATTTTTCTCCAGCGTCCTTTATTCTCATGCCAAGTGTTCCCAGACTCCATGGCCAGAATGAGAGAAGGCATGTGTTCTACAATAAGACTCCGAGTGCAAGGGTTTTGTCTTCTTTTGTGATTATGTGATACATTATCTGTGTATGGGTATGGGTATGTGAGTGCAGATGTGAGTGCCCACAGAGACCAGAGGCATCAGCTCCCCCTGGACTTGGAGTTGCAGGTGTTTGTAAGTCGCCTGATACAGTACTGGGAACCAAACTCAGGTCCTCTATGAGCAGTATGCACCCTTAACCACTGAGCAATCTCCTTAGCCCCCGTCTTTTTTTGACTGTACAAAAGCTTAAGACATGTAACAGATCAATGAAAAGTTGCTATGGTTGAGCAAGGATCCAGAGACCCTCAAACACAGGACTTTTCTGACTTTAACTTACCCAGGCCGCTCACTGCTCCTGCTGCTTGAGTGGACAGTGAAGACCGTCTCATTTAGCTGGTCCCAGTAATACTCAACACCAGAGTTTAAGGCCCTGAAGATCCGTTGCAAAAGGTGAGAAATAAAAGGTATTAGAGAGGTGGTTAAGAATTCTTGACAAGTCCTGGGCTTGGTGGCTGTGGTAGGGTGATCCATCCAGAAAGGAGACCAGGTCCAGACAGCTCCTTCATTAGGGTGCTCAATATTGGAGCATCTCAGATATCTTGAATGTCCCAAATGCCTTCAATAGGGTTCCCCTTGGAGTCAAGAGGCAATAAAAAAACACCAATACCAAATATGCAGCAGGTTCCAAGTATCCTTCTGAAATGCAATGGTAAAATGAACAAAAGGCTAGGATGAGACTTACTGGAAAGACATGTGCTATGGACAGCTGCTAGAAGGGATCACTCAGTCCTCAAAACCAGATACTTGTGCTCCTGAGTCCATTCCTATTGCCAAAGAGCCATGAAGAAGAATGGAAGCACCTCAAAAATCTTATCTGTCTGGAGCTGAATGGCCATGCCACTTTCTTTTCTGGACCTAGAGCCTCCTCAGCCAGGGTCAGCAGGATAGGCAAGCTGTAATTCAGGCAGACTTTCTGCAGTATTCTACCCAGTGAAATTCCCTGGGCTGCCAAGTCTTATCAGGCAGCTGCTCCCCATGCCAGAGGGAAGCAGTGATCACTCATCTCTCTACACTGACTTGCCACCAAAAGCCACAGTCCTGAATGATAATGTAGACCCCTAAACAGAACTGCTCCTGGTGATTCAGTACTGAAAATATGCCTATCAAGCATGCACAAGGCTGCAGGTTAAATCTCTAGCACCATCAACACAGACTATCTTGCACTGGAAGATCCCTCAAAGATCCCTAGCCAGGCAGAATGGTAAAAACCTGTACTGCTAGCAACTTGGGAGCTAGAGGCAGAAAGATCAAGAATTCAAGGCTAGTCTAGGCTATATGAAACTCTGTCCCACAAAATAAAGAAGCAAAGAATGAAATAAAATAAAGATCCTTCTCTGATAAAGTGTTGCCTTGTAGCAGACACTACGGTTGAGAGCAGGGTGCTGGGGATGGCTGTGAAGTGTAGGGACAGAAAGTGGGAAGGAAGAGGGTTTATTTTTAAATATTTATTTATTTTCATTTTATCTGTATGTGTGAGTGCTAGCATGTGTGTATGTGCACCACATGCATGTTTGGTGGCTGTAGAAGCCAAACAAAGGCATTAGAACTGGAGTTATGTGTTGTCAGCCACCAGGGGCGTGCTCGGAATTGAAACTGTTCTCTGCAAGAACAGCAACCCAATGAGACATGCTGGTGCAATAGTGGCATAAATGTTTTGGAACTAACCACCCACTCAATGGTTGGATTTAGAGCCCACCCCATGAGATAGAACCCATGAGTGACATTGCTAGAGTGGCCAAAAACCTGAGACTGATAGGTCATGGATCTAGGGGAAAGCCAACACCATCATCTGTTAAAGGAACATAGGAATAAAATGACTCCTAATAACATTCTGCTATACCCATAGATCGGTGCTTCACTCTGCCATCAAAGCAGCTTCTTGCAGTAGATGATAATTAATACAAACCCCACAACTGGACAATGTGCAGAGAATGAGAGATTTTGAAGTACTCAGTCCTAAATGGGCCTCCCCTCAGGGCTCAGAGAGCTATGCAGAAGAGGTGAAGGAAAGATTGTAATAACTAGAGCTGAAGGATGACTCCAAGGAAATATTGTTCTCCAGACATAACAGGACTAACGTACATACAAACTCACAGAGACTGTGGTAGAATGCACAGGGCCTACGCAGGTTCAAGCTAGATGGGGTCCCAGTGCTGAGAGGGGAAAGTGGACACAGGTTATAGATTCTAACCAAGAAGCCATTTAGAATGAGACCTGCTTGCAAAGAGAAATTTAATTTTCTCCAATGAAGTTTCACTTGGTATATTAATCCCAATTCGGTGTAAGGCCCCATGCCCACGAGTAGTTGGCCAACATAAAACAAACTCAATGGTACTTTTGTAGATGTTTGTCTCATATTGCTTTGTTTGGGCATAATTCTGTCTTACTGGTCTTTTGCTTATATATTCTGGTTTCCATTTATGTGGTTTTATGTGTGTGTATGTGTTTCCTGTTTTTTTTCTTTTCTTTTTTAAGAGAAAGAAAAGGGCATGGAAGTTGAGTGAGTGGGGAGGATCTGGGAGGAGTTGGCAGAGAGGAAAAGTGTGATGAGAATATATTGTCTAAAATTTTTTTTTTCAGCCAGGCAGTGGTGGCTCACGCCTTTAACCCCAGCACTTAGTAGGCAGAGGCAGGAGGTTCTCAGTGAGTTTGAGGCCTGGTCTACAAAGCAAGTCCAAGACAGCCAGGGCTGTTACACACAGAAACCCTGTCTTGAAAACCAAACAAAGAAAGATATAAATGAACGAATGAATGAATGAATTGAATTTTTAAAAAGGAAAATAAAAAAGAGCAGTAAGTGCTCATAACCACTGGGCCACCTCTCCAACCCACCCTAAAACAAAACAAGCATTTTATATTTATTAAATAGTATTAAATAGTTATTAATGTAGTATGTGTCTCACATGGTATGGAAAGGTCCGAGATTAATGTGTGGGAGCTGGTTCTCTCCTTCCATCATATGGGTCCTAAGGCATGGAGTTAGGTATTTTCACCCACTGATC
Source organism: Lophiomys imhausi (assembly GCA_907164525.1). NCBI lineage: Eukaryota > Metazoa > Chordata > Mammalia > Rodentia > Muridae > Lophiomys > Lophiomys imhausi. The sequence goes on along the minus strand of CAJQZJ010000309.1, from coordinate 7,592,575 downwards.
CATCTAACCAAACAACAGTTTCACTAATTAGATCTGGTAGACAGCCTAAGTGATATCTAAAATATCTCACACAGTGCTAGTGAACAAGTCAGGAAACCAAGCTCTTGAAGAGCTTGGGCTTACAGAGCTCTGTCCTTCCAACTTTATATCTTAGCTCCAACACCAGTATTTATGGTTAATGGAGGCCATCAGGATGGGCCCTAACATGATAGGACTATGGTCTTACAAGAGGGAGAGAGGATTCTCTCAGAGACACAGTGATGGCTCGGTGAGATGGTAGGCATCTATAAACAAGGAAGCCAGCCCTCTCAGGAAACTTCTGATGGTACCTTGATCTTGGCATTCCAGCCTCCATAACTGTAAGAAAATGAACATGTGTTGTTTAAGCCACTAGATCTAGGTGTTTGGCTAAGGCAACCTAAGCAGATTATGACAAACTCTAGTACGTTTGAATTGGGGCGAGGCCTCAGATCTAGCTGTATTGAGCCCATCATTCTAGATAGAGGTTTCACCTGAGAGAATGCTAGCTTCCTCTTTCTCTGCTCTCCTATCTGCTTGCAGACCTCATGCTCACTGGACTTTTATGTGGACCCCTGTTTATACAGTACGGTCTCCTTCCTCCAGAGTTATTTCTTTGGGGTCTAAAGGCTACTGGAGGGCAAAGGTGAAATGCAGCATTGCATTAGAGAAAGGCAAATGGTCAGAAGTGCAGAGCCTCCTGAAACAGCACTTTCTGGTAAGCAAATCTTGGCTGGATTATGTCTACGTGAAGCCAGCTGCCAAGAAGCCTTTGATTTACAAACTTGTCAAGATTTTATTGACAGGTCGGGCCCTCCTCTGTAATTCCTGTTACCCAAGGCTAGTTAGTGACAACAAACTGTTCATACCAAACCTACAACAAACCATGTACTGTGTGACCAGGAACCTTCTTTCTTAGAAAGGAACCTTTAGAAGAACCAATCTGTTCTGGGACCATCAACATGACACCAGAGCCAAGGACACCCACAAAATACTCCAATCATGTGCCATCCCTTAAGAGCTAGGAACTGGGCTACTTACTGAAGAGGTCAACTGCCAAACAACAGGGATCACAGCTAGGTGTGTGATTACAGGCACATGCCTGTAATACTAGAATTTGGGAGGGTGAAGCTGGAGGATCTTGACTTTAAGCCCTGCCTACACTGATCAGTTTCTGTGGCCAGGGAGCCTGATAAGGGCACGGTAAGTTTTGGACTCAATTTCAGGCTGTACTAAAGAATCAGAGTTGAAAACACCCTCTCTGGTGACTAATGTCACTGATTCTGCCATTAAGTTAAAAGAATGCTTTTCAGCCAGCTCTTTCTTTCTTGGGACTTGGTAAGGATAGATGAGTCACTGTTTGTGCTAGGTTCTTCCAGGGAGTTAGACAAACATACAAAGGGATAAAGACTGGAAGGTCAACAATGGGCAGTTTTTCAAATGGACCTCTACACAGCACCTGACACTCTTCAGCAGACTTGCTAAGCTGTGCTTCTCAATCAGCCTCCATGCTGGGGCCCTCCTGGGCTCCTTGAGTACGGGTAAGAGCCAGCCTTGCTTTCTCAGTGGTCCCAATGTTCTGTCCGCACAATCTGTGGGTCTGAACTTCCCAAAGTCTTAAGAACACTCTTCACTGTGGGTCTCAGGGCTATCTCTGAGGACTGTTTCCACGGAGACTGGCATTTATCTGCACCATCTCTATGGTGAGGGAAAGAGCTGGCACCTAGTTCTCCTGGCTAACTTGAAGGACAGGGTCTCTGGCAGTTCTGGCTCCTATTTTCATTCCAAAATATGCCTTTCCTCTCCTTAGCTAATAATGCTTGATTATAATTACCATTTATACTGGTAGCTCCCTCTGAGGGACAGAACTGAGGCTTGGTAAAGAGAGCCGTCCTTGGCCGAGCTTCCACGTGCTCCACACTCAAGCTGTTTCTCTTCTATCAATCTGTATTCTGCCTTCTGAGCTGCCTCTGGAAGCATGGTCTAGTAACACCTCCCCCTACCCTTATTTACAGGGAAAATCCACGAAGTAGGTGGTCCTTTACACCCACGCTTAGGATCAGAGGTGGTGGCTGGGCTGGCAGTCAGTCAGAGGCACAGTAGCAGCAGCAGCTTGGAAGTAGTGCGGTACACCTCCTTAGCAGGAAGGAGATAGGAGATTACTGAGCTATTGGCTACCATGGTGTAACAGCTTGGTACAGGCCCTCAAGAGACAGTCTTTTCACTTGTCCTAAGAGTTCTTTCCCAGGGCTAGATGGGATATTCTTTAAAGCTTTTGTCTACTGTCAAGAAGGACTTTACAACCACCAAGAGATACCCAAGGAATGTGTTCCCAGTCTTTGTGCTTGGCAGGAGTTCTGAGGCTGAGACAATGGAAAAGAATCAAAAGCAGCATTGAGAACACAAAATGCAACGCAGCTGCCTGCGCCTGGACAAAGGCAGACAACCACCTGTTTTGGGGGAGGGCTGCAATCTTGGCCCAGCTGTTGGGCTGGATTCCGTGCCCTTGAGAATGGGTGTGCCAGGGAACTGCGTCACACAGGGACAGGCAGCAAACCTTAAACAGATGCCTATGAAACACACTGGCACTCTGAGCTTCTACTCTATTTATTTGTTCTTAGTCTAGCAATAGATGTGAACACTCTGGCTTGTCCTCCCATTTCCAATGCACCAGTCACCTGATTCATGTAAACAGGACCTAGAGGTCTTAGGAGTCACAAAAGCAAGGGTGTGTCCCTGTGGTATATTTTTATGCAGGAGAGAATACGTTGGGTTGTTTTGTTTTTTAGTTTTTCAAGACAGGGTTACCCTGTGTATTAGCCCTGGCTATCCTGGACTCTGTAGACTAGGCTGGCCTTGAACTCACAGAGATCCTCCAGTCATTGCCTCCCAAGTGCTGGGACCAAAGGTGTATGCCTCCATGCCTGGCATATTGCTTTCTTTAAAAAAAAAGAAGCCGGGCGTGGTGGCGCACGCCTTTAATCCCAGCACTTGGGAGGCAGAGGCAGGCAGATCTCTGTGAGTTCGAGGCCAGCCTGGTATACAAAGCAAGTCCAGGACAGCCAGGGCTGTTACACAGAGAAACCCTGTCTCGAAAAACCAAAAAAAAAAAAAAAAAAAAAAAAGAAAAGAGAAAAACCAGAAACAACAACAACAACAAAAAAAACCTTTAAAAAACCGATTTATTCTATGTACATGTGCATGTGACATTCACTTGAAGTCAAAAGGACAACATCAGGGAATTGATTCTCTCCTTCTACCATGAGAGTCCTGGGGACTGAAACTCACTGTCAGACTGGAGATATAGGCCCTTTACTGTTTGAGCCATCTCAAAGGGCTTGTTTTATTTTTCATTTTTTTTGAGGTAGTCTTGCTATCTAACCAAGGTAGCTTCAAACACAAGACAATCCTCTTGCCTCAGCCACTTGGGTGTTGGGATTATAGGCATGCACTACCATACCTACTTTTAGAGGGATTTTTGATGGGAAAAATATTAAATATCAGTTATGAAAAAGAGATCTGGATTGGAAAATTCTAAGTGATTTGTAGGGAGCCCTCAGGTAAGCAATACCCTTCTTACCTTGCCTGAAGTAAAAATAAAAGATATGAAGGGGGCTGAGCGTTAAGCCCAACATAGTAGAAAGAGCCTGTGATGAGTTTGAGGGAGTCTAGGCTACAATGTGTGTCAAGGTCAGTCAGCCTTGGCTACATAGTGAGATCTTGGGGAAACTTTGAAGAACTTAAGACAAAATCTCACCCATGCCAAATTTATATGAGACCTAAATCTCCTGTTTTAAGACTACAGGATCTCAGGAAATTAGAATAAGTAGCAGCACCAAAACTGGTGGGCTAAGTCACCTCCATTTGACCTGGGATAGGGCTGTCCCGTGGCCCAGTGCCCATTTTGTTTAGGGAAGAGGCTTGAGCTCCTAGGAACCCAAGATGGTTTAGGCTCACTGAGCCTCTGGGATGCTGAAGACAGCATATGGGGAGAAGAGAGAAAATAGAGGCCAAAGCCACCTTCACATTTGGCTGAGGAGTCTGTGACTCACACCAAATACGTGGGCTAGGGTTTCAGACATGACATCTGGGAGGAGGGGTGACAAACAAACTAGGTTAGAGAGTGGCTCTGGGAAGGTAGACCACTTTGAAAGGGAGAGGGATAGAGTACTTTGCCAGGGACAAAGGTGAGTGGTGGGAGCCATAGATAAAACCAGACTGTGGAAGAAAGAGGTCTCTGAAAAATTCAAAAAGAAAGGCCTATAACTATAGTGTTGGTATGAATAAAATTATAGTCTGGAATCTTATCCCAATTTTGGAAAAAAATGTCTACTAGATTTCTCTTAGGAATTTCTAAAGAAAAGAAATAAGGTAGCCAGCTTCATGTGGTCTGGGGAAAAGAAGTATCTGAGAGCCCACACAGACCCTAGACCAGGGACAGCACAGAGAAAGAGGAGAGTGACAGGTCCAGCATCTGGGCTAAAAATGGCTCCAAGGAGTGCGTTATGCTTTGGAAAGACACAGAAAACAGTGAGAGAGGCCTCTTGGACACCGAGACTCAGGAGCAGGTAGCTGCCAGAACAAGGCCCTCTCCCTGCTCCAAGAGCAGCTTCACTGGCTCAGACTTAAACATCAACCTTCTTTGGGGAGGGCGTCCGGTTATTCAAGATGGAATAAAGGTACTGTTGGTTCTAATGAATCAGGGGTTCTCTCCCTAGTGCCACTGTCATAACACAGCTGAGAGTTGACAGGGTCAGTCACTAATCACCTACCAGACCACAAGAACTGATCTACATCAGAAAAAACACCAAGACCCCACCAAAGCACAAAGGCCGTGTGATAGGTGGGGGTGTATCAGTTGAAGAGTACTTGCCTAGCAAATTAAAGTACAAAGTCCTGGAATCAATACCTAGTACAACATAAACTGGGGTGGTGGCACATGGCTATAATCTCAGCCCCTGGCAGGTGGAGGCAAGAGAACCAGAAGTTCAAGATCCTCTTTGAAGACATAGAAATTCTGAGGCTAGCCTAGGATACATACGATCTTGTCTCCAAAAAAAATAAAATAAATAGAAATGAAGACAACATGGGCACTCCCAAAAGCCATAGGTTTTGCAAGACCAGTCACAGCATGCATCCTGGTCTGTACAATACTCTAGAAGAGCACACCAAGTGAAGAACAGCATTAGGGTAGCCTGGAGACAGAAGTGGCATTTAGTCAGCTGGAACCCCGCAGTGTCCCACGCAGCAATCAGTCTGCTCCGCAGTGAAGCAGAGCTGTGCACGCTCCACCTGGCTGGGTCTAGAAACTGACCATAGATCAGGCTGATCAGGGTCTTGAGTAAGTGCCTGGAGAGACCTCGATCCTCCAAAAAGCCAGAGCAAGGGAAAAGGGTGTCATTAAGTCAGGAATGCTCCTGATCCCTTCTCTGCCTTCCTTCAAAGCCAGATAACAGTCACTGTGACTTTACGCTGAGCTCTGAGGTCTGCTGTCACTAGAATACACTATATCTACCCTTAGTGAGAAGGGGCAGAGGCAGGGCAGGCTGCTGGAGATCCGCCTGACCAGTTGGCTTTATTTATCTTTTGTGTATATTTTAAAATTTTACTTTAGTATATATCATATAATTATATATTATATGTCATATAATCACAATTATATGATATGTAAAATATATTTTATAATTATATATAATTGTATGATAAAAAATAAAATGTATTATTTTATGTGTATGTTTGTCTGCATGTATGTATATCCTGGTACCCATGGAGGACACAAGAGGAAGTCAAATCCCCTGGAACTAGAGTTACTGATGCTTGTGAAGCACCGTGCAAGTTCTGAAAACCTAACATGGATCTCTGTAAGAGAAACAGTGCTCTTAACTGCTGAATCTCTCCAAGTCTCTAAGTTTGGGTTTTAACAAGACTGTTCCCAATTTTATTCATTTGTTCGTTTGTTTAGGTTTTTCAAGACACAGTTTCTCTGTGTAACAGCCCTGCGTGTCCTGGAACTTACTCTGTAGACCAGTTTGGCCTCAAATCACAGAGAGCCACCTGACCCTGCTTCCTGAGTGCTGGGATTCAAAGTGTGCGCCACCACACGCAGCTTCAATTTCACTTAAGTTACTGTCTATTGCATTTACATAAACATGAGACCACTTGTTGAATTTTTCCCAAAAAAGGTTTTAAAAAGGACCTCTGATATCCATTCTTTTGCTTGAGGGAATTTTACTATCACTAGGAAACCAGATAATGAGAGAAAACAAAGGAAAATACAACAGGGTCTAGATTCAAGAATGCAATCACTAAAGTGTCTGGGTTTGTTTGTTTTGGCAGTACCATGCATTGAACATAAGACATTATCACATAATCTAGCCTCTACCACTGATCCACATTCTCAGCTCTCTGTTATTGTGAAATTGGATCTCACTATGTAATCCATACTGGACTTGAACACATGATCCTCCTGCTTCATCCTCCAAAGTAGTTGGGATTATACGGGTACCACACCACACCCAGCTACTAAAGCAGTCTGTTGACAGCATTTGGAATGAAGAGCTAATTCTACCTTGACAGAACAAGGTCCTTTGAGCAGCCTGGGAAGTTGTGGTGCGGAGAACATGAAAATACAGAGGACTCCTCCCCCTCCCCCTTTTTGGAATCCAGTCTCCTTATGTAGTCCAGGTTTGTTTTGAACGTCATCCTTCTGTTGGTCTCCTTCATGTCCTACCTCCAATACCTCTCTAGCAGGATTTGGATTGTCTGTGTAAAAGGCCGTACCTGGCTGGGCATGCCTATAAGTGAGTACTACTTTGTCAATGCCTCTGTTCAGATGGTGTCCACCACACCCGCCCTTTGAACAACTCACTCTGGTCGGCAGATCACCAGGTCTCCTTTGTTGGTGCCATAGGCCAAACCAAGCCCTGGCTCAGGTAGCCAACGGGCAGAATTGATGCTGACATGTCTCCGCTGGTCAGCAGGCATGGGATAAAGGACGTTGAAAACTCTCTGGGTGGGAGACAGAGAAGAGAATGGGAGGAGAATCAACCTGTTAATCAAAAATAATAAAATCCAAGGAGGATCAAATTAACCACAGGGAAGCAAGGAGACTTTAGGCTGGGATTGGGCTGACTTTCGATTCATATCTAAGACCCTGGGAAGGGAGGAGTGGGAGTCCTCTGATTTCCAGAGAGCTAGGTTTCTTTTAGGAGCACACTGATGTTCTTAGCCTCTCAGCACTCCTCACCTCACTGGTCTGACATCAGGACCAGAAAGGCTTCACCCACAGCCTACCCACACTGGAAAGCAATGATCATAACGTCCCTCTGACCAGCATAACCAGTGAAAGGCAACCTGGGCTGGTAGTACTGTTACTATGGAAATCCCAGATCTCTCACAGCAATGGGGAATTGGAGGTGATAGGGGGGCGGGAGGGGGTGATAACATCAGAGAACATTCTTAATTTATCTAATTAAAAGCACTGTTATAACTGCTATTGTTAAGGAAAACCAATAGGTATATTGAGATGTGAGGAACAGGGTAGAGGGGACTCTTCAGCTTGTAGGTACATGACTGCCTTCCTTCTGGCTTATGTAAACCACCATTAGATGGATCTTCCTTCTCAAAGGCAGAGATCTCCCTTTCAGTGATTCCAGTCATCTTCCTCAGCTGCCCTGTCCTGAGGGTGACCTGGCTACACTTAGAGCTTAGGTCTCTGACACTGACCTGAGAATCACTTCAGAAGCATCTTTGGGGAGAGACTGGGGCAGAGAGGAGAGAAATAAAGACAGGGACATTTACTTGGACTTAACAGTGAACCCCGATGTGACTACCTGACAACGTGTCTAGATCTCAGCTTAAGAATCTCCCACATTCATGGCTGGGGACAACTGAATTGGCAGAGTGCTTGCCTAGGTACACATGTAGCTGAGTTTGATCTCCAGCACCACACACACTTGGCCTGGTGACACACACCTGAAATCCCAGCACTTAGGAGGTGGACCAGTCATCTTTGGCTACAGAAAATTAAAAGCCAGCCTGAGCTATGTGACACACTATCTTTAAAAAATAAATGAAAGAGAGCTGAGAGACAACGTGCTCAATAGTAGAGCACTTGCCTAGCGCAACAAAGCCCTGTGTTTCATGCTGAGTACTGCAAATGGAAAAGGAATGGGGGACACTGGATCAAGCAATCACCACCACAAACAACAAAATATTTGCATTCAAATAACTAGAGAAAGTTAAGAAATGAGAGACATAAAAATTGTCTGGCATGGTACAAGCTTATAAATGGTAGCTGCTGGTACTGTTGCCAGGAACCTTTATGTATCATCTTTAAAAAGGGTCTGTGAAAGGACAGCAGTTGAGACTCATCTTGCTTTTGCTTGCCTCCTTGGTTTTTAAACTGTAAAGTAGGGATGAACTTTCTCTGCCTTTACTTGCTTCCAGGGATGACACTCTGTAGACCAGACTGGTCTTGAACTCACAAAGATCTGCCTGCATCTGCCTCCAGAGTGCTGGGATTAAAGGTGTGTGGTATCACACACCAGCTGATAATTAATTTTCTGATTCTTCTAATAAGAGACTAAAAAGGGGAAGAGAAAATAATATGCTTAAAATATACTGTATGAACACTTAAAAATAAAAAATTAAAAAAAAGACTAAAAGAAAAGAGTAATGAAGTTAAAAACTGGGGTGGGCATAGTGGTGCATGTTTGTAATCCTAACCGTTGAGGACCTCAGTTTTGAGGTTAGCTTAGGCTACATGGTATGACTCTGCTTCATTGTCCCACTCCAAAGCATTAAAGATCAAACTAAGGGTTTCCTCTATAATCTGCTCAAACCAAGTAGTCTTGGATTTGAGGCTATGAGGACATGTGTCTTGGGTATCAACTAGAAAGGCCTTCACCAAGACAGTCTCTACAACACATGCACATTCCATATGTTACCACACAAACAGAGAATCCTAACACCAGTAACTTTTCTTGTGTGGCACCGAGAAATGGCCCACCAGCTGTTGGCCCTCATCCAGGATGCTTCTGCTATGGCCCTATGGTTGAATGTGCCTTTTCCAGCACAGAACTGGCTCTGGCTGGAGTCCTCACTGTGCTTGTTTCATTAAGAAACTCCTGGCCTGGCATGACTAAGCACATCTGGGATCCTGGCACTTGGAAGCTGAGGCAGGAGGGTGAGAAGTTCAAGGCCATCCTAGATTAGTTGAGACTGTATTTCAAAATAAAACCAAAACCAAAACCAATCAAAGAAACAAAAAAGGGGGCTGGAGAGATGGCTCAGCGGTTAAGAGCACTGGCTGCTCTTCCAGAGGTCATGAGTTCAATTCCCAGCAACCACATGGTGGCTCACAACCATCCATAATGAAATCTGGTGCCCTCTTCTGGCCTGCAGATATACCTGTAGACAGAACACTGTATACATAATAAATAAATCTTAAAAAAAAAAAAAAAAAAGAAACAAAAAAGGCAAGGGTCACTGGGATGGCTCAGGCGGCAGAGGTGCTTATACCCAGGCCTGACCCTTGAGTTTGATCTCATACCCCACACGGTGTCAGCAGACAGGTGACTTCTGAAATGTCCTCTGACCTTCACATGTGCAATGGCATAAGTGTACATACACACACACACACACACACACACACACACACACACTCCACTTAATTAAAAAAAAAAAAAAACAAACAAACTGGGCTGGAGAGATGGCTCAGAGGTTAAGAGGTCCAGAGTTCAATTCCCAGCAACCACATGATGGCTTACAACCATCCACAATGAAATCTGGTGTCCTCTTCTGGCCTGCAGGTATACCTGCAGACAGAACATTGTATATATAATAAATAAACCTCTTAAAAAAACAACAACAAGCCAAATCAAAACAATTAACCCCCCTATACTGGGCTGTTGAGATGGCTCACTGGTTAAGAGCATTGGCTGCTCTTCTACAAGACTAGGGTTCAATTCCCAGCATCCATATGGTGGCTCACAGTCATCCATAACTCAAGTCCTAAAGGATCCAACATCCTCTTCTGGTCTCCTTGGGCACAAGGCATTCATGTGGTACACAGACATACATGCAGACAAAATAGTTATACACATTAAGTAACTACGCACGCAGGCACGCCCGCACACACGCACACAAGCACGTTTAAAAAGCCTCTCTGTGAGATTCGACTCAAAGAATTAGCCAGAGCTCACAAAATTTTCTAACTAAAAAGCTCGCTGGGCGTGGTGGCACACACCTTTAATCCCAGCACTCGGGAGGCAGAGGCAGGAGGATCTCTGTAAGTTCAAGGCTAACCTGGTCTACAGAGTGACTCCAGGACAGCCAGGGATATACAGAGAAACCCCGTCTTGAAAATCAAACCAAACCAACCCCCCAAAACCCCCAAACAACAGATCAATGACATCAGATACAATGTCATACACCTTTGCAATCCCAGAGCTTAGTCTGAGGCTACTCTGAGCTACATAAGCCCCTATCTCAAAAAAAGAAAAGAAAGGGGAAAAAAAAAGGCCCAGGGGAATTTATGAACTTCAGCTCTAATCATTGAGAATATGGCTCTCTGGCTTGAGGATTAATCTCATTCAAACATATTTTCCCCTTGAACACAGTCAGAGCTACTGATGAACACTTGTCATTCCTTGCTGATGACTCACACAGGTAGAAGTATTCCTTTTTTTTTTGTTCCTAAGCAAGTCTTTTCCTTTAAATAAATAAATGTGGGGCTGGAGACATACTTGGTGGTTAAGAGTGCCTGCTGTTCTTGGGAAGGACCATATAGGGTGGCTCACAACTACCTGTAACACCAGCTCCAGGGGATCTGACATCTCTCACCCGGCAAGCACATGTACTCATATGTGCATAGCTGCACACAGGCATACACACTTACATATAATAAAACAAAAAAAGCAAAATCTTTTTTTTTTTTTTTTTTTTGGTTTTTCGAGACAGGGTTTCTCTGAATATCTCTGGCTGTCCTGGACTCACTTTGTAGACCAGGCTGGCCTCGAACTCACAAAGATCCGCCTGCCTCTGCCTCCCAAGTGCTGGGATTAAAGGCGTGCACCACCACCGCCCGGCAAAAAAAGCAAAATCTTAAAAGCCCCCAAGATAATGTCCTTTCTAGTCTAAAGGCTCCATGGTAAGTACGAGGAAGCACACACACTAACAGAACAGCTTGGCTGTGATTACACAATTGTGGCTAAAACCATTTAATCTGTTTAAGGAGGAATGAGTGTTAATTTCAATGAGTTGAATGCAGGGAAGAAGCCCTGGGGTCAGGCTTGTGTAGCTCTGTAGGGGCTTCACAACAGAATTTCCCTAAAAGCACAAACTTATAATTTTAGAGAATGGAGCAGAAGGGCCAAGAAAGGGCTTATAAGAAGGGAAATATTAAGGCTTTTGAAAACCAGATGATTAAGGGTTGTCTGAAAAAAAATTTTTTTTTAAACATTTATTTATTTATTATATATACAGTATTTGCTCTACATATATGCCCGGGCAGATCTCAATGTAGATGGCTGTGAGCCACCATGTGGTTGCTGGGAATTGAACTCAGGACCTCTGGAAGAACAGCCAGTGCTCTTAACCTCTGAGCCACCTCTCCAGCCCCTGAAAATTTTTGATAGGAATATCAAAGAATTCACAAATCTCTCCTAGAAAATTTCCAGACCAGAAAAAGCAGCAAACAAACCTATTATGTGTTGCAAATTTACCTTTTATTGTCTGTCCCTGCAGAGGGATTAAACAAATACTATCAATTTCCTTCCAACAGAAACTTGCTTTGGGAACAAAACTCCCTAAAGGTCAACATGACAGGTAAACCTGGCTTAGGACAGACAAGGCTTTGGATAGAGGGACTGCAATGGAACTAATAACTAAATGTTGAGACTCCTTAGACCTTGCTAGACAGTTCAGAACTAGTATGACTCCAAGAGTCATGGGGACAAAGATCTGTCCTCTGGCTCTGGCCTATCTCTCCTAAGTCTAAGACCTTAAGCAGAACTGAAGAAGAGCTCCAAGGGCCTGCCACCTGCAACACCTGGGGATTGGGTTAAATCCTAATTTGTGGCAGGAAGCCAGAAGGATGTCCTGTGAGAGCATCAGCAACTTAAGTGCTCCTGATAAATTCTCTTGCTTCCTCACTACACCGCAGTATGAGGGAAAGTAGAAAGGAGACGAGTATATGACTGCCAGAGGAAGATGAACACCTGGAAGATGTAGGAATATAGGATTATTGATTCTTAGGTCCTTTCTGGCATTCATGCAACCAAAGGGCCCTTCAGCAATAAGGATCTGGCCCAATCTGAAAATTTTGAGTGTTTTCTATCTCTTTTCTTAGACAGAGCTAAATAGTTCTCAGGATGCCTAAGAGACGACCTAAGTCTCAAAAGCAGACAGCCCTAGAGATGAGAAAATTATCTGGGCAACAATTTCCCCCAGTAGCGACAGACATTAGGAGGCTCCAGCCACTCTCAACCATGTGTGATTTCAGCCAGTAGTCTGATAAACCAGAGACCAGGCTGGCTGTGAGGCTCTTCCAAAACTGTAGTGGGGACTGGATCTGTGAATCAAGTCCATATGCAAAGATGGGCATCTGATTCAGGTTGGAGGCAGTTTTGCTTCAGTTAAGGTTCTACAAATACAGCTCAAAGAAAGGTTTCCTTAACAACACTCAAGTGTCCTGAAATCTGTCAGAGGATGTACAAAGTCAAGCCACTAGTCTGCCAACCTCCATGGGCCCATGACAAAAGTGACTTCCTGTGAGTTAAAATATGTAATTCTTGGACGTTCGAAGAGAATTATGAAAAGCTGGGGACTCTATGCAAGGCTGGATACAAAACTTAACTGTTGATTTATGTCTGAAAAGTCCTGGTTTCAACTGCTTTAGCTGTAGCTACTGACCTAGAACATGACAGATGCTAACAGTACACTCCCCTCATGAAGTACGGCATTCTCATTTGCCTATTATCTACAAAGAAAATGAGAATCAATATGCTAAAAGGAACAGATTTTAGCACTCAGTTCAGTCTCAGTTCATGAATATGGAATGGGTAAGGTCACCAAATCCTTATAGTTCTAAGGGAGTAGAAGAAGATTATGATACGTCTCCTTCTGTGGTCCAACACAACCTCTGTATCACCTGCTTATCCATTCCCCAAACTTCAGTAGGAACAAAAGGAAAAGTTTCCAGATCAAAACTGAAAGGATTTTTCTTGTTCAAGGAGAGTATAAAAAAGAATGAAAGATCAGTGGAAAACCTTTAAAATTCATAGAAAGCTGGCCATGGTGCTGCATACTATACTCCTAGCATGACAGACATAGAGGCAGGAGGATTCCAAGTTTGAGGCTTGCTTGAGCTACATAAGGCATTCTAGAGAAGCCTAGGCTCTGGAATGTCCCAAAACACAACACAAACAGGAAAAATATGCTACAGCCTTTACTAAGAGCCCTTCTTTTTTACTACATGTCAATAAAACTCTGAAGGTCCAGCAACAAACTGCATTGCTCAGAGCCAGTCAGGTAAGAAGCTAGCAGAAAAACTTTGAGGTTCTTCTATGTACACCGTCTGTGAAGCTGGGACCTTGTAGTGATGGCTGGAGGTCTAGTGCAGCTGGTGGGTCTGCTTACCTTAGGACAACTGAAACTGGTTCAATAAAAGAGAAATGGAAGATGAGGATAGAAGGGCTCTGGGAGGAAGTGAAAGACACACCATGGTACTTAGAGGAAGAAAGAGCTATAAGAATGGAAAACCTGTTAGACAGCAATGGGAGGCTTTAAGTTTTCATGAGAAAGTGATTAGAAAAAAAACCATTCTTTAGGAAGATGGGAAAGATTAGTAGAAAGTAGATGACAAGAAAAGTTGACCTTTCCACTGAATAGATAGAGTACTTTTATCAAAGGCCAAGAAACACATAACCTAGGGCAGGCAGGGGGAAGGAGACTACCATTATTTTATTTTTTGAGACAAGTTTGACTTGCTATACAGCCTAACCTGGCATGAAACTTACAATCTCCCTGCTTCAACCTCTGGGATGCCAAAGCCAAAACCTGGACCTTGACAGAAGAAAAATTCTGAGATGTCCTAAATTTAATTCAAAGAGTGAAGGGTGGAGGAGGGAGTGATGAGAGACATTAATCAGACATATTAAAAGACCCTCTCTCACATTCCTGAATGTATATTGAAACTTTCACTCAGTTCTTATCATATGGAGCACCAAGGCTCTGTATATAATAACATCTCTGGCCACTGATCCAGGCAATCCAGATTCAAGTGAATTGAAGCCACTCTTCAGTCTCACACAATAATTCTGCCCCTCTTATTTATAAATGTAGGTCCAATGTGAACTTACATTTTCTTTCCCTTATTTTTTTGTTACAAAACACTCTTAGATCTTGGTTTTAGGGACTTTTTCAAATTGCTATCTGGCCTCACTGTAGGTGGTGGAGGAAACACACCCTGCCTTCCTTTCATTACTGGCAATTGGACCCAGGGCTGCTCACGAGCTAGGTAAGTACTCTGCTACTGAACTACACCCCCAGTCTACTAAACTCTTAACTCAGAGATCCCTGGGTCCCAAGAGCTTCAGCTTAATACCTATAGGAGGCACATGACACATTTTTTTTGGTGAAAAGATTAGAATGTAGTACAGTAAGAGACACTATTGGAGGAGAGTGGGGATCTTCAGAGCTGTGTTACTGTCATGGAAAAATTCTCCTGAAAGAACAGCTTTGATGGCAGTTCTAATGTTATTTTTAATTTTGTATCTTGTTCCCCTCCTTCTCTGACAAATCACATCAGAGACACCTCTGACTTTTAACTTGCCCCTCCCCACTTTCTGCAATGTTCTGAAGAGAGGGACTTTTTGAGGATAGACGCTTTGTGCTACATTGCAGAAGTCAACTTTAAGATAATTGCAGCGGAAGAGGCTTTTAATCAATTGACAGGCAGCTTTAAGGAAATTAATGAGGACAGAATCTTGGGAAGGAGTAAATCATTTTTGACAACAAAGCTGTCTCGCTTCTGTCCCAATCTCCTCTTGAAGAAACGGTACCCTTCCAAGATACAAAAATAAAGTGTCTGTAATTTTGGTGTTTGCTCCCCACTCAAGGCCAGACCTGCTTCCCCAAGATTAAGAAATAGTTCAGTCCCCTAGACCTTCCAAGCACCCTTTCACAAAGCCAGAGTTCTGGATCACTTTTGAAAATTAAAGTTTTAAAATCCAGAAGTACAGAGATGAGTAGGATTACACCAAAAGGTGGGGGTGAGGGTGTGGGATCGCACTGACATACAAATTAGTGAAGATTATGGTTCAGAGGAGTTGTGAGCAGTTACATAAATGCTGGCCAGGACTAATGGCATCAGGCACCCACCCAGATCCAGGATCTAAGCTACAATGGTAATTACAGAAAGATGAGCACTCTGCATATCATTTCTTTCCAATTGTTCATCTTTTTAAATTGATATTGTTTTTGCTTTTTGAGTCAGGGTTTCTATAGCCTAAGCTTGTCTTAAACTTATTTAAAAGTGTTTTTACAGCCAGGCGGTGGTGGTGCACGCCTTTAATCCCAGCACTTCGGTGGCAGAGGCAGGTGGATCTTTGCGAGTTCAAGGCCAGCCTGGTCTACAAAGTGAGTCCAGGACAGCCAAGGCTACACAGAGAAACCCTGCCTCAAAAAAAAAAAAAAAAAGTGTTTTTACATTTATTTTAGAGAGGGAGGTGTGTGTGTGTGTGTGTGTGTGTGTGTGTGTGTGTGTGTGTGTGACATAGTATACATGTAGAAGTCTGAGGGTACCTTTTAGGAGTCAGTTCTCTTCTTCCACTATGCAGGTCCTGGGGATTGAACTCAGGGTCAGGCTTAGTGGCAGGTGCCTTTACCTGTTCAGCCATCTCATAGCCCCAACCTTGAACCCTTGATCTTCCTATCTCCACTTCTCAAGTGTTGAGTGTTAAGGTGTGTACCATTCCTGGCTCAATTCTAGTCCTTAAGCTTTTCAAGGCATCCAAATTAGCATGATGGGTAGCATGACCTAGAAAGTTTAGGATATGGAATACCCATCAGTTCTCAGTTGTCTGGAAGTATTGTAAAGTTACTTTAATAGGAGGTTGATAGAAGCAAACCAGATGAGAGCTCACTACTTAGCAGAAGTCATGGAACCCTGAGGTGTGGCTCAGAGGCAGATTGCTTACTTTGTATGTGTAGGCTCTTAAATTCTGGGTCCAAACTCTATTATCACAAACAAAGGGAAAACACAAAAATGTTTAGGGCTGGAGATATAGGCCAGTGGCGGGGTACTTGCCTAAAGGAAGGCCCTGGATTTAATAAAATACAAACAAACCAGTATTCTTTTTTTTTTTTTTAAAGAGTTATTTATTATGTGCACAGTGTTTTGTCTGCAGATATATCTGCAGGCCAGAAGAGGGCACCAGATTTCATTATGGATGGTTGTGAGCCACCATGTGGTTGCTGGGAATTGAACTTATGACCTCTGGAAGAGCAGCCAGTGCTCTTAACCGCTGAGCCATCTCTCCAGCCCCAAACCAGTATTCTAATACAGCTTCCAGTTTGCTAATCTGTCTGGTCAACATTTAATTCTTAAATATAGGTTTACTACATAAAGACAAAATTTTCAATAAATGGACTGATATTCCCCCAACCAAGGCAAATGATGATATTCTTGTGCATCATTTCTATGGGGGGGGGAGGTGTATGCGAACCAGCACCACTGAGCTTGAAGTTCCTAGACCCTCTAATGCGCTGAGGATCGCTTTCCAGTTCTTTCTTTTTGTGGTGCTAGGGATGGAATCTGGTCTTGCACATTCTAGAAAAAACACTCTACCACTGGGCTCCAACTCTAAACCATTTGTCAGCCTATCGTCCCGTCTTCTGTGCTTTGGGAGAAAGAGCATGACATGTTAGCCCCACCTGGAAGACACTAGCCCTTACCCTTACCTTCTAGTTGAGAATGCCTAGCACACCCTTATCCTTGAGCCCCCTGCCCCCCCCCCCCCCCCGCCCCGACTTCTTCCTCTTTCCCTAAGTAACACAGGACTTACATGACACAAACTGGAAGAACAATTTGGTATATGACTATTTCTGGCTTCATTAGTAACTTTGTTATTATGCTGTCACTTGGTTACAACTGAAGTTATTATAATATGCAAGTTGCCACTATTTTAGAAAATTAATTGCAGTTTTCTGTTACAATATTGTGCCTTGCTCCAATTAGAAAATGAAAGCTGAGAGAGAACACAGGCAGTTTGGTGTTTTGGGAATTCAGCAAAACTTCAGCTCAGCAGTCTGTAAAAGCCTAACTTAACACAAAACAGAAATTAACAAAAGGCCCTCACTGATTCTAGTGAAAGGGAACCAAACAGAAAAGGTGACTGAGCCATACAGAGCAGCAACCCTAGCTTGTGGGTTAGAACCAAACAGAAAAGGTGACTGAGCCATAAAGAGCAGCAACCCTAGCTTGTGGGTTAGAACCAAACAGAAAAGGTGACTGAGCCATACAGAGCAGCAACCCTAGCTTGTGGGTTAGAACCAAACAGAAAAGGTGACTGAGCCATATAGAGCAGCAACCCTAGCTTGTGGGTTCTCTCAGGGGAAAGAGATAGGGAGAGAGAAAATAGGAGCCTGAGCCATTCTTCCTGTTCTGCCAATTATCAGAATTATCAGGAGCCTCAGAAAGCAGAGAGAGGGAATACTAAAAGGATCTCACCTCCTAGAAATAAGGACAAAACTGAGAATGACTCAATATGAAGAAGCAAAGACTCAAAGAGGTACAGACAATTTAAGAGAAAGACCTAGAGAACCACAACAACTGAAAAAAGATGGGAGGTGAAGTGCAGGCACTCAGAAGGCTGAGTGTGGGCCATGATGTGAACTGCTCTGCTCTGTCATGCCCTCCTACCATGATGAACCAATGACAGCTCCAAGACTAGGCTGTATTGGGTGGTGATGTAGTTAAGAACAGTTCTTGTCTTCACCAGCTCTATCCTACCAAGCTACATCCGATGTATATATAAAAAGCTTTAGATATAATGGAAAAATTGTCTTCTAAAATCTCAAGTAAAAGGGCAGGGGGGTTGGGCATGGTGGCGCACGCCTTTAGTCTCAGCCCTTGGGAGGCAGAGGCAGGCGGATCTCTGTGAGTTCGAGGCCAGCCTGGTCTATAAAGTGAGTCCAGTACTGCCAGAGCTGTTCCCCAGAGAAATCCTGTCTCAAAAAAAAAAAACCAAAACCAAAACCAAAACTCAAACAAACAGTAGCACTGTTATGCCTTTTAAACCCCTTTCCTTTGCAGACAGGCCTCACAGCAGACCGGGCTAGCCTCACCCTCGCAGTCCCGACTCTCCCCTGAGTAGCTAGGATCACCAGAACCTGCTCTTCTCTGACGATAGGGCCAAAGTGAACTTGTGTTTTGTTTTGTTTGGTCTTTCAAGACAGGGTTTCTCTGCATTAACAGCTCTGGCTGCCCTGGATTCACTTTGTACACCAGGCTGGCTTTGAACTCAGAGAGATCCACCTGCCTCTGCTTCCCAAATGCTGGGTTTAAAGGCGTGTGTCTCCACGCCTGGCTGTGAATCTGTGTTTCAGAGACCCCTGTTACACAGCAACTCTCGTTCCAATGTCCAAGGACCATTGTTGAGAATCACTGATCCAGAGGTCTGAAGAACTAACTTGGAATAAGCACACCAAGGCTAACAGCAATTAGCAATTCATTTCCAGAAGAGATTTCATGTGAGATCCTATAAAAAATCATCTCCTGGGAGAAACATCACTTAGTGGGAATTAAAATAAATCAATACCCCAGAGGATTTTCCCCTGGGAATGAATGTGTGTTGGTACAAGTTCACCTTTTTGAATATTATCTTAGTGAATCCAAAGATGGAGTAATTCCAAAGATGGAGGCATACAGGGTAGAGATGTTCTAGGCTCCTTCTCCACACAAGCATGTTTCAAGGGCAAAGGTTACTTTAAAGATAGAGAAGCACCTATGCTACTCTATGCACACACACAGAGAGAAAGACACACAGACCCTTCAGTCCCATCCAACAAAAGTCCAGCACTTTAAAGGATGGCAATAGCACAACTCAAAGAGGGAATGCTTAGCATGTGTGAAGGAGTTCAATGTCTAGCAACACACACAGGCATGCACGCACGTATCCCTGCACGCACATAACGTATGGCCTTCCCAGGAACATTTGTTGAATGCTTTTGTTCTTTGAATTTAAAAGCAAGCAAGACCTCAAAAACCCAGAAGCTCAGAGTCAGTGGATGTCAGACTGAGCAAATCTTACTGAGATACCTTAATCCTCTTGGAGAGAAGAATGCTTCCCAAACGAGATTTTTTTCAGTCACTTCAGTTTTCTCACCTAATGACAGATGGTACTTACTGGGAATCAAAAAGTCTCACATGGGGTAGGGAGCATGCTCAGACACAGCTGCTTTCATGAGGCACACAGCTGGCTAGCCGCCATGAATCTCCTCAGCAAGACGCAATGGACCAACTGGATCATAATGTCTTCCTAGCAGAGTCCTCCAGCCACATTTCCTCAGCTCTGGCCTCACACGGTAAAAGACACCTTAGCTTTTGCTTGTAGCTATTTCTATTTGATTTTGGCCAGGTGTTTCTGGCTCCTCATGAGAAGGAGGGAGAGCTGGCAAGCTTTGCCTAGGAATGGGGTAAGACGCCTGGCTTTTGAAAAGTACCTGGAGATGTCTATTAGCATTATTGCAATAATATCCATAAAGATTTATTTATTACAATTAGAAGAGCTGTTAGGACCAAGATATAGGTGCTTTTACCTGCTAAAGATCAGCCAAAGAAGAATTCTACACCAAATCTCTACTTCCACTTTGAGATCTCTAGTTAAGAAAATGAGCTTGGCCAGGCATGGTAGCACACGCCTTTAATACCAGCACTTGGGAGGCAGAAGCAGGTGGATCTCTGTGAGTTCAAGGCCAGCCTGGTCTACAAAGTGAGTCCAGGACAACCAGAGCTGTTACACAGAGAAACCCTGTCTCAAACAAACAAACAAAAAACAAAAGAAAGAAAGAGGGGGGAAGGAAGGAAGGAAGGTAGGTAGTTTGGTGAACTACCACGATCATCTCATTCTCTTCCACACAGAACTCAAGTATCAGACCTCTGGTGTGATGGTATCAAAAGCAGAGTGCCCCCCTGCTGCACATTTCAGAGGTTTTCAGGGATGTCACTGGTTCTGGTGGTTACCACATGAAAATGATAAGGGGTGAGAATGCTTTCTTGAGATTCTGTTAGTTTTTTTTTTTCTTTCTTTCTTGAAATTCACTTAGTTTCTACTGTGCATCAGGTTCTCTAATAGGTATGTGGATTTCATAAAGAGAAAACAGACATGGTCTTTGCTCTCTGAAGGAGCTAAAGTCCAGAGTGCAGAAACAACTGCAGGTTGCTGAGACAGGTACTAACATAGTATGTATTAATAGTATGTACTCAGAAGAGTATCAGTTCTATAAAGGAAGCTGCCAAAGGAGAGGATAAACCTGAGGGCAGTTGGAGAGGTGGAAGAGGAAAATATACCAGGTTTTACGGTGGTCCTGGCAAAAAAGAGCCTTATCAGGTTCAAGGAGTCTGGAAACTAGTTCAGTGAAATCAACCAAAAGATAATTAAGAAACCAGAGGGAGAGAAGGACAGAAAAGGAAACACCACCCAGGTACACCCTTTTATCACTTAGCATGTTATGGCCTTATCTCTATTTTTCCCTCCCTGAAGCAGGGTTTCTCTTCTATCCTGGAGTCCCTTTGTAGACCAGGCTGGCCTTGAACTCACAGAGATCCGCTTGCTTCTGCTGGGATTAAAGGAGCACACCACCACACCTGGCTGCTAATTTTTTTTCTTGACAACAAATACATCCTTGTCTAAGCATTCAACAAGCCCCTATAAGCACAACACTAAATGAAAGGCTCACGGAACTCTATTTTTAAGGAAC
Source organism: Lophiomys imhausi (assembly GCA_907164525.1). NCBI lineage: Eukaryota > Metazoa > Chordata > Mammalia > Rodentia > Muridae > Lophiomys > Lophiomys imhausi. The sequence continues at coordinate 7,571,572 of CAJQZJ010000309.1, read as the reverse complement.
TTATACTGAACCCAGCTGGGTTAGATTAACCACACATGACACACAGCTAAAGGGAATAAAAACCACCAAATGCACCAAACTATAAATGGCACAGACTGCATGAAGTACTGAGGAATTAGTTCACCAGTTGTTAGATGGGAACAGAGCTTCAGTACTATCTAATTAGAAAAGTATTCAAATGTTTGATTCCCCTTGACAAAACCCCAGCCAAATACGCCTGTATAGGATGAGCTCAGTCAGTCACAATAGTCTGGCTGAGTGCAGAAGGCAATTAACTACACCCCACTGAAAAGGCTTTCATGGCCATACAAGAGAGGCATGCTTTTGACAGGAGTAGGTCCTAAAAGGGACTTCTGCTCTGCTGGTAAAGTGGGTGTGACAATTCAGAGCAAAGTAGCTGCCTAACATCCTCTTGTTTCATCATGACTATGATTTCATGGAATACAATCACTGTTTTAGCTTGTTTCCTCAATATCAAACCAAAACTACAACTTTATTTAAAGACACATACAATTTTTACTGAGTCCTTCACATATCTCTCCATTAGAGGTTCACATCGAGGTTAGGAAGTATTAAGCCTCTGGGTAACCCCGTTTATAATCTTGGGGGTGAGAAAGTTCCTAACTTTTGGTTCTTAGTGCTGGGACCCTCGCTCACATACAGGGCAAGTATACCACCAAGATATAACTTGCCACTGTCTATGTTTTTATTTTTAAGGCAGGGTCTCACTAAGTAGCCCAGGATGACCTTGAATTTACCATCTTCTTGCCTCAGCCTCCTGAGTAGTTGAGATTATGGAACCGCGCCAATAAACACAGCCAATAAACACAGCCGAAAGCTGCTGACTTCTAAAAGTGACATGGACTGGCCATAGGTCACCTGGACTGCAACACTTTAGGATCATGACAGTACTGGTCCTGACTGGAAGATCACATCATAGTCCTTCATTACCCTGCTAAGTCCAGGAGAGACATCGGTAACAGCACTCACCCTCATGGAGGTCTCCCCACCGTGGGCCTGTTGTAGCCTGAAGACCTGGGCTACCATGTGCTCTGTGGAGGGGTGCAGCAGGATCCTTCGTGAGGCCAAACCCACCATTACGTATCGGCCCATTGGGGACAGGCTTACAGAAATGGCATTGGGACCTGAGGGCCAACAGAAGAGAGTTACATTTCCCAGAACCCTAGCCAGTCCATGGAAACAATTTTCATGCAGTCCTTTCTCCTTTTCTTCACCTTTAGTAGTTGTGGCTGTGCTCAAGTGATCCAGGGTTGCAGTGAGAGGGAAGTGCGCATGCCCCGAGGGCAGCGCACAGCCACAGCACTGCTAAACACTAGCTATGGTTCTTAAAGCTTCACAAGACTGCTAGACACACGCCAAGCACTGCTAGGAAATATTCTTTCACTTAGGTATTACAAATGTTTTCCACTATTAAATAATCTTTCATGAGAGCAATTTTAAAGATACTTGTATTTTGTGCTATCACTTTTTTTAAGCTACTCCTTTTAAAAAAAAGCTCGTGAAGTAACAATTAGATGTTTTTCCTATATGAAAAAAAACACAGTGCTAACATCTTTGCATGTAAATCTCTGTAGTTTTCTGATATTTCTTTAGAAGTGCAGCTTATTTCCTTAGGAGTAACATTTCTGGATTAAAGAACACACATACTTTGGAAAGGTTTTAAAACACATAGCCAAATTGCCTAGCTGTCCATACCACAACTAAAAAGCTCCTTCCTCATTGCTAGTCTTTGTAACAGGAGCACACTGGTGATGCTACCATGGCAGGGATAACTCTTCTGTAACGCTAAAGCCAGGACTCCTGCAAAACAATCTTCCTCTGGCCTGTGACTCAGAAGGCAGAGGTAGTACATGACCATTACTCTCACCCATGCCCACCATGCCTCACCTAGGAATGCCTATGACAAGGCATCAGCGTCAACTCTGTCATTAGGTTGGGCTTCCTATCCCTTACCAAATCGCTTGGTGTAGAGCATTTCCCCCAGGTTATGGGGGGCCAGGGAATACACTGCCAAGATGCCTTCATCAGGAAAGCCCCTCTGGCTGCTTGGGATGAAAGCTGCCAGGAGCTGGCCATCTGCAGAAATGTCACAACTGGCATCATTGTAGATCTTGCAGTTCTGTACCAGGACATTCACGGAGGCTGCATTGGACAAAGAAAAGAAGTGAAGAGAGTTTAAATACCATGCTGTTGGAAATTCTGAGACCAATATATTTTGGGGCCTTTCTACGGGTGTGAATCCTCTTTAGAAATGGGGCAAGCTGTCTTATTTAAATTAAAATGTTGGAAAGTGGACAGGCATGGTGGCACATGCCTTTAATCCCAGCACTCAGGAGGCAGAGGCAGGCAGATCTCTGTAAGTCTGTGGCCAGCCTGGTCTACAAAGTGAGTCCAGGCCAGCCAGGGCTCTTACACAGAGAAACTCTGTCTCAAAAACACCAAAAAACCCACAGAAGTTGAGAAGCAGGAAACAGGAGAGGCAGGAAAGATCTGTGTGTGCAGCTATCACTAAGTAGGAACTATAGGACAGTCCATTACCACTACAGCCACTAGCTGAGTCTTAGTTAACACTTGATTAGATAAGGAAAAAGTTACTTAACAAATGCCCTGGAGAACCACTCACTGCTGTTATTGTTCAAGGTATGAAATCAAGATAAATCACAACACAAAGCTACTGATTCTAAAATAAAGGGGACACAGGTAGAGTGCTCCTGGGGCAGTGAGTCTCCTCAGAACTTGCTGTGTGATTTCAGAGAAGGAAGTCATTTCAGAAACTTCCATCTACCTCTCCAGGAACACTAATCCCAACTCCACACAGAGGAAAAAGAGAAACAAAGACCAGTCTAGACTAGACAGTGGGAGTTCTGTGCATTTCTCATTACACTCTGTGCCTCTTACATACCATGAAAAATCTGACAGTTACTAACAATAAAGCATTGGGCTGGCTAGGCAGTAGACTGGACCTATCGAGGAAACAAAGTTGGAGGCTAGAGGATAGAGAAGGTGAGGAGACCCCACTCTGCCTGAAGAGACGAATGAGATGCTGGTAAGCACTGCACCTATATGCCTCACTTCGGTTTGCACCGGACCCTCTGTGTCTGTACTGTTGGATCCCCTGCCAAGGGAAAGAGGTTATCCGTGATGTGACAAACCTCTGGCTGACACAAAAGGGTCCACCTGCCACCTGCACATGCAGACAGGCCAAGTTCCTGAGCTTTGTCTCACTTAGCTCCACCCCATGTAAAGCTACTTTATACTTGTTCCCTTATTTGAAAGAGATGTCCACTGCCAGAGGCATTAAAGTTAAAACGTAAGTTAACAGTCAAGCCAAGTCAAGCTCAGCTGCCTTCATCAGATTCTAAGTAATATATTCCAGTAAGCCAAAATACAGGACTGAGATTGCAAAGGCAAGTTTCCCTAGGAAACCAGCCAAGGAAAACAAAACAAAAAGATGGTTTTAAAGGCTTATGGTTCTGGAGATTAATAGTGATTTGTAAATTGTATTTGCTCCCCTTATGTGTTGCTAACAAAGCCACAGATAACACAGTAGATTAAAAAAAAAAAGAACAAAACAAAAAACAAAACCGACATCAGAACACATTGATTAGGCTGTTGTGCCAATCCCTGGGGGCTGACACCTACAGTACCATTACACATAAAACTGAGGACAGTTCTGTTTGCTAACTAATAAAATAATGATATCCAAATACTATTGCTATCACCATTAGGTCTCTCTGCTGCTCAACTCCCAACCACCATCTGCTCCAGCCTGCATGGCTAGATTTATCTTGTTAGCATGGGACCGTCTGCTCCTGACACAAGGTCCCAAGCCCTTTGCCAAAAACATGACAATCTCCTCTGGATCAATATGAGTCTGTCAGGGACAAGACACAAAGGAATTATACAAAGCTTCAGAATTGAGTTCATTTTGCTTTTCTAATCTTGATGTAGGTGTAATCCTCAATAAGATACAAAGAAATTAACTATTTAGACCTTTGCCACCAAAGACAGGGAGAACAAGTAATAACAAATATTAAGTAGAGGGGCTGGAGAAGTGTCTCAGCAGTCACAAGTGTATACTGGTCCTGCAGAGGACTCCCAACAGGATCTGAGTTTGATTCCCAGCACCCACGTGGGGTGGCTCACAACCACTTGAACTCTAGCTCCAGGGGATGACACCTTCTCCTGGCATCTGTGGACACCTGCATGCTTATACATATATACACATGAATAAAAAATACATATGAATAAAAATAAAAATGAATCTTAAAAATATTAAGTAGAACTTGAAAACAGGAAGGTGACAGAATGTTACGGACTGCTTTGCACAATTACCATTTTACCTACACTCAATGTCCCCAACATACAAGATGGCTCATCTGTCTTGATGGTACAGAGATCTAGCTTGCATATATCAGAGTGTATTTTTGATTTAAAAAAAAAAGTCTATAATGAGCTGAACCTGCAGGTACTGGCCTGTAATCTCAGCTACTACTCAAAAGGCTGAGCAGATGTGTGGCAAGTTCAAAGTTTGGCTGAGCTACAGAGTTCAGGGCCAGCCTGGACAACCTAGTGAAATCTAACTATAGAAAGTAACAAAGAGGGCTGAGGATATCTCAGTGGAAGCCTATATACATGATACCTAGGTTTAATCTCATTACCACCAAGTGGTGGGGAGGAACCATGACCTTAAAGTACTAACATTCTTAAAAAGTATCTAACTGAGGGCTTGAGATATGACTCAGTGGTTAAGAGCATTAACTTAACCACTCCGGAAGGTCCAATGCTCTTCCAGAGGACCCTGGTTCAATTCTCAGCACCCACACGACAGCTCATGACTGTCTGTAACTCCTGCAATGTATATAAAATAAAACTAAATAAATTTAAAAAAAGTAACTGATTATAAGGATGAAAGGTGAAGAAGAAAATACAGTTTTTCTTCTGGAAAGCTTTGGTTCAAAGCTTGTGAAAAGGGGCAAAAGGACCAAAAAACATTCTGTCAGTCTCAATTCCAAGCCACTATATTGTGTTTGCATTATCTTATGATAATTCCAAGTCATTAGACACTTCCCAAATTTTGCTGCCTCTTCTGGCTCCACCCATTTTCATCACAGCTCCTGGTGACTACAGTGATCTGTTTATCTGGGCCTATATTTCTACCCTAGTAAAGGCATGTGGCAGGTACAGAGGAATATGGAAGCTCAATTACTGACAATACCTGGCAGTAGCTTTACTATTTCATTTTTATTTCAACACTCCAATTAGCAACTTACAATTGCTGTTTGTTGTTTATTAATTTTCTGTATAGAAACATAATTAGTGAGTTATAATGGTCACTACTTTAATCCACATGTGCAGCTTCCCTTCACAAAATTGAAATTTCAATGACTTCATACACCCAAGGACAGTTCTTGGGCCTCTGCTGCTTCTCTTGGGTGGAGAAAAGAATATTCTAAAGGTAAAGAAAAACTCGTCCCTTTTCTGATAAGTAAAGTAAGTAATAGAAAGAAAGATGTGAGCTGTCCATTGGCGGCTCATAACACTGGAAAACCATGCTGATGCTCCATATCTCACTCTGCCAAGCAGCTTGGATCAGCAACACCTGAAGAATGCTGGGAAGAGTCTGAGAACATGCATAATCCATCCAGGCCCCAGGTGTCTCAGATACTGCAAGTCTGGGACCACAGTTGAGAACTCAGCAACTGGCTGCCCCTTAGTAAACATATGGAAAAGGATGACAGGACAGCTAGCTTAAGAACTAAGAATATAACACAATGGGAGTGTTTACCTTGCATGTCTTGGGTCTCTGAATTAAATACTGGTATGGAAAAAAATAAACAAAACCAAAACTGCTTAAGAGGTTCAGGGGAAGCAGAGCATAGCAGTGTACATCTGTAATGACTACACTGAGGGGTGAGGGGTGGGTACACAGGCAGAAGGACTGCAGCAAGTTTGAGGCTATCCTGATCGATACAGCATGTTTTATTTAGGCCAGCCATGATTACAAAGCAGCTCTCAAAAGAACTCAACCAACCAGCTGTGTGTGGTGGTGCATGTCTTTAATCCCAGCACTTGGGAGGCAGAGGCAGGCGAATCTCTGAGAGGTAGAGCCCAGCCTAGTCTCTGGACAGGACAGCCAGGGCTCTGTTACAAAGAGAAACCCTGTCTCGAAAAAACAAAAACCAACCAGCCAACCAACCAAACCATACACACACACAAGAACCCAACCAACTAACCAACCAGCCAGCCAGGCAGCCAATCAACAAGCAAAAACAAGACAAAACACCCAAGAGGTTCAGGGGCACCTTCAAGGGAAAAAAAAAAAAAAAAACAAATATGCAGGAGACAGCAAGAAGACATGTTTTAGACTCTGCAATATAATATTGTCCCGACTACCAATTATTTCTAAGTGTAAATGCCTTAGCAGGGAACAGAAAGGGCTAGAAATACTGATGCCTAGAGAAGCAGATGGCTCTGCTTTCCTATCAGAGACATAAATTATCAACACACACCTTGTACAGAGACCCATGGGTGGCCTGGTGCTGTCCAGAGGAGGCCACGGGAGTGATTGGCAGCTGCAGTACTTTACAAGTGCATCACATGCAGATTTGGAAAACCCAGGGATGCTTAAATCAGAAACAAAATTTCCTCTTGGCCATATTCCTGAGTCCCTCTGATTACAGCAGAAGATCAGAGCTCCAGGTGGCATAAACTCCTTGCAGATATCAGTCACCAAATCCCCTGCAGGGTCTGCCTGTGCTATTCATCCATGGGATCTTATGGACTCTTCTACCAGGGAACCTTAGTGACCAAAGCCATTCACCAAGGAAGAGTTTATCTCAAAAATCAGGGGGGAGCCAGGTATGGTGGTGCACTCCTTTAATCCCAGCACTTGGGAGACAGTGGCAGATGGATCTCTGTCAGTTCAAGGCTAGCCTGGTTTATATAGAGTTCATGGACAGACAGGAAAAAGGATATAGAGATTCTGTCTACCACCCCCCCCCAACACAGAAAGAACAAAAAAACCCCAAAAATCCTCAGAGTGAATTTTATTAGTTTTTTTCCTCCTCCTCCTTTTTTCTTGTTGTTGTTCATGAAAGAAGCATAAAAAGTCTACATGAGGGTCTAGAGATGATCGCTCAGTGGCTAAGAACACTTGCTGCTCTTCTAGAGGGCATGGATTCAGTTCTTAGCAGCTCATATATCAGACAGTTCACTACCTCTTGGAACTCTAGTTCCAGGAAATCAAACACCTTCTTCTGGCCTCTGCAGGCACCTGAACACACAGAACACACACACACACACACACACACACACACACACACACACACACACACACACACACAC